>CM053329.1:18639954-18902454 GCA_028583605.1 Dastarcus helophoroides
TGTTTCTGCAACTTGCATAATCCTTATAAAACTTTCAGAATTCAGATGACTCTTTCAGAATTTTTCTGCAACTTGCAGAATCCTTATAAAAATTTCAGAATTCAGTTGACTTTCAGAATTTTTCTGCAACTTGCAGAATCCTTATAAAACTTTCAAAATTCATTTGACCTTTTCGGAATTTTTCTGCAACTTGCAGAATCCTTATTAAACTTTCACAATTTATTTGATTCTTTCAGATTTTTTATGCAACTTGCAGAATCCTTATAAAACTTTCAGAATTATTTTGACTGTTTCAGAATGATTGTGGAGGCTTTGTCGTCCTTCTGACACTGTAAGGTTTTTGACGTTCTAAAATTTTCGAAATTCTTTTAGAGGTTTAATTTTAATCTGAAACAGTCGGGATTTTTTTTATGTCTAGAACTTTATTGTTTTTTGGTGGAAGGATTGGCCTTTGGTTATCTTCAAAAATTGATATACAAATATTGTCCCCTGAAACCAAGAAATATTAAAAAACATATCAACACTTGCTGTAACGTGTTTTGATAGTAAGAGAGATACTCTTCTGGATACTTGAGTTTTTTGAAGGTTTGTTTTCTTAATGCTTTGAGGATTATTCTGAAGCTTTCCCAATTATTCCATATATTTCAGGACAGTTATGTAAGTTTCAAAATTGGCCAGAAATTCTGAGAAATCTTTTGAAATTTTTAAAAATACAATTGAAAGACAACGAAATGTTCAGGTATCTGCTTGGTGGGATGAATATTCATGCATTGGTTGCTTTTGCAACGACCAGGTTCATTCTCCACCTACTTTCAAGAATTAAACGAAGGTAACGACTAGAAATGATGAACGTTCTCGCTGGTCGCCGTCCAAACGCTTGGAATGTGACAGAGGGACCCCCTAAAATGACGAATGGCCCAATCTAACAAAGCCAACAAAGAAATTAAGATATCCAGCAAGGCGGCCATCATGACCGGTCCCCGTTTTGTTTACTGAAACTGGTTCCCCAGATTAATGATTCTATTAGAAGCTCGGGGGCATCTACGTGTTTAGCTTTCATGGGAAGCACTATCCCCAACGTGTTAATCTTCTCTTTTGTTATTTACGATGGCGGTATATCACGGATTAAGAGGACGACGTTTTTGAATATTTCATGAAAATATTTGAATATTAATTGAGTTCTTAATTAGGTGGATCTAGGCTGCATCATCGGCTTCTTTGAACAGGTTGATATATTGAAGTGTTTTGAAGGTTTCTGAGGTCGTCTGGGACGTTGAATCAATCGTTGCGGACACGCCAAAGTTGTATTCAATTAAAGAGCTTTACGTATTAAGTAATATTGGGGGTTGTAAAGTTTAAAATTAAATTCTCCCCTCGCGCAATTCATCGGAAAGCTTTCGACTAGCAAGATTGCTCTAAACGGCCAATAACAATAGACCTAATTTAAAAAGAGATCATAAAAGTTAAGTGCGGCCTTTGTCGTCGTCGTGCACCTCGCACTCTCATAGCGGCAGGATTTCCATTAAAATCGAAAATTTACTGTGCAGATAAGCGAACGACTGCCTTAAATCACGAGTATAATGACTGTCGAAATGGAGCTCACTTGCAGTTAAAGTAGAAATATTCTTAGCTTGGAGTGTTGTATGTTTTTTTTTTGTAAGTTTTCTATGTGCAAACTGCAAAAAGCTGGAAAACAAACCGATAAACCGGCTGATCTAAAGCTCTCACTATTTTCTCAGCTCGATGTTGATATTGGGGAATGTCTGAAGTTGCTCTAGTAAACATCTACTTTCGTGTTTACTCTTAGGAATTACTTTGGAACTATTTAAACGATTCTGCACCGCATTGAATTGCATCGTTATACTCGTCAATGGTTTGGAAACTTCGACATGAAGAAAATTGTTGTGCACTCTATGACTATATTTTTTGAATTCATTAACTTTGATACCATTCCCTGTCCTGTATCGACTGCGTAAGATCAATCGATTCGTACACTCAAGGGTACCAAATTTAAAACTTAATTTTTCGATTATTTCTAGTATAATTGGCTTAACCTCAACAGGGTGATTTGATTCCAATGGTAATCTATTTAAAAAAAAAGTCGATTGCAAGAAACGAATCTGTCCATGTTCATTTGGCTCTTCAAAGTTAATCGCAACGCTTCCAAGTAATTTAACGAAATATCCGAGGGCCATAATGAAAGTTAAAACGATTCGCTTTAATTTACGCGGCAAAAAGTCGGATAGCCGTTATCTAACAAGTAGTCGGGGCAATTGTAACCCTCTCCGAGATGAGTCCAGTAAATTTGGCCGGCTTTACTCACCCTGTAAATTAAAATTCAAATTGGACCGTGTTCCGCCCTTGACGTCGACTCGTCCAATCTTCGACGATATATGATTATTCACTGGAGTTTTCCGGGTCGATCCGCTTTTCCCTGCCCCCAGGATATGCGGTTATGTGGAGATATTCCCGTACATCACTCGTTATCGCCTGAACAAATACAACCCTCGCGGCCGGATGAAAATGTTCTTCTCTTCCGCGATTTGGTCATCTTGATCCTTCTGCATTGTCTTTGTCGATATGTCAACTAAATGTATTGAGCTGAAACCAAATTAATTTACGATTTCAAGACTTTGAAAGGCCCAAATATATACAGCAACGTACCACGAAATAAGATAATGGTTATGCGAAGCGTATATTATGTAAAAAAGTTTAGACCAAGTGTTATATCCTGAATTCTTTGCTTCAACAGCTAATTAATTCCTAAATGGTCAGTAAACTTAATAAACCACGGAAGTAGATTCTGTATTCTTATAACGCGCACTACTGTCGGTTAGAAAATGCATTTCCGATCGAAACCTTCTATTGTTAAAGTAAAATAAGATTGTTGTTAAAGGGGGAAAGACTTTGTTAGCTAAAAGCCAAAGTTGGACCACTTTCGACGTCCGAAAGTCGCAGAACAATATAAAAAAAGCCAAGCCAAATATAACTCAAAATTTTAAACGCCTTCTCGATATTTCAAAGTTTTCGTTAAAAATTTTTATTTTTTTTTAACAAAATATCAACTTTAAACCCAAAATTACAAAAAAAAAGTTTGTATAAAAAAAATCAAAAAATTTTTATTTACAATTGCACAAAAGCCAGTGTTTCAGCTTCTAATTTTTTTGAAAAGGTCTGGTTATTTGAAAAGTTGGAATTTTTGATTGGATTAAACTTAAAAAGCAATGATTTTATCTCAAAAGTAGGACTTTTTCAGAATTTGCACATTTTTTTAGATTTTTGACTTTTTAATTGTCGATGTTTTTCAAAATTTTTAATTTTTTAAATTGTCGACTTCGTTTTAAAGGTTCCACCTTTATTGAAAATTTTGAAATTGTAATCAGTTAAATTTTTTGGAAAATTTCGACTTTCTGTTGAAAATTTCAACTTTATTGATAATTTCAACAATTTTTTAAATTTTCGATGGTTTTTCAATTCCGGACTTCTTGTCGTATTTTGTAATTTTTTTTAAAAAGCTTAATTCTTTAAAAATTGAAACACAGAACTTGTCCCCTGAAACCAAGAAAAATTAAAAAACACAACAAAGTTTGCTCTCGAAACGGTGGCTGTCGAAATGCGTTAGAGCAACCTTTGTTGTGTTTTTTAATTTTTCTTGGTTTCAGGGGACAAGTTCTGTGTTTCAATTTTTGAAGATAACCAAGGACCAGTCCGTTCCATCAAAGCTTAATTCTTTGTAAATGATATTTTTAATTAAACTTTAAATGTAGACTTTTTTGGAAAGTTTCGCTTTTTTTAAAACTTTTTTTTCACTTTTTTTGAAACTTGCTACTTTTTTCTGAAAACTTTTATCCTATTAAAAATTGTAAATATGTTTATTAAATTTTCGAAATTTTTCCAAATTTTGACTTTTGTTTTCAAACTTCCGCATTTTTTCCCAAAATTTTAACCTTTTTCGAAAATACCTTTTAAAATTTCGACCTTTTTTAAATTCATCTGTTTATCCAAACTTTGACTTTTTCGATAATTTGAAACATTTTTCGAATTATTTTTTATTACACTTTTCTAATTTCGAAAGTTTCTCAAAATTCTCCCATTTATTTAATTTACCAATTTTTTTTTGAAAATTTTTACTTTTTTCGAAAAGCGTTTTTTTTGAGTTCTTTGATCATTTTTAAATTCACCTGTTTACTATAATGCACAGACCAATAGGTTTGAACATTTATTAGATTCGAAGTTTGGAAACCAAATACCGGTTTCGATCTTGTTAGATCTCGTCAGTTTGGTATATCCAACTCGAATGCTAATAAATGTTCCGACAAGTAAGTACTAAAACATTCACAAGCGTCGAGCGAGTGACTTTTTAGTACTACCACCTATTGGTCCATAGAGAAACTATGGCCATCGCCAACAATGTCGTATGCAAGAAGAATGCAACCTAGACTACAAATTCATGCAGCCCTCCAGGCGCTCGACGCTTGTGAATGTTTTAGTACTTACTTGTCGGAACATTTATTAGCATTCGAGTTGGATATACCAAACTGACGAGATCTAACAAGATCGAAACCGGTATTTGGTTTCCAAACTTCGAATCTAATAAATGTTCAAACCTATTGGTCTGTGCATTATAGAATCCTTGTCTTCTGGGAACTCTCCTAGAGAGCAACCGCTTCGCTAGGTGGCAGTGTTTCAACTGTTGGTAGTTCAGCTACCTATGATTCACTATACACGCTTGGAGGGATGCATGAATTTGTAGTCTAGGTTGCATTCTTCTTGCATTCACCTGTTTAACCAAATTTTGACTTTTTCGAAAATTTGAAACATTTTTCGAAATATTTTTTACTACAATTTTTTAATTTGGAATGTTTTTGAAAATTCCCCTATTTATTCAATGTATCAATTTTTTATTTTGAAAATTTTGACTCATTACGAAAATCGCTTTTTTGAATTCTTTGACCATTTGGCATTATTTTGATTTTTTTAAATTTATCCGAATTTTTTTTAGGTTTCGACTAATATTTTTTTTGAATTTTAAGTTTTTATAAAAATGTCGACATTTCTCAAAAAATTTCTTTACAATTTCTACTTTTTTCAAACTTTTAATTTTTTGAACAATTTAGATTTTTTAAAATTTGTGATGGAAGAGACCGGTCCTTGGTTATCTTCAAAAATTGTCCCCTGAAACGAAAAAAGATGAAAAAACGCAACAAAGGTTGCTTTAACGCGTTTCGACAACCAAGCTATCATCTTCAGAGAGATACAGTATCTCTGAAGATGATAGCTAAAAACACATCAAAGGTTGCTCTAACGCATTTCGACAGCCAAGCTGTCTTCATCATCTATCATCATCTTCAGAGAGATACTGCATCTCTCTGAAGATGATAGCTTGGCTGTCGAAATGCGTTAGAGCAACCTTTGATGTGTTTTTTAATCTTTCTTGGTTTCAGGGGACAATTTTTGTATTTCAATTTTTAAAAATTATGACTATTAAAATTCATCTATTTTTCAAAGTGTTAAAAATTATTTTATACTTTTATTTTATAAAAATTTGAATTTTTTTAAATTGTGTGGTGTTTAAAATACCCAATATTTAGACTTTTTTTTACAATAAAATACGAAATTTTTGTAAAACTTCAATATTTTTGAAACCTGTGGCTTTGCAAATTGTTACTTTTGATAACAATCTCCATTTTCTTTTTAATTTTCGAATTTATTTAACAATTTATCAATGTTTAAACATTTTGACTATGAAATTTTGACTATCTAAAATTTAAAATTTTTTGAGCATCTCGCATTATTTTTTAAATTTTCGAAAAGTTTCGACTGTTTATCAAAATGTCGATATTTTTTCAGAATTTGGCATTTTTGTGATTATAATTGAATTTTCGACCTTTATTGAAAAAACTGAAATGAGTATTCATTTAAAAAAAATTCAAAATCTTCAAAAAAAGTCGGATTCTTAAGAATTAAATGAAATGATGAATTTTTTAGAAAGATCCAATATTTCAAAAAAGTCGAAATTCTAAGGAAAGTGGAAATTCTCCAAACACTCAAAATTTCCACCAAAACTTAAAATTTGGAAAAATTTCGAAGCTTTGATAAAAAATTAAAACTTCCAAAAAAACCAACATTTTAAAAACCGGCCAAATTTTCGAGAAAAAATTAAGATTTTAAAAAATAGTCTGGAATTTAAAAAATATTCGAAATTCTGAAGAAATGTCAAGATTTAAATAAATATTGAGGATTTTCAATAAAATCTCCTAAAAATCCAAATTTTCGACAAGCCCAAATTTCGAACAAGTCAAAAATGTCGACATGTTTATTAGTTCCGACTTTGAAAAAAAACCTAAAATAATTACAAATATTAAAAAGAACTTCAATTAACAAATGTCGAAGTGTTCAAAAAAAACTTAAAGTTTAAAAAAAACAACATTTTAAACACTGGCTAAATTTTCGAGAAAAAATTTAGATTTTAATAAATAATAGTCTGAAATTGTGAACTAATGTCGAGATCTAAAAAAATATTGAGAATTTGCAGAAAAATCTTCTGAAAATCCAAATTTTCGAAAAGCCCAAATTTCGAATAAGTCAAAATTACCAAAAATGTCGAAATTTATCAGTTAAGACTTTCAAAAAAACACTTAAAACAATTACAAATATTAAAAACAACTTCAATTAAAAAATGTCAGTGTTCAAAAAAAAGTTAAGATTTAAAAAAAACCAAAATATTGAAAAAATCGACATTTTGAAAAAAGTTCAAATTTTCGAAATAAATCAAAAATTTTGAAATGCAACGAAATGTTTTCAAAATAATCCGAAATTTTAACAAGTGTTGATTAAAAAAAATCGATATTTTTAGATAAAGGCGAAATTTAATAAAAAGTGAAAATTTTAAAGGTCGAAATATTGAAAAACGACGGAATTTGGGAACATTTCTAAATTTTCACAGAAAATTAAGGTTTAAAGAAGCTCATACTTTTGAAAAATAATGTCAATATTTTGAAAAGATTTAAATGGTTTGGATAAAATGAATAAAATTTCAAAAAAAACGTTTACAAAAGTTGAAATTTTGAAAAATAAGTTAAATTTTAAAAGTAATCAAAATTTTAAAGAAATGTGGAAGTTTAAAAGAAATGAAGCATGATTAGTTAAATTTTTAAAAAAAGCCGACATTTTCGAAAAGCCTAAGTATTAAAGGAAACAGAAAATTATCAAAAAATTCTAAACTTTCATAAAAAATAAAAAAGCAAAAATATTGAGAAATAGAAAATTTTGGTTAGTTAAAATTTAAAAAGCAAATGGATGTCATTTTTTTTAAGATAAAATTTTTGATGTAGTATTTTTAAAAATATTTGAATTTAAATAAAAATCGAAAATTTTATAAAGCAACGAATGTGTCAAATTCGGAATTAGGCAAAATGTTTCAAAATATAAAAAAAGTCGACATTTGAGGAAAATGTCCCGACTGGAAATTTTCTAATAAATTTGAAATTTTTGAGAATTAAAAAAAATTTAAAGAAATATGGAGATTTAAAATAAATGAAGCATGATTAGTTAAATTTTCAAAAAAGTCCAAATTTTCGAAAATCCTAAATATTAAAGGAAATTGAAAATTATCAAAAATTCTAAACCTTCGTAAATAGTAGAAAAACAAAACTGTTGAAAAGCAGAAAATTTTGATTAGATAAAATTTAAAAAGAAAATAAATCTCATTTTTTTAAAAAGTTATAATTTTTAATTGAATATTTTTAAAAGGATTGGAATTAAAAAAATCGAACCTTTTTAAAAGCAGCAGTGTGAAATAAATTCGAAATTATGCAAAATAGTTCAAAATGTAAAAAAAAGTCGACATTTTAAAATGTCGTGATTTAAATAACTCGAAATTTTCGAATAAAGTCAAAAGCTTTAAGAAATTAGAAATATTCCAGTGTTTTTAAAAAAAGGAGGAATTTTTCGAAAGGTCAAAATTTAAAAAAAAACCTTACATTTTAAAAAATGAGAATTCTCGAAATTTCCATTTGGAAAAATGTGGCAATTTTTGAAAGATCAAGGTTTCCAAAAGATTTGAAACTTTTTGGAATCTAATTTTGGAAATTTGGAAAATAAAATCAATTTTTGTTAAGAGACCGAAATTTTATAAAAATTCCAAATTTTGAAATTCGATAATCTTAAAAAAACCCAAATTTTGATAAGAAGTCGAAATCCTAAAAAAAGTCTAAATTTCGAAATAAAATAGAAATTTTGAAAGGCTAGAATTTTTCAAAAACTGGATATTTTATAAAATCTGCGGAGTCAATCTTTCTAAAAAATCTAGAATGTTCGAAAGAGAAAGAAAATAATAAAATCATCAGAAAAGTTGAAATTTTCAAAGTCGAAATTTTTAAAAAATCCAAATCGTCAAACAGTCAAAATTTTCAAAAATATTAAATTTAAAAAATGTCAAAATGTTGGACCTTTGAAAATTGTGTGAAAAAAATGTTGAAGTGAAAGTTTTTTAAAGGTCAAAGTTTTAACAGAAAATTCAAAATATGGAAATAAAATTAGTATACAAAAATTCATTAAAAAAACTGAACATTTTGATTTTTTCAGAGAAGTTGAAATTTTAGAAATTCCAAATGGAAAACGTTGAAATTCAAAAACATAACAGGGGTTGCTCTACTGCGTTTCATTTCATCATCTTCAGAGAGATACTATATATAACTGCAGGCAGTATCTCTCTGAAGATGATAGCTTGACTATCGAAACGCGTTAGAGCAACCTCTGTTGTGTTTTTGAATCTTTCTTGGTTTCAGGGGACAAGATTTGTATTTCAATTTTTAAAATTTAGAGTTTAAAAAAAAATCAAAAAAGTTTAAAAACTAAAAGAATGTCACAATTTTTAAAAAGTGAATATTTAGAGATGCGGGTAATCCTTAACTTTCAGATTATAAATCAAAATTCCGAGAAAAGGTCCAAATCTCCAAAATGAGTCGATATGTTCAAAAAATGCAGAAATGAAGAAAAAATTGAATTTTTAAACAATAAAGTCGAAATTTCTTATAAAAAAGTAGGAATTTTCAAAAAAGTCGAATATTTTAAAAAGCCGAAGTTTTCAGAAAAAGTTGAAACTGTGGTAGAAATTTTCCAAAAAAAAGTCAACCATTTGAAAGAGTCAAACTTTTAAAAAGTCAAAATTTTAAGAAATACAAATTATTAAAGAATTTCCTCTACTTTTAGTTGAAATTAATTCGTAATGTTCAAAAAAAGTTGAAGGCTGGAGAAAAGACCGAAATTCTGAGAAAGAATTGAGATTTTCGAAAACAAGCCAACATTTTTTAAAATGCCAGAATGGTCGATAAAAGTCTAAATTTCCAAAATGGGTCGATATCTTCAAAAAAAGCAGAAATTAAGAAAACAATCGAATTTTCAAAATGGAGTCGAACTTTTAAAAAAGTAGGAATTTTCAAAAAGAGTCTAATATTTTAAAAAGCCAAAATTTTCAGAAGAAGTTGAAATATTAAATGGTCAAAATTTTCAAAAAAGAGAGTCTACCATTTGAAAGAGTCGAAGTTTTAAAAATATCAAAATTTTCGACAACTAAAAATTTCAAAAATATTTTAGATTAGAAAGAAAAGGTCGACATTATTCAAGAATTTCCTCTACTTTTAGTTGAAATTAATTCGTAATGTTTAAAAAAAGTTGAAGGCTGGAGAAAAGACCGAAATTCTGAGAAAGAATTGAGATTTTCGAAAACAAGCCAACATTTTTTAAAATGCCAGAATGGTCGATAAAAGTCTAAATTTCCAAAATGGGTCGATATCTTCAAAAAAAGCAGAAATTAAGAAAACAATCGAATTTTCAAAATGGAGTCGAACTTTTAAAAAAGTAGGAATTTTCAAAAAGAGTCTAATATTTTAAAAAGCCAAAATTTTCAGAAGAAGTTAAAATATTAAATGGTCAAAATTTTCAAAAAAGAGAGTCTACCATTTGAAAGAGTCGAAGTTTTAAAAATATCAAAATTTTCGACAACTAAAAATTTCAAAAATATTTTACATTAGAAAGAAAAGGTCGACATTATTCAAGAATTTCCTTTACTTTTAGTTGAAATTAATTCGTAATGTTCAAAAAAAAAAAACATCGAAGCCTAGAGAAAAGACCGAAATTCTGAGAAAGAATTGAGATTTTCAAAAACAAGCCAACATTTTTTAAAATGCCAGAATTGTCGATAAAAGTCTAAATTTTCAAAATACGTCGATATCTTCAAAAAAAGCAGAAATTAAAAAAAAAATCGAATTTTCAAAATGGAGTCGAACTTTTAAAAAAGTAGGAGTTTTCAAAAAGAGTCCAATATTTTAAAAAGCCAAAATTTTCAGAAGAAGTTGAAATATTAAATGGTCGAAATTTCCAAAAAAAGAGTCAACCATTTGAAAGGGTCGAAATTTTAAAAAAGGCAAAATTTTCGACAAATATAAATTTCAAAAATATTTTACATTAGAAAGAAAAGGTCGACATTATTCAAGAATTTCCTTTTTTTTTAGTTGAAATTAATTCGTAATGATCAAAAAAAAAATCGAAGTCGAGAGAAAAGACCGAAATTCTGAGAGAGAATTGAGATTTTCAAAAAAAAGTAAAAATGTTTTACAAAGTCAGAATCGTCCATAAAAGCCTAAATTTCCAAAATGGGTCGATATGTTTAAAAAAAAGTTTTGCTCTTAAAAAAGTAGGAATTTTTAAGAGTCCAATATTTTAAAAAGCCAAAATTCTCAAAAGAAGGTGAAACATTTAGGTGGCCAAAATGTTCATATAAAAGTCAACCATTTGAACGAGTCGAAATTTTAAAAAGTCAAAATTCTCAAAAAAAAAGTGAAACATTTAGGTGGTCAAAATTTTCATATAAAAGTTAACCATATGAAAGAGTCGAAGATTTAAAAAAGCCAAAATTTTCAGAAGAAGATAAAACATTAAGTGGTCGAAATTTTCACAAAAAAAGTCAGCCATTTGGAAGAGTCGAAATTTCAAAAAAGTCAAAATTTTCAAGAAATACAAATTTGGGAAATATTTTAATTTTGGAAAAAAAAGTCGAAATTATTATAGAATTTTCTTTTTTTTTAGTCGAAATTAATTCGTAATCTTTAAAAGAATTCGAAATCTTGAGAAAAGACCGGCATTCTGAAAAGGGATTAAATTAGTCAATCTCTTCAAAAAAAGCAAACATTAGAAAAAAAATTGAATTTTCAAAAAAGAAAAACTTGAAATATTAAGTGATCTAAATTTTCAAAAAAAAAGTTAACCATTTGAAAGAGTCTAAATTTTAAGAAAAGCCAACATTTTTAGAAAAAGATGAAACATTAAATGGTTGAAATTTTCACAAAAGAAGTCAACCATTTGAAAGAGTCGAGTTTTAAAAGAGTCAAAATGTTCAAGAAATAGAAACTTCAAAAATATTTTAATATTGAAAGAAAGTCGAAATTATGAAAGAATTGCCCTTTTTTAATTGAAACTAATTCGTAATGTTCAAAATAAATCGAAGTTATGAGAAAAGACCGAAATTCTGAGAAAGAATCGAGATTTTCAAAAAGAGCCAACATTTTTTAAAAAGCCAGAATTGTCGATAAAAGTCCAGAATTCCAAAATGAGTCGATATCTTCAAAAAGGGGAGAAATTGAGAAAAAAATCGAATTTTTAAAAAAGGCACACTCGAAACATTAAGTGGTCGAAATTTTCAAAAAAAAAGTTAACCATTTGCAAGAGTCTAAGTTTTAAAAAAGCCAACATTTTCAGAAGAACATGTAACATTAAATGGTCGAAATTTTCACAAAAAAAGTCAACCATTTGAAAGAGTCGAGTTTTAAAAGAGTCAAAATTTTCAGGAAATAATAACTTCAAAAATATTTTAATATTGAAAGAAAGTCGAAAAAGATCGAAAATTTTAGTAAAGTGAAGATTTCCAATATGGGAAATTTTTTTTAAAAAAGTTTGGATCTTCGGAAAGTCGGAATTTTGAAAAGTATTAAAATTTTAATAGTTGGTTGAAATTTTGGAGAAAGTCGAAATGTCAGAAGAAGACTAAATTTAAAAGGGGCGAAATTAAAAAAAAAACCGATATTTAAAAAATCGATTTACCTAAAATAAATTAAATAAAGTAGTGGGGGTGAAATAGTGAATGGAAACGGGTGACATATCAGCTAGTTTTATAATAAAATTTTCTTCCAGAAAGCTTTTTATTTACACAACTTTTCCTTATAAAGTAGTTTGTAAAGACTTAAAATTTCTGAAATACCTAATAGGAAATTTCTCGATGCAGGTACGTACTAAATTACTCAAATCAAATTCCTCACTAGAACTGAATACCTACATCCTTACAATCTCAAAGGAAAAACTCCCCAACTCTATGGTGCGACATTTTAAAATTAAAATTCGACGCTACCCGCGATGTTTCATAAGGCAGAAGGCGCTCAGCGATGGCAATAAAATTGATATTCAAATATGCAAATCTCCCGAAGAACGGAAGGGTCTAGGATTTTCGCGAATTTCCATAGCAAAAGTAGACTTTACGTTTTCGAGGCTTATACAAAGCTGGATATTTATTAGTTGGAAAGTGCCGTTAAAGTGCTTAACTGGAGTGCCAGATTAACACCCCATTTCGGCCTCTGGATGGAGACTTTATACTAAAACGGCCACTACGGTCCTTAACTAATCATACAGCCCGCCCAAACGTGTTATGAATATGTAGAGCTACTTGCGGGCGTCTGTTTAGTGGTTTATCGCGCTTTTTTTCTAGCTTTGAACCCATTGTGGAATTTCAACGACAAATAATTATAATACTAATGAAAATATAGGGCTAAATTTGATACGGAGGCATTACGAATCATATAGATTTGGTCGAGTTTTTTTTTGCGACTTCATCTGTAACAACTCGACATAATATTCTTAAAGACAGTAAATCAATTTTTTTTTGTTTTTTTTTGAAGTGAAAACTTCTTTAGGCGAGTTAAACGACTAAATAGGGAGTAAACTTGTGGTTTCGCGTGACCGACACGCGTTACCAACATGCCTTAGCGTTAAAAGTGTATTCTAGAACTAACACTAGAGCATATTAAAGTGTATTTCATTATCAACCACAAAATAAATTTTGTGTTATCAATAAATATTATATTCGTTTCCACACGATACAAGCATCCACCAACCACAAATGCAAAATGGTAGAATAGTTTGACTGCACCTTTTTTCAAATATTTCCAATATTCTGAATTGTTTACGAACTACACTGTATATTTTGTAGTTTTTTCACTTCTGTTGGCAGTCTTCAAGGTTACCTCTTCCTTTCATTTTAAGATATTGAGACTTGAATGGGTACGTTGTTGGGGGGAACTGAATAAAACCATAAAACATGATCTTTTATAATTTAGCAACAAATTATGGTTTTGAATTATCCACTTATTGGTGAGAAGAAAATTTAGTTTTGTGAAAACAATGCGAAGAATTTTCTTCGTGTGAATATTGCGCGAGAAATTGGCTGCGTTAGTCGCTCTTGTTCGGGCTGTTCTAAGAAATTCCTCACGGTAAAATAATTAAGCACGGCGATATTAAGACGCAATAAAAAATGATACACATTACGCGTCAACCTGTCCGAAAAATAAATAAATTAAGAGCGGCGTCGAGCGTGGATTCCACGTAAAAACAAACTGGAAACTGGCTTGCTTGTAATATTTAAAAGGACCTTCACATCGTGCCGTAAAATGTCAAATATACGATGAATTCATTTTCATAAATTTAGTAATCTCTTTAATCTCGAAGGCTGCGGGGTTGCTTTGTGAAGGCCCCGAGTTTCACGTTAATTAACATAACATCTGCGGGATGTCCAGTTTCTTCAGCATTTTTAGCACAATAAAATTAATATGAATTGGTATTGTAATGGCCGGTTAAACGGGCTTTATATTTTGTTGAAGTTATTATAATTACTTATCGGCTTTTATGCCAGTTTGACTTCGGGGGCTCTTAGATCCCATTCTCTTTTTAAAGCAGCAGATTTATTTTTTGAAATAAAAACTTCTTCAACGTGTTGAGCGTTTTCCAATTGAGAGAAATCCCATGCTTATGTCGCGTCACCAACATGCTAATATCGCATTACCAACATGCTAATGTTAACAGTACATCAGTAGTTCAGTACGACGTGCAATAGAACATTTACAAGTAGATGGCGTTGTCGTCAAGGTTAGGCATTACATTAAAACCTTAAATCAGCTTAAACTTATTTTATGTAATTTTCGCCTCATATTCTATGCCTTTGGTCTTGTATGCTCATTTAACTTGGTCATTTTTATCCTATTTATTCTTATTTATTTATCCTATTTACCGAAAATGGCGCCAACATCTATTTGACAACAATTTTTTGTTAACAATTTCATCATTTCCACTTACCTTTCGAAATTTCGACATTAAAACTAAAATTTTAAAAAATGCGTTCAAAATTTTTTTCCAAATTTCTAATTTAGGGGTTTCTTATCAAAATCTTTTCTATAGCTTTCTTGGAATTTCGAATTTTGTTTAAATATTTTGACTGCATCCTCAATATTTTGTTTTAAAGTCGAAATTCAAAAAAATTTGAAATTCCCGCTTTAAATTTAAATTCGAAAACAAAGATCAAAATTGGTAAAAAAATCTAAAATTTTTAAAAGCCTTAATTCTTTTTGAAACTTTACTTCTTCGCAAATTTATCACTTTAACCCCCAAAATTAAAACTCGAAATTTCCACATTGTTCTAAAAAATGTTCGAATAAAGTCTGAATTTAAGAATTGAAATACAAATTTTGTGCCCTTAAACCAAGAAAGATTTTAAAGAAAATCTCTCAAGATGATAACTTGGCTATCGAAACGCATTAGAGCAAACTCTGTTGTGTTTCTTAATCTTTCTCGGTTTCAGGGGACAAGATTTGTATTTCAATTGTTGCAGATAACCAAGGACCAGTCTGTTCTACCAAAAAAGGTCTGCATTTCTAAAATAATGCATAATCTCGAAGCTTCCCTCCTTTCCAATGTTCAATTTTGAAAAAAATCTGAATTAAGAAAAAATCGAAAATTTGGAAAATCCTAACTTTTAAAAAAACAGACTTTTTCGAACGCCTTAATATTGAAGAAAGACCAAAATAATCAGAAAAATTCAAAATTTCCAAAATGGTTGAAATAAAAATGTTGGAAAAATTAAAATTTTCAAAAAAGCGGGATATTTATTTAAATCGTCAATTTGGAAAAGGTGAAATTTAAAAATAAGTTGACATTTAAAAATAAGCTGAAATTTAAAAATAAGATGAAATTTTAAAAAACTAAAATAAAAAAAAATCAAAATCTTTAAAAGTAGTCGAAGTTTTCAAAAATTTTGATATTTTTCAAAATAGTGGAACTTTAAAATATTGAAATTTTGGAAATAGTCAAAATTTTAAAGTGGAAATTTTAAAATTAAGTTGAAAGTTTGCAAACAGACGGAAATTGTCAAATTTTATTAAAATTTCGACATTTTTCAAAATAGTCGAACCTTAAAATGTTGAAATTATTAAAAAGTCAAAATTTTTGGAGTCGATATTTTAGAAAAAAAGTTAGAAGTTTGCAAACAGTCGAAAATTGTCGAATTTTTAAAAATTTCGACATTTTTCAAAATAGTCGAAATTAAAATGTTGAAATTTTTAGAAAGTCAAAATTTTGAAGTCGAAATTTTAAAAGCAATTTAGAAGTTTGCAAACAGTCGAAAATCGTCGAATTTTTAAAAATTTCGACATTTTTCAAAATAGTCTAACCTTAAAATATTGAGATTTTTAGAAAGTCAAAATTTGGGAGTCGAAATTTTAATAGTAAGTTAGAAGTTTGCAAACAGTCGAAAATTGTCGAATTTTTAAAAATTTGGACATTTTTCAAAACAGTCGAAGTTTAAAATGTTTTCGACATTTTTCAAAATAGTCTAACCTTAAAATAATGTCAGTTTTAGAAAGTCAAAATTTTGGAGTCCAAATTTTAAAAGAAAGTTAGAAGTTTGCAAACAGTTGAAAATAGTCGAATTTTAAAAAATTTCGACGTTTTTCAAAATAGTCGAACCTTAAAATGTTGAAATTATTAAAAATTCAAAATTTTGGTGAAATTTAAAAATAAGTTGACATTTAAAAATAAGCTGAAATTTAAAAATAAGATGAAATTTTAAAAAACTAAAATAAAAAAAAATCAAAATCTTTAAAAGTAGCCGAAGTTTTCAAAAATTTTGATATTTTTCAAAACAGTGGAACTTTAAAATATTGAAATTTTGGAAATAGTCAAAATTTTAAAGTGGAAATTTTAAAATTAAGTTGGAAGTTTGCAAACAGACGAAAATTGTCAAATTTTATTGAAATTTCGACATTTTTCAAAATAGTCGAACATTAAAATGTTGAAATTATTAAAAATTCAAAATTTTGGAGTCGAAATTTAAAAAGTTTACAGTCGAAAATTGTCGAATTTTTAAAAATTTCGACATTTTTCAATACAGTCTAATCTGAAAATGTTGAAATTTTTAGAAAGTCAATATTTTCAAGTCGAAAATTTAAAAGAAAGATAGAAGATTGCAAACAGTCGAAAATTGTCGAATTTTATTAAGATTTCGATATTTTTCAAAATAGTCGAACCTTAAAATGTTGAAATTATTGAAAAATCAAAATTTTGGAGTCGAAATTTAAAGAAAAAGTTAGAAATTTGCAAACAGTCGAAAATTGTCGAATTTTTAAAAATTTCTACATTTTCAAAATACTTTAACCTTAAAATGTTGAAATTTTTAGAAAGTCAAAATTTTGGAGTTCAAATTTTGAAAGAAAGTTTGAAGTTTGCAAACAGTCGAAAAATGTCGAATTTTTAAAAATTTCGACATTTTTCAAAATAGTCGAAGTTTAAAATATTGAAGTTTTGGAGAAATTTTAAATTTTAGAGTCCAAATTTTAAAAGAAAGTTAAAAGTTTGCCAACAGTCGAAAATTGTCGATTTTTTAAAAATTGTGACATTTTTCAAACAAGTCTAACTATAAATGTTGAAATTTTTAGAAAGTCAAAATTTCGGAGTCGACATTTTAAAAGAAAGTTAGAAGTTTGCAAACAGTCGAAAATATTTAAAAAACCCTAAATTTGCACAGAAAGTTAAAATTTTGAAAATATTTGCGAATACTGAAGCCACAATTTTCCAAAAAAGTCGAAATGTTGAAAATGTCAGAATTTTAAATGTCAGAACTTAAAAAAGTGTCAAAATATTTATAGGAAGTCAAAATTTTTAGAAAAAGTCAAGATTTTCAAAAAACGTCGAAATTTTGAAAATAGAAATTTTGGAAGAAACAGAAATTTTCTAAAAATTTGGGTTTTTTAAGTCAGACTTTTAAAAATCCCATTTTAAAAAAAGACCAAAATTTCAACTTTTTTTTACAATATATATAACAAAATAAAATTTTTAAAATATTCTTAAATGCTGTAGCCACAATTTTCCTTAAAAAGTCGAAATTTAGAAACATGGGATTTTAAAAAAGGTAAAAATTTTCATAGAAAGTTAAAATTTTTAGAAAAACTCAAGATTTTGAAAAAATATTGAAATTCTGTAAATAGAATTCAGAATTTGAAGAAAGTTCTAGTTTACAAAAAAGGTAAAAATAATAAATCTAAATTGTGAAGAAGGAAATTTTCAAAAAAATTGATTTTTTTACGAGTCAAACCTTTATAAATTCTATTTTATAAAAAGATCAAAATTTCAACTTTCTTAACCAAAAAAAGTCAAATTTCAAAAATGGTTCCAAATATTTCAAAATAGGTTAATTTTTTCGGGAAAAATTAAAATTTTGAAAAAAGTAAATTATTTTTGAAAAAAATATGTCGAATAGGTATAACAAAAAGTTAAATTTTCAAAAGGTCGTAGTTTTTCAAATAAGGTAAAATTTCCATGAATTTTTAAAAAGTCGCAACTTACAAGAAACTTCGAACAGCGGAAATTTTGAAACAATAATGAAATCTGTAAACATTCAAGACTGTCAAAAAAGAATAAATTTTCGAAATAAATCGAAAATAAAAAGTCGAAGTTTCCAAAAAAGGAAAAAGAAGAAATTAAATTTTAAAAATGATTCCAAATATTTCAAAATAGGTTAAATTTTTCGGGAAAAATTGAAAGCTTGAAAAAAGTAAATTTTTTAAAAGGTCGAAATTAAAAACGGTTAAAATTTTGAGAAAAAGTTTGAATTTGGAAAAAATGTCAACAAAAATATCGAAAATTCGAAAAATGTTAAATTTAAAGTTGAAATTTTGAAAAAAGATAAAATTTTAAAAAGTATAATTTTAAAGATGGTCAAAAAGATTTAAACTAGGTCAAAATTTTCAGGAAAGAAAATGAAATTTAATAAAAATAATTCTTCAAAGAGCCCAAATTCAAATAAGTTAAAATTTCAAGAAAAAATCTAAATTTAGAAAAGGTGGCCTAATTCTCTGTATTTTCTTAGCAAATTTTTCCATGGAAAAAGCAACTGATGAAGTAAATTCCACCAATAGGAAAATGCCACCAGTGGGAAAGTTGTCTAAAGTAAAAATTTTCAAAAAACTTAAATTAAAAAAAAAAATCGAACCTTCCAAAGAAAGTAGAGTTTGATGGAAAGTAGAGTTATTTAAAAAGATATCAAAATCTAGGAATAACAAAAAGTTAAATTAAAAGCTCGGAGTTTTCTAAATAAGTTAACATTTCGATGAAAAACCGTAATTTTCAAAAAAGTGTATTTAAAAGAGTAGAAATTCCAAAACGTGAACATTTTCGAAAAAAATATAAATTTTCAGGAAAGACGAAATTTCGGAAAACCTTCGAAACTTAAAAAAAAAGCGATATTATTCATAATAGTCGAAACTTCAAAAAAGTCAAAATTTTGAAAAAAGATTAACTATACAAAAAATGTGGAAATTAAATAGTTCAAAAGAAAAAGAAGAATAAGAATAAGAATAGGAGGAAGAAGAAGAAGAAGAAGAAGAAGAAGAAGAAGAAGAAGAAGAAGAAGAAGAAGAAGAAGAAGAAGAAGAAGAAGAAGAAGAAGAAGAAGAAGAAGGAGAAGAAGAAGAAGAAGAAGAAGAAGAAGAAGAAGAAGAAAGAAGAAGAAGAAGAAGAAGAAGAAGAAGAAGAAGAAGAAGAAGAAGAAGAAGAAGAAGAAGAAGAATAGGAAGAAGGAGAAGGAGAAGGAGAAGGAGAAGGAGAAGGAGAAGAAGAAGAAGAAGGAGAAGGAGAAGGAGAAGGAGAAGGAGAAGGAGAAGGAGAAGGAGAAGGAGAAGGAGAAGGAGAAGGAGAAGGAGAAGGAGAAGGAGAAGGAGAAGGAGAAGGAGAAGGAGAAGGAGAAGGAGAAGGAGAAGGAGAAGGAGAAGGAGAAGGAGAAGGAGAAGAAGAAGAAGAAGAAGAAGAAGAAGAGGAAGAGGAAGAGGAAGAAGAAGGAGAAGGAGAAGGAGAAGGAGAAGGAGAAGGAGAAGGAGAAGGAGAAGGAGAAGGAGAAGGAGAAGGAGAAGGAGAAGGAGAAGGAGAAGGAGAAGGAGAAGGAGAAGGAGAAGGAGAAGAAAAAGAAAAAGAAAAAGAAAAAGAAAAAGAAGAAGAAGAAGAAAAAGAAGAAGAAAAAGAAGAAGAAGAATAGAAGAAAACGAAAAAGAAGAAAAAAGGAGTCACAAAAAAGGACAACATTTTTAAACAAGGGATAATTTTGAAAGAAGGAAGGAGAAGTATAGATTTTAAAAAGAGCAAAAATGAAAAGAGATTAAATTTGGAAGAAATCGCAATTCAAAAAAAGATCAATTTTTTTTAAAGCCAAACTCTTAAAAAATCTGGGTTTGATAAACTAAAATGGCAGGACGATCTAAAAATGAAAAATAGATTAGAAATTCTAAAAAAAAGTAAAAATTTCCAATAAAGTCAATAATTTACTTTTATAGTCAAAATTTTCTAAAAATTAATGATTTTGTTAAGTTGAATTTTTTTGTGCAACGGACTAGTCCTTGGTTATCTTCAAAAATTGGAATACAAATCTTGTTCGCTGAAACCCAGAAAGATTAAGAAGAAGAAAAACGTTATAGGACGTGGATAATCAATCATGTAAGGTGCTTGATAATACATGAGTAAATAAGGGTATTCGAACAGGATCTTAGAACTGGACGTTTTAAAGAAGGTTACAATCGTAAAAGATTTTAAGGGCAGGACACATGACAGTCAGGTTACTTCGGCCTTCAGACACGTTAAGGGGCCGTACAGTACAGGGTGACAATTTGGAAGTGGCCATCGGAAATTATTCTTGTTGAACAAAAACTACTGAAATACAAATCTTATTCCCTAAAATTAAGAAACATTAAAAAACACAACAAACGTTGCTCTACCGCGTTTCGATAGCCAAGCTGTCATTTTCAGAGAGATACAGTATCTTTCTGAAAATTTTTCAAAATAAGTTAAATTTTTGGGGAAAAATGAAATTTTGAAAAAAGTAAATTTTTTAAAGTGTTGAAAATAAAAAGGGTAAAATTTGGAGGAAAAATTTGAATTTAGAAAAAAAATGTCAATAAAAATGTCGAAAATTTCGAAAAATGTTAAATTTATAAGTAAATTTAACTTTTCAAAAGAAGTAGACACTTTTTCAAAAAAATATGTCGAATAGGTATAACAAAAAGTTAAATTTTCAAAAGGTTGGTATCTCTCTAAAAATGATAGCTTGGCTATCAAAACGCTTTAGGGCAACCTTTGTTGTGTTTTTTAATCCTTCTTCGTTTCAAGGGACAAGTTTTGTATTTCAATTGTTGAAATTTCGAAAATAATTTGAATTCTTTAAATAAATCGAACATTTAGGAATATTTGAAATTTTGAAAACATTTTAAATATTATAAAAATATTGACAGATAAAAAAGACGATATTTAAAGAAACCAAAATGTTCGAAAACCTGGATAAGAAAAAAAAAATCTAAATTTTCAAAAAAGTCGAATAATTCAAAATAATTTTCAAATTTTTTTTATAGATAATAGTCTTCTGGGAGCTTTCTAGAGAGCAACCGCTTTGCTAAGCGTTGGTGGTTTAACTGTTGAACCATAGAAGACTAGATTCTATAGAATTCAATTTTCTGGGGTCTTTCCAGAGAGCAGTCGCTTTGCTAAGCACTTGTGGTTTAACTGTTGGTAGTTCTGCTACTTATGATCCACTATAGACACTTGGAGGGCTGCATACTGCAATCTAGATTACATTCTACTTACATACTCTAATAATAATAATGTTCAAATAAAATTTCTTGATTTCTTTATTGTAAAATAAAGGAAAACGTTCATACATAATGCCTATTTGTAATAGCAACTTGAACTTATTTTCAAGTAAAAATTCTATACCGAACCTCGACGCCCACACTTCTTTAATTACAATGAGTTAATGTAAATGGTCATGGAATTAAAAATGTGTGACCGGAGACCTGGGATCGAACCCGCGACCTACCACATGAGGAGTTAGCTTTCGCCACCATCCGTTAACACATTTAAATCTAAATTTCATTATATGCCGTACAATTATAGGCCGCCTATGATGTTGTAGGCGTTCAATGTGTGTAGAATGTGCATTATTTAGGTTTTAGTTTGATTATTATTTTAATTGTTTAATTATAGAATCACTCCAGCACAATAGTGAGCATATTATTTACCATTTTTGATTCTGCAATTAATTTAAAATGTTATTTTCTAGTTTAGAGTTTTCACTACTGCAGGCAGTCCAATATTGCCTAAATCTTGGTTATTTGTAATCACAATAATTTTGGGTATCCTCTTGAACTTTTTGGATGAAAAATAAGTACTCAATTTATTTTTTTTAAATGTTGAACTGGGCACTAAAGATTTTATTGAAATGATAAGTTAATTAATGTTTTTTTAAATTTATTTAAATATCACGTAGTCGCATTTCAAAAACTGTTTAGAAAGTTGTCAACAAACGACAAAAATTTAAATATTTCCAAACTGGGCCAAAGAAATGTTAAATAAATTGAAAGAAATATAATATTTCCGGTCAATAAGGGTCTACCATGAAGAATAAGTTAATTAATGTGAACTGCTTTATACTTTATTCGCATCATCAATATTTTGCTTTAAAATTATTTTTGACTTATACTCGCTACTTATCTCGCTAAAAGTCAGAGCGGTGCTGATTTTTCTAACATTTTGCTGATGCTACGTCATCAAAGTGATTCAAATAATAGTTTTAGAGTAAAATGTGGTTAGTAAAAGGTCGCCCAGTAAGTTTCAGAAATAAAAAAAGGCGCTCGCCCGATTACGATTCGGCGATGAAACGCCTGTCGGTTATCGCCCGTCGGTGGACTTTAATTTTCTCCGCTTCGAACCCCCGCCATTCAGTTTGTTCAGTTTGTGGAAATGTTTCCTTCTTTTTTAATCATTAACTACAGGCCATTTGGCGATGGCAATTCAGCCCCATCCGCATTATATCACATCGGCTCGCCTTCCTTTCAACCGTTTTCTCTCGTCGTGGCGTCTTTGTTTGTTTTTCCGTTTGGCTTTCGAAACGATTATCGTTCGACTGAAATCGAGCAAAACACTGAAAAACATGAACGCACTAACGAGCTAGAAAGAGAAAGATTTAACGGTCGCTGGGTGGACGGGACAAGGACGAGTATGATATTTATGCGTTCTTTAATGAGCGTACGAGGATTCTCGGGGACATTCTCGATTGAAGAGACCGTAAAATAGACGAAATCGTCCAAAGATATGAACACTTGAAATGTTTGTATTCAGTCAATAAATGATCTTCGGAGACAGACCTAAAAGATGTTCACTGAACACATGGATTATACAAAGAAATTTGCTTTGATTTTTTATGACTTTTCAACTGGTCTTTCTAAAGCTGTTTGTTTGACAATTGCATTAGTTTAACCTTTATTTTATTGTTGGGCTATTATGGGAGACATAATCGAAATATTTCGATTATGGCCGTATAATCGATCATTCAATGATTGCAAATGAGAAATGAATGATGTTTCGTATTCCAACTATTCCAGTCAATGTCACGACGCCACTATGCACCTTGCACCGAACGACTGAGAAATACGATTATTTCGATTATGAGTGATATTCCATATTCCATATTTCAAAGTATCCAAGAAGTGAGAAATCATTGAACATCTCAAAGCAGCTGCGCACTTTAACTGACAGCGATCATTCATTTCAAAGCAATTATGATTGAAATGGAATAAAGAATATAAAATATGAATTTTTATTGCTTCGACATCGAACGAGATATAAGTAACTAATTAGTCACAATTCATATTCCATATTTCGAAATATAGCAGCATTTGCTATTTGAGACTTCAATTAATAAAACATAATTTATTTCGACCTAATTGTTTGTTTATAGCCTTAAGTTTTTTCCTTGAAATCTTGACTTTCCAAACTGAGCAAAATGTTAAAAAGTTAAAATTTGAAAACCTATCTAATCAGGTTTTTCAACTGAGTTTGTTTCATAACTTTTTTCTATTTTATATTACTTTATGCCAAACAGTTTACAACAGTATTAAGAAGGTAAAAATGCATTTATTTAAATTAATTCTTCTCATGTAGCTATCTAAATTATTTGAAAAAATGTTGCTGCAAATACTGCCAACTTTCTGAGCTTACGCCGGGCGTGGATCCGTTTGCAGCTCAGTTTAGATCACTCTGGCAATTTGCACGTATTTCCATTACGATATGGCCTCAATATATGGCACCAAATCTAACTTATTGAATCTCATTTTCAAGAAGCCGAACGAGGTCGTTTTCACGTTCTTATGATATGTCCGTGACAACTTCCACTTTAGTCTATAACGACTCGGAGAAATTGCACATTAAATTAAATATACGATCCGTTGAGTCCCATTGTTGCAAATTATTGAGTTTGCATTATCGAGCGAAGGGAATTAAAGTTGCGGCGAGTGTGAGAGGAAAAAAAAAAGTCGACGCAATAATTTCGCCGTTTGAATGGGAAAAGCGAAAAAACCGAGGAAAATCGAAGAGGGCACAGCCCTCGGAGGCGGCAGGACGCTGCAGGAAGGAAATTGCTGGTATAAATCTCATTTCTCGTAACTAACTGCTAGAGCTACATCTATATGGCCTTTTTACTAGTTTCAAACAAGAAATAATATCTTCCAGAAATCCTACTTTGGGATATTCCGAATAAAATACACAAATAAAATTCCATGTTAGAATAAACCATATATTCTGATTTATTTTTTCTGCTGCATTAGCTGCAGGGGAGTTTTTTGGGTGTGTGAATAAATTTGAAACAGAAAGAGATGCTACTACATATTAATGATGTATTTGTCAAAATATATCAGCAGAGGCCATCATTAAAAGCGACATAAACAATTTACGAGGAAAAAAAATGGGTTGGAAGTGCTTACACAGTAAAATTTCTTTACTGATAGATTGCTGGAACTTTGTAGTTGTTCTTATAAAAATCCAATAATTGAAACCATGTTTGCTTGTGATGACAAAGAGACTTTGTATATCAAATTTAGAATAAATAACATTGTTGGTAACATTTTAACATTTATAAACCCTAATGTTTATTTTATTTAAAAATTTTTCGAGTTAAAAACCATACAGTGTTAAATTAAGTATATATTTTTGATGCAAATGAAAGATCCCTTTACTCGACCCCACATTTGCCTATGAAACTTCATACGAAATTTTAACTTCATACTAATCTTAACACCCCATTCGCGCCCCCTCTCCTCTTAGAACGTGAAAATATAAATCATTACTTTTGTAGCAGACAGCAGATATAGAGAGTACGTTGAGTGAAATGCTTGAATAGGGTTGAGAGTAGTGGTGGTGATGGTTTCATCGTTAGAAGTCTGTCCTGTAACGTGACGGTCCTGGGTTCGACTCCCAGTCGCTGATCACATATTTTTAACTCTACTACACTTTTATGACTTTCCATATCTATTACATGACGTACCTCACTTTGTACCAAATTTTAAGAACCCAATTCAACACGTCAAGTGCAGGCTGAATGAGTCAGTATCAAAATACTGATTTCTCAAGAAAAACCACGGCGTTTTTACCGATGGAGACCAAAATCTAGGAAGGACGGACGTAGTTCGACACAAAATCAACACCGGCGGTGCAACACCTATTCGTCAACACCCTAGAAGATTGCCGGTGGCCAAGCAACATGAAGTCGCAGGACTGGTTAAGATGATGAAGGATGGAGTCATCGAAGAGTCCAATAGTCCATGGTCTTCCCCTGTAGTGTTGGTTACAAAGAAGGACGGGTCAACAAGATTCTGTGTCGACTACCGGAAATTAAACGACGTCACTAAGAAGGACAGCTACGCCTTGCCAAGAATTGATGACACCCTGACAACCTTGTCTGGGTCCACTTGGTTTTCAACTTTGGACTTGAAAAGTGGATATTGGCAAGTAAGCATAGACCCCGACGACAAAGAGAAGACGGCCTTTTCATATGGAAGTGGATTATATCAGTTTACGGTTATGCCTTTTGGACTATGCAACGCAGCGGCTACTTTCGAACGTCTAATGGAACTGGTACTTCGAGGACTCACTTGGAAAACCTGCCTGGTTTACTTAGATAACGTTATGGTCATGGGCAAGAGCTTCAAAGAACATCTGGAAAATCGTCAAGAAGTCTTCGACAGATTAAAGCAAGCTAACTTAAAACTGAATCCAAAGAAGTGCTCTTTGTTCCAAAGGAAAGTAGAATTTCTGGGCGCCACACTGTATCAGCCGCAGGAGTAGAAACAAATATCGGCAAGACTCAAGTAATCCGTGACTGGCCAAGACCCAAAGATAAACATGAACTGAGAAGTTTCCTGGGGTTATGCACTTATTATAGAAGATTTGTGAAAGGGTTTGCAAACATCGCTGCGCCGTTGCACCGACTAACGGAAGGAAGAACGCCGTACGTCTGGACTCCCGATTGTGATACCGCTTTCCGAAAACTGAAGTCCGCCTTGTTTACAAGCCCTATCTTGGCGTATCCTCATCAGAATGGGAAGTTCGTGTTAGACACTGATGCCAGCAACGTCGGCATTGGGACTGTGCTGTCCCAAGTTCAAGGCGGTGAAGAAAGAGTTATCGAATATTACAGCAAGATCCTGATGAAGCCGGAGAGGAACTATTGCACCACCAGGAAGGAACTACTTGCGATAGTGAAGGCCGTGGAACACTTTCACAAGTATTTGTACGGGCAAGAATTCCTCATCAGAACAAACCATTCGGCACTTTCTTGGTTACTCCGAATGAAGAACGCGGAGGGACAGACGGCTAGATGGTTAGAAAGGCTTCAGCAGTATCACTTTAAGGTGCATCATCGACCGGGACGACATCATAACAACGCTGACGCTTTGTCCAGAAGACCTTGTGGGATTGCAAACATTGCAAACGAGTTGAGAACCATGAGGACATGGTGGATATAAGGGTCACTTCTGTCCAGCCAGAAGACCAATGGACTGTTGAAGATCTTCGGAAGCTACAGAGGAGCGACGCTGATATCGGACCCATATTGGAATGGAAAGAAGCTGGAGACAAACCGGAATGGCAAGAGGTTTCCGACGGAAGTCCAGCTCTTAAGAATTTGTGGACTCAATGGAAATCCCTCCAGGTCGAGGACGGGGTACTGAAGAGAGCATGGGAAAGCGCGGATGGAAAGCGTGTCAACTTGCTGGTGGTGCCTCAGGAGAAGATTCCACAGGTCTTGTGGGAGGTGCACAATGGGACCTCTGATGGACATCTAGGGATGAACAAGACCCTGGAGAAAGTTCGAAAACGGTTCTATTGGGTTAACTACAGGAAAAACGTCGAGCGGTGGTGTCGGAAATGTGTCACCTGTGCTGCATCCAAGGGTCCTCGTGCAAGAACCCAAGGGGCCCTGAAGCAATATAATGTGGGAACTCCATTTGAAAGAATTGCAATCGATGTGGCAGGACCATTCCCAGCTTCAGACGATGGAAACAAGTACATCCTGGTGGCCATGGATTATTTCAGTAAATGGCCTGAAGCTTATGCCACCCCGAACCAGGAAGCCACCACAGTCGCAAGGGTTCTTGTGGACAACTTCATCTGTCGATTTGGTGTTCCCACTACACTCGGACCAAGGAAGGAACTTTGAATCGGGTGTTTTCCAAGAGTGTGTCGTCTTCTTGGAATAAGAAAAACTCGAACAACACCTCTTCATCCACAGTCTGACGGAATGGTGGAGAGATTTAACAGGACCGTAGAGGAACATCTTTCGAAGGTCGTTTCCAAGCATCAGACAGACTGGGATCGACATCTACCACTGTTTCTGATGGCCTATCGCGCGGCAACTCATGAAACTACAGGTCAGACTCCGGCAAAAGTGATCTTCGAGAGGGAACTGCGGCTTCCGTGTGACTTGGTGTTTGGATCACCAAGGGAGATCCCCAAGGAAACGATGAGTTTCATAGATGACTTGAGGGAAGCGATATTGCCCTGGTGCGGACGAAGATCAACTTGGCGACGGAACGGATGAAGGCCAGGTATGACGTGAATGCCAATCATGGTGGTTTCAGTGAAGGCGAATTAGTATGGCTATACAACCCTCAGCGAAAGAAAGGAGTTTCGTCAAAGTTTACGCCATCTTGGGAAAAACCGTACAAAGTGCTAAAGAGGATCAACGACTTGGTATACAGGATCCAACGTAGCTCCAGGAGTAAAATGAAAGTGGTACACCTGAACAGACTACGCAAATATAGTGGCGAAGTGATTGATTGGAACTGATCGGGACGATCATTCCTAAGGGGGAGGCAGTGTTACGCAATGTAAATAAATTAAATAGGATTTACAATAGAATTGTAGAATTTAGTTAATAAAAAAAGTTTCTAGAAGGATCTGATAAGGGGAAAGCGGCCGCGATAACGAAACAAATGGCAGATAAGCGTTCCAGAAATTTCGGCAAACGATAAGTCTTAACTGCCGAAAAGTTCTAGAAGCCGGGGGCCAAAACTATAAAAAGGCGGTCAGCTTTCCCTCGAGTCAGTCAGTTAGAGTCAGTGCAATTAGTGAGTTAGTAGAAGTCAATAATAAGTGAGTTAATTGTCCAAGTTCCAAGTTGAGTTCAGTAATAAAGTGGGTCTTATTCGATAAGTGTAATCAATTCGAACCGACAAGCCCGTAACAATACGTTTTGAAAGCTCAAAAATTATTGCTGCATTGCGTTAGAAACTCGGTGTTTTTGATAAAACTACAAACCCAAGGGTCTTAATATTTAGTATTAATTTCAGCTTAATAACTCAAACTGTATTTGAAAAAGTATCAGCGTTTTAGCTTCCTACTTTCAAGAAGCAGAATAAGACATTTTGACACTTCATTATGGGCTCCACGAGGTTAATGGAATTAAAAATTGACGGTTTAAAAAAAAAGTATTTACTTGTTATATGAAACCACTCATCTTGCCTAATTTTGAGATTCTAAGTGAAAGGAAGTACCCTTTAAATTTCGATGACCAGTGAGTGAGTGAGCAGTGGTCATTATCAAACAACGATTAGAAATTTTTACTGCATGAGGTTAGAAATTTGACGTTTTTTAAAAAAAATTTTTACTTTTTATATGAAACCACTCATCTTGCCTAATTTTGAGATTCTAAGTAATTTAAATTTCGATGACCAGTGAGTGAGTGAGCACTGGTCATTATCAAACAACGATTTGAAATTTTTACTGCATGAAGTTAGAAAATTGACGTTTTTTTAAAAAAAAATTTTTACCTGTTATGTGAAACCACTCATCTTGCCTAATTTTGAGATTCTAAGGGAAAGGAAGTACCCTTTAAAATTCGATGACCAGTGAGTGAGTGAGCACTGGTCATTATCAAAAAACGATTTGAAATTTCTACTGCATGAGGTTAGAAATTTGACGTATTTTTTACTTGTTATATGAAACCACTTATCTTGCCTAATTTTGAAATTCTAAGTGAAAAGAAGTACCCTTTAAATTTCGATGACCAGTGAGTGAGTGAGCACTGGTCATTATCAAACAACGATTTGAAATTTTTACTGCATGAGGTTAGAAAGTTGACCTTTTTTTGAAAACTTTTTTTACTTGTTATATCAAACCACTCATCTTACCTAATTTTGAGATTCTAAGTGAAAGGAAGTACCTTTTACATTTCGATGACCAGTGAGTGAGTGAGCACTGGTCATTATCAAAAAACGATTTGAAATTTCTACTGCATGAGGTTAGAAATTTGACGTATTTTTTTACTTGTTATATGAAACCACTCATCTTGCCTAATTTTGAAATTCTAAGTGAAAGGAAGTACCCTTTAAATTTCGATGAGCAGTGAGTGAGCACTGGTCATTATCAAACAACGATTTGAAATTTTTACTGCAGGAGGTTAGAAATTTGACTTTTTTTTAAAAAAAAATTTACCTGTTATATGAAACCACTCATCTTGCCTAATTTTGAGATTCTAAGTGAAAGGAAGTACCCTTTAAATTTCGATGACCAGTGAGTGAGTGAGCACTGGTCATTATCAAACAACGATTTGAAATTTTTACTGCATGAGGTTAGAAAGTTGACCTTTTTTTGAAAACTTTTTTTACTTGTTATATCAAACCACTCATCTTGCCTAATTTTGAGATTCTAAGTGAAAGGAAGTACCCTTTACATTTTGATGACCAGTGAGTGAGTGAGCACGGGTCATTATCAAATAACGATTTTAAATTTTTACTGCACGAGGCTAGAAACTTGGTTTCCTTTTTCAAATATATACATTTGTAGACCTTAATATTTGGTGTTCATTTCAGTATCGTAACTCGGTTTAGGTTTTGATGATAAGTAAATATGTGAGCAGCGGTCATTATCAAAGTACGATTTGAAAACCTAAAACTTCTTACCGCATTGTGTTATAAGCTTGACATTTTTTATAAAAATATGCGTCTGTAGATCTTAGTATTTGCTGTTAATTTCAGAGCCATAGCTCGGCTTAAGCTTCAATGGTTAAGGAATGAGTGAACACTGGCCATTATCAAAATACGATTTCAAAGCCTAAAACTTGTTAATGCATTGGGTTGGAAACTTGATTATTTTTACCAAAAAGTGCATTTGTGGGCTTTAGTATTTGCTGTTCATTTCAAAGTCGTAACTTGGTTTAAGTTTCTATAATTAGTGAATGAGTGAGCACTGGTCATTATCAAAGTACGATTTGAAAGCTTATAACTTTTTACTGCATCTGGCTGGAAATTTGAATTTGACTTTAGAAAATTTAAATTTTTACTGCACGAGGCTAGAAACTTGGTTTCCTTTTTCAAATATATACATTTGTAGACCTTAATATTTGGTGTTCATTTCAGTATCGTAACTCGGTTTAGGTTTTGATGATAAGTAAATATGTGAGCAGCGGTCATTATCAAAGTACGATTTGAAAACCTAAAACTTCTTACCGCATTGTGTTATAAGCTTGACATTTTTTATAAAAATATGCGTCTGTAGATCTTAGTATTTGCTGTTAATTTCAGAGCCATAGCTCGGCTTAAGCTTCAATGGTTAAGGAATGAGTGAACACTGGCCATTATCAAAATACGATTTCAAAGCCTAAAACTTGTTAATGCATTGGGTTGGAAACTTGATTATTTTTACCAAAAAGTGCATTTGTGGGCTTTAGTATTTGCTGTTCATTTCAAAGTCGTAACTTGGTTTAAGTTTCTATAATTAGTGAATGAGTGAGCACTGGTCATTATCAAAGTACGATTTGAAAGCTTATAACTTTTTACTGCATCTGGCTGGAAATTTGAATTTACTTTAGAAAAATATACGTTTGAGAAGTTTAATATTTTGTGTTAATTTTAATGTCATTACTCGATTTAAATTTTGATGATTAGTAAATTAGTTAGCACTGGTCATTATCAAAATTTGATTTGGAGGCCTAACCTTTTTTAATAAACTGTGTTTAAAACTGGATTTTGTTACAAAAATATGCGTTTGTGGACATTAGTTTTGGTAATTTCAAAGCCATTATTCAATTTAAGTTTCGACAAACACTTAGCGAGTGAGTGAGTACTGGTCATTATTAAAATACCATTTGCAAGTGTAAAACTTTTGGCTACATTGGGTTGTAAACTTGATTTTTGAACAAAAAGTGGACTTTTGAACCTCAGTATTTGGTGGTAATTTCAATGCAATAATTCGATTTAAGCTTCGATGATTAACGAATGAGTCAGCACTGGTCATTACCAAAATACGATTTAAAAGACTAAAACTTCTTACTGCATTGGGTTCGAAACTTGTTATTTTTATAAAAATAGTCATTTGTAGACTTCAATATTTGGTGTTAATTTCAATGCAATAACGCGATTTTAGCTTCGATGATTGACGAATGAATATAAGCACTGGTCATTCTCAAAATGCAATTTGAAAGTCTAATACTTCTTACTGCATTCGGTTGAAAACTCGATTATTTTTACAAAAATATGCATCTGTGGGACTTAGTATTTGGTGTTAATTTCAATGCCGTAACTTAATTTAAATTTCGAAGATGAGTGAGTGAGTGAGCACTGGTCATTATCAAAATACCACTTGAAAGGCTAAAACTTTTTAATGCACCAGGGTTTGAATCTTGTTTATTTTTACAAAAATATGCCTTCGGGGACCTTAGTTAGCTATTTTCAATGCCGGAACTCAATTTATCTTCGATGATTAAGAAACGGGTGAACACTGGTCATTATCAAAATACGATTTCAAAGCGTAAAACTTTTTACTGCATTGGGTTGAAAACTTGATTATTTTTACAAAGAAATGCGTTTGTGGACATTAGTATTTGCTGCTAATTTCAAAGTCATAATTTGGTTTAAGTTTCGATAATTAGTGAATGAGTGAGCACTGGTCATTATCAAAATACGATTTGAAAGCTTACAATTTTTTACCGCATCTGGCTGGAAATTTGATTTTATTTTACAAAAATATGCGTTTGCGAACCTTAATATTTTGTGCGAATTTCAGTGTCATTACTCGATTCAAGTTTTAATGATTAATGAGTTAGCACTGGTCATTATCAAAATTAGATTTGAACGCCTAAACCTTTTTAATACATTGTGTTTGAAACTTGATTTTTTTACAAAAATATGCGTTTGTGGATTTTAGTGTTTGTTATTTCAAAGCCATTGTTCGATTTAAGTTTCGATGATTAGCGAATGAGTGAGCACTGGTCATTATCAAAATAGGATTTGGAAGCCTAAATCTTTTCGCTAGATTGGGATGTTAAATTTAATTTTTTGAACAAAAACACGCGCTGTTGGACCTTAGTATTTGGTGTTAATTTCAATGCGATAACTCGATTTAAGCTTCGATGATTAACGAATGAGGTGAGCACTGGTCATTATCAAAAACGGATTTCAAAGTCTAAAACTTTTTACTGCGTTGTGTTGGAAACTTGATTATTTTTACAAAAAAAATTCGTTTGTGGACATAAGTATTTGCTGTTCATTTCAAAGTCATTATTTGGTTTAAGTTTTGATAATTACTGAATGAGTGAGCACGGGTCATTATCAAAAAAGGATTTCAAAGCCTAAAACTTTTTACTGCGTTGTGTTGGAAACTTGATTATTTTTACCAAAAAAATTCGTTTGTGGACATTAGTATTTGCTGTTCATTTCAAAGTCATTATTTGGTTTAAGTTTTGATAATTACTGAATGAGTGAGCACGGGTCATTATCAAAAAAGGATTTCAAAGCCTAAAACTTTTTACTGCGTTGTGTTGGAAACTTTATTATTTTTACAAAAAAAATTCGTTTGTGGACATTAGTATTTGCTGTTCATTTCAAAGTCATTATTTGGTTTAAGTTTTGATAATTACTGAATGAGTGAGCACGGGTCATTATCAAAAAAGGATTTCAAAGCCTAAAACTTTTTACTGCGTTGTGTTGGAAACTTGATTATTTTTACCAAAAAAATTCGTTTGTGGACATTAGTATTTGCTGTTCATTTCAAAGTCATTATTTGGTTTAAGTTTTGATAATTACTGAATGAGTGAGCACGGGTCATTATCAAAAAAGGATTTCAAAGCCTAAAACTTTTTACTGCGTTGTGTTGGAAACTTTATTATTTTTACAAAAAAAATTCGTTTGTGGACATTAGTATTTGCTGTTCATTTCAAAGTCATTATTTGGTTTAAGTTTTGATAATTACTGAATGAGTGAGCACGGGTCATTATCAAAAAAGGATTTCAAAGCCTAAAACTTTTTACTGCGTTGTGTTGGAAACTTGATTATTTTTACAAAAAAATTCGTTTGTGGACATTAGTATATGCTGTTCATTTCAAAGTCATTATTTGGTTTAAGTTTTGATAATTACTGAATGAGTGAGCACTGGTCATTATCAAGAAAGGAGTTCAAAGCTTACACCTTTTTACCGCATCTGGCTTGAAATTTGATTTTATTTTACAAAAATATGCAATTGCGAATCTTAATATTTTGTGTTCATTTCAATGTCATTGCTCGACTTAAGTTTTAATGATTATTGAATGAATTAACATTGGTCATTATCAAAATTCGATTTGAACGTCTAAGCCTTTTTAATACATTGGGTTTGGAACTTGATTATTTTTACAAAATTATGCGTTTATGAACCTTAGTGTTTGATGTTAACTTCAGAGCCATAACTCGATTTAAGTTTTGATGATTAGCGAATGAGTGAGCACTGGTCATTATCAAAATACGATTTGGAAGTCTAAAACTTCCCGCTACATTGAATTGTAAACTTGATTTTGGAACAAAAACAGGCGTTTTTTTGCCTTAATATTTGGTGTTAATTTTAATGCAATAACTCGATTTAAGCGTCAGTGATTAACGAATGAATGAGCACTGGTCATTATCAAAATACGATTTGAAAGCCTAATACTTTTTACTGCATTGGGTTGGAAATTTGATTATTTTTACAAAAATTTGCATTTGTGAAACTTATTACTTGGTGTTAATTTCAATGGCAAATTTCATTCAATTTTCTGTACACGTTTCACAACTATTAATAAAAAATCTATAATCAGGAAGTAACCTTCCATACCCTGTCACTCGGAAGCGTTTTACGACATATGTTTATATAGATTTTTATTCTTATTTTCGCGCCTAAAATACGATTCTGGTTTAGAATCGCCTTGTATATTGTCTTAACAATTCCATTTGTATTTACATTTAAATAAACTATATTCTAGTCGAATTTCAGAATGAAAAGTGAAAATATCAATGATAAACCTAATAATAAATAAAAATCAAATTACCAAAGAAAATCTAAATTCTATAAAAACAGGAAAATTGCAACATATCCAGTTTCATCTCAGAGTTAGCTTTAATCTTGAAAATGCTCTTCAAACTCGTCATTTCGAGAAAAAAAGGTCCAAATATTAAAGACTCGATATCTACAAAAATAAATTCGCAAAATGTGTACTTTTATCTTAAAATTGTTGCTTTAAGAAAGTCAAATTTATCTCAAAATGCAGAGAAAACTATTATAAGATGTAGAGTATATTTAAAATGAAAAAAAAAAAAGAATATTTTTTTATGTGTCGAAATTTGGTGCCTCCACCAAATTATTTAATATGGATTAAATCCATTCGTGTGCAAGTGCATTAATTAATTATCTCATTTTGTACAAAATTACAAGCACTATAACATGACAACGACATCCTGCGTATTTAAAATAGTTTAATCTTTAATTATCTTGCAATACAAAGAATGATCATTCTCTCGTATCATATAGTTCACCTGAGGATTTTTCAATATGGTATCTGGTTCTGTTTAGATATAAATGAATATTAAACGCATGAAATCAAAAAATATCTTTTTTAAGGGATAAATTTGATTGAGATTCAGGGCGAAAGCCCTAAACACTAATACGCCATTAGGACAGGACCATTATCCTGCCGAGCAAACCTTCGCCAATATCCTTAACGGTCGACGCACGTTGTAGGGATATCAGGCGATTGAGATAAAAAACAATTTGAAAGAGTCCAACTCTGGGACAGGCGAAAAAAAAAGTGGATGATCCCGTCGACTCGACGTCGGTCGTCGGGGGCGAAGAGGGTCGTCGAAAGGAAACTAGTCTGCTCAGCTATGCGAGCCAGAAAGTTAGTTTAATGGCCATTGGAAATTGCGCTTTCCATCTTGTCCCATCCCGCCTATTCCTTGCACGTAAGAAACTCAACTCATGCGACTTGTAATATTTGTTCTCGACTGTTCGCCGCGTACATATGAGCTTTATCTGCCACCGGCGGCGGCGTCGCCCACCCTTCGAGATTAAACCAATATCGTCATTTTTTTTTACTAGAGATAGAAGATTAGTAGGATGGTTTAAAGAACAAACGCTTTGATAATGGTTGATGATTTTTTTTAAGGTTAATTATTGTTATATTTATTGTTAAAATATTTTATGAATTAGGATTTTAACTATTGAGTTGAATTCATAAATTTGAGTAAAACGAAACACCTTTAAAGTTATTAAAATTTCGAATAAAACGAATTTAGATGAAGTAAATTTGGTGGATGCGCCAGACTTTTTTGTTTTAATGCCCGTTCTGGAGTTGTTTTGCGATACTTAATGCTGTAGCTTCATAAATGGTTTTATTTTACGTAACATTTTTAGGTTACTGTTTCAGTTGACTGCCTTAACGTCAGATAAATTCATATGACAGTTATTTCCAATCTCCAGAATTTTATTGTCCAAACCTGATTATGAATTATGAGCAATAAATGTAGTTGATTTCAAGGTCGTGCAAATGGCCCTCTTACGGCCTTTATTTGGCCACCAAATCTTAGTTCAGTCGGATTAATCTAGCAGTAATCAAAGCGGCCATAAGAAAGATTTATGGGAAGGAATCCCCTGAAATAAATGCATATCTCAGCTTTGTTAGTATGGAAATGATGCAATGAATTCAGAAGTTTGCTCGGAAAACTGCCTGGGCGGAATTTGTTGTCGAAACTTTGTACCTACTCTAAATGCAAATTCGACTGTCGGCAAAACAAACAACAACATACTTCCGCGCCGCCTCCTTCGCCTCGAAAGAAGAGCTGAATTTTAGACAATCAAGCGAGCCGGCGTCTAAATATTCATGAAAAATAAATTAAATGTAAATATCTCCGCGAAGAAAACTTCCAACGTTACGGGGCGCGCGTTTCGGGACCCTTAGCAGCATCTGCGATTTACATCCCCTAGGAAACTAATTCCGTTCCAGGCGTTGATTTAAGAGCGCGCAAAGCGTTTTATAAAAGTTATTTCAATAAAGATTCCTACACTAATATCAGGCGAATGGGGGCGGGAGGAGTTTTTGAGAGCAGTAACACATGTAGGGGAGGGCCGAAGGAAAACAAACGTAAATCTGTCTGGAAAACAAAAATAGTCATTATTGTCAGCCCTTGCTCGTATATATTGTAAATCCGGCGATTTAAAGCCGAGGAGCGTTGTGGCATTGTAAAATAAATTTCGTTTCTTAATACTTAAGAAAACGCTCCGTCAGCGGCTCAACACTGCACGCAGCTACCTAAGGAAGGAGCGAAAAAAAATGCCTCAACTGAATATCAATCGTCAATAGGATGTCAATCGTCTCTGAGGATGCTAGCTTGGCTATCGAAATGCGTTAGAGCAATCTTTGTTGTATTTTTTTAATCTCTCTTGGTCTTAGGGGACAAGATTTGTATTTCAATTTTTTAATAGTAATCGAACCAGAAAATCGATATTTGCGGTAACAGAGTCCAACAGTTTAATTAAAATATTAACAATTTAAAATAACTACTAAACACTATTGACGATAAATACAATAGACATTACGAATTCCGCGATATTTCTATAAATATTTTCTATGACTTGACCTGCTTTCAGTTTTCAGCATCGTCGGCGGTTAAAAATTACAAATGTTTAGAATAAAAGTCGAAATTATAGAAAAATTATAAAAACAATGTTTGTACATTTTGAATGTTTTTATTTTCTAATCGCAAAAATATTTTGGAAGCTTCAAGAAATTATTCCATATTTTTATAAGAAAAGCAGAAATTTTGAATTTACTTTAGAAATTTCCATCTAAATATTGAAATTTCGATTTTTTTATATCGAAATGTTTGACCCTAATATTAAAATTTCGACATTTTCTTAGCTTTCGGCCTTTTCCTTAAAAATCTCTTTTTGAAGATTTCGATTTTTATGTCAACATCCAATCATTTATGGTTCCAGAAATCTCAACATTTTTTTCAAAATTAAATCTTTTTTTCAAATTTTCGATTTTGTTTTTCAAAATTCATCTTTTTCATAGATAACTGTTCTCAAATTTGACAAATGTTTTGAAATTTAACTTGATATGGGAAATTTTTCTTGTTTTTTCGAAATATGTCTTTTTTAGTTTCTTCGATAATTATTCAAAATTCGTTTTTTTTCAAGTTTGCATTTTATTTCAAAATTCGACTTCTTTTTTGCTTTTCTTTTTTGACTTTTGTTCAAAATTTCGTCAATTTTTAATAAAAAGTGAAAAATTTTGAAAAAAAAAATTTCGAACTGGCTGAATTCTTGTAAAAAGACAAAGAGTCTAGCAAATTTTCTTTGGAATTTTCGAGGATTTCTAATTTTTCTTAAATTCTCCACATGTTTCTTAAAATGTTAACATCTATTCTAATGCTGACCATTTTTGTCTCCCTCTGACTTAAGCTGTCAAGAGAACCTAAATATGCAACAGAAAATTTTAAATTGTTCTCAAAATTTGCCCAATTTTTTTTTCAAAATTTAAATTTCTAAGATGTTTTGAATTTTTACTAGATTTCGTCTTTTTTATTTAAATCTCTTTCTTCAAATTTGACTTTTTCTCAATATTTCGTTTCAAGGTTTTTCTAGAATTTTCGTCCTTTTCCAAAGATTATTTTTTTAACATTGAATCCTTTTTGAAGTTGTCTACTTGCTAAAATCAGAACTTACGGATATTTTTACTGTTTCCTTAAAATTTTTCTCGGAATTTTCATGTTTATCTCAAAATTTAGTATTTAATATTTCAAAGTTCCTAAAATTGGTTTTTTGCAATTATCTCGGTTTCTATAGCTTCTATAATGTTAACGTTTATAATAAAATTTGTAGAGCATAAAATTTGCCACAAGTTTTGTAAAAGACATTTTTTTATATGGTCAACCGTTAGTAAATTATTCAAGGTCAAACTTCCTAAAAATCAGTTTTTTGCAATTATCTCGGTTTCTATAGCTTCTATAATGTTAACGTTTATAATAAAATTTGTAGAGCATAAAATTTGCCACAAGTTTTGTTAAAGACATTTTTTTATATGGTCAACCGTTAGTAAATTATTCAAGGTCAAAATTCCTAAAAATCAGTTTTTTGCAATTATCTTTGGTTTCTATAGCTTCTATGATGTTAACGTCTATAATAAAATTTGTAGAGCTTAAAATTTGCCACAAGTTTAGTTGAGAAATTTTTTTATATGGTTAACCGTTAATAAATTATTCAAGGTCAAAGTTCCTAAAAATCAGTTTTTTGCAATTATCTCGGTTTCCATAGCTTCTATGATGTTAACGTTTATAATAAAATTTGTAGAGCATGAAATTTGACAACTTTAGTATCAAATGTTTTGTCATATGCCCAACCGTTAGTAAATTATTCAAGGTTAAATCTCCTAAAAATCAGTTTTTTGCAATTATCTCCGTTTCTATAGCTTCTATGATGTTAACGTTTATTATAAAATTTGTAGAGCATAAAATTTGCCACAAGTTTTGTAAAAGACATTTTTTTATATGATCAACCGTTAGTAAATTATTCAAGGTCAAATTTCCTAAAAATCAGTTTTTTTCGATTATCTCGGTTTTTATAGCTTCTATAATGTTAATGTTCATAATAAAATTTGTAGAGCATAAAATTTGCCACAAGTTTTGTTAAGGATATTTTTTTATACGGTCAACCGTTAGTAAATTATTCAAGGTCTTGTCTTTTTTTTTAATTTGTTTTTTATAACTACCAAACATTATTAACGATAAAAACGCAACAAAATTTAAAAATTCCCACAAGGTTTTCGATAAATATTTGCTAACAGTGCTCCAGGTTTTTTTGTTCTTGGCAATTTAGATTTTTTTCTTGAAAATTTGTCTTTTTCCAAAATTTCAGTCTTTTCCTTAAACATCTTTTTTTGAAGAATTCGATTTTTATGTCAACATCCAGTCATTTATGGTTCCAGAAATCTCTACATTTTTATTTCAAAATTAGCTTGTTTTTTCAAAATTAAATCTTTTTTTCAAAATTTCGATTTTTTTTCTCCAAATTTCATTTTTTTTCATAGACTATTGGTCTCAAACTTGACTAATTTTCCAAAATTTAAATTGATCTGGGAAATTTCTCTTGTTTTCCTCGAAATATGTCTTCGATTCTTCGATTATTTATTCAAAAATCGTTTTTTTTTCAACTATGCATTTCATTCCAAAATTTGACTCAATTTTGTGACTGACTTTCTTTGGAAGCTTTTAAATTTTGCTTAAATATTCGAATTTGCCCCTTTTTCCGAAATTCCGTTATTTTAGGTTTTCTTATAAAATTTGGATCTTTTAGAATCTTAATTTTAGAAATATTGTCCAAAAATTTCAATTTTTCTTCGAAACTAATCTTTTTTTCGAAATTTTGTCCTTTTCTCCTGGAATAAGTATTTTTTCTAAAATTCGACTTTATTCTTAAAATTCTACTTTCTGGTCTTTTCATACAAAAATCATTTTTTTTTAAATCCAATCATTTTTTCTTAAAATAATAATTCTAAAAAGAAACTCAAAATTTTCAGCAACAAAAATGTAAACATTCACAAGGATTTGAAGTATTATAAATGATATATTTTGACAAGGATACAAAATAAAAAAAAATTGCATTAATTAAATAATCTCGAATTGAAAAAATGTTTTTAAGCAATCGAAATTCCCAAAACAACAAAATTTAAACAAAAATGAAAGCTTAAAAAAATTTCGAAAAGTTCATAGAAAATCTAAATTTTCAAATAAAGGTTTTTTTCAAAATTAAATCTATTTTTCAAAATTTAGATTTTTTTCTTAAAAATTCACCTTTCTCATAGAAAACTATTCTCAAATTTGACTAATTTTTCAAAATTTAACTTTATATGGGAAATATGGAAATATGTCTTTTTCAACTTTTTCGATTATTTATTGAAAATTCGTTTTTTTTCAAGCTTGCATTTTATTACAAAATTCAACTTCTTTTTAAAACTGACTTTGTTTGAAAGCTTTTAAATTTTGTTTTAATCAAAATTTCGACCGTTTTTTTTTGAAATTTTCCCGTATTCCGAATTTCCGCTATTTTAGGTTTTGTTAAAAAATTTGGATCTTTTAGAATCTGAACTTTAGAAATTTTGTCCAAAGATTTCAATTTTTTCTTCGAAATTAATCATTTTCCCGAAATTTTGTCCTTTCTATTAAAATAAGTATTTTTTTTCTAAAATTAGACTTTATTCTCAAAATTTTATTTTTTGGTCGTTTTATCCAAAAATCGTCTTTTGTTCGAAATCCCTTTTTTTTTTTCAAATAATAATTCTGAAAACAAAGCTCGAGATGTTCACCAAAAAATGTATAAATTCGGCAGGATTTGAAGTATTTTAAATGATATATTTTGACAAGGATACAAAATTTAAAAAATTGCAATAATTAAAAAATCTAGAAATTGAAAAACAAATTTATAAGCAATTGAAATTCCTAAAACAACCAATTTAAAAAAAAATGAAAGCTTTCAAAAAAATGTCGAAAAGTTTATAGAAGATCTAAATTTTCAAATAAAGGTTTTTTCAAAATTAAATCTATTTTTCAAAATTTCAATTTTTTTTCTTAAAAATTCATTTTTCTTATAAAAAACTGTTTACAAATTTGACTAATTTTTCAAAATTTAACTTTATATGGGAAATTTTTCTTTTTTTCTCGAAATATGCCTTTTTTAGCTTCTTCGATTATTTATTCAAAAATCGTTTTTTTTTCAACTATGCATTTCATTCCAAAATTCAACTTTATTTTAAAACTGACGTTCTTTGGAAGTTTTTAAACTTTGTTTTAATATTCGAAACTTCGATCGTTTTTCTCGAATTTGCCCCTTTTTCCGAATTTCCGCTATTTTAGGTTTTGTTAAAAAATTTAGATCTTTTAGGATCTAAACTTTAGAAATTTTGACCAGAGATTTCAATTTTTTTCTTCGAAATTAATCATTTTCTCGAAATTTTGTCCTTTCTATTAAAATAAGTATTTTTTGTCGAAAATTAGACTTTATTCTCAAAATTTTACTTTTTGGTCCTTTTATCCAAAAATCGTCTTTTGTTCGAAATCCCTTTTTTTTTCTTCAAATAATAATTCTGAAAACAAAGTCCGAGATTTTCACCAAAAAATGTATAAATTCGGCAGGATTTGAAGTATTATAAATGATATATTTTGACAAGGATACAAAACTAAAAGAAAATTGCAATAATTAAAAAATCTCGAAATTGAAAAAATTATTTTTAAGCAATCGAAATTCCTAAAACAACCAAATTTTAAAAAAATGAAAGCTTTCAAAAAAATGTCGAAAAGTTTATAGAAGATCTAAATTTTCAAATAAAGGTTTTTTCAAAATTAAATCTATTTTTCAAAATTTAGATTTTTTTTCTTAAAAATTCATCTTTCTTATAGAAAACTATTTAGAAATTTGAATAATTTTTCAAAATTTAACTTTATATGGGATATTTTTCTTGTTTTCTTGAAATATGTCTTCTTCAACTTTTTCGATTATTTATTGAAAATTCGTTTTTTTTCAAGCTTGCATTATATTACAAAATTCAACTTCTTTTTAAAACTGACTTTGTTTGGAAGCTTTTAAATTTTGTTTTAATCGAAATTTCGACCATTTTTTTCGAAATTTTCCCTTATTCCGAATTTCCGCTATTTTAGGTTTTGTTAAAAAACTTAGATCTTTTAGAATCTGAACTTTAGAAATTTTGTCCAAAGATTTCAATTTTTTCTTCGAAATTAATCATTTTCCCGAAATTTTGTCCTTTCTATTAAAATAAGTATTTTTTTTCTAAAATTAGACTTTATTCTCAAAATTTTACTTTTTGGTCCTTTTACCAAAAAATCGCCTTTTTTTTGAAATCTCATTTTTTTTACTTCAAATAATAATTCTGAAAACAAAGCTCGAGATTTCCACCAAAAAATGTATAAGTTCCGCAGGATTTGAAGTATTATAAATGATATATTTTGACAAGGATACAAAATAAAAAAAAATTGCATTAATTAAATAATCTCGAATTGAAAAAATGTTTTTAAGCAATCGAAATTCCCAAAACAACAAAATTTAAACAAAAATGAAAGCTTAAAAAAATTTCGAAAAGTTCATAGAAAATCTAAATTTTCAAATAAAGGTAGACATTTAAAAAAAAATCAATGTTTGAAAATGTTGAATTTGGAAAGTCGCAATTTAGAAAGTCACAATTTTAAAAAGTTGACATTTTGAAGTCTCTATTTTGAAAAAAAAAAAGTTTTTCAAAAAGCTTTGAAATACTGAAAAAAGTCGAAACTAAAAAAATATAAAATTCTCAACGGCGAAATTTTAATAAAAGAAATTAAAAATTTGGAGAAATTTCGAAATTTTCAAAAAAGTCAATCTATCCTGAACTTTTTTAAAAAACTTTTAAATCTCAACTTAAGTTTTTGGAAGCATGTCTAATTGTGGGATAAAAAAACTCAGAATTTATTAAAACTAAATTGATTTTGAGATTAAAAAACCAAATTTCGAGAAAAATGTTTAAATATGGGTAGGGACATCTAGAAATTAGTCAAATTTGGAAGCAAATTTGTTCAAACTGGCAGCAATTTTGCAGCCTTAAAAGCAAATATATTTAAATTAGAAACAAAGTTTATATTAAAAATAAACTTATTCAAATTAACAGCACATTTGTTTAAATTGGAATCAAATCTATACAAATTAGAGGCAAACTTACTGGAATTTAAAGCTCATTTGTTTAAAATAAAAGGAAAATTCGTCATATGAGAAAGAAATTTTCTAAAGTTAACAGTATTATTATTTAGAGTTGCAGATTTTGACACTTTTCATGCATATTTTAAGCATTTTGCGTGCATATTTCAAGCTTTTTATGTTGCATTTATTTGGTATCTACTAATAATAATTAAAATGCAATTATTGCTGACAAAGCAGCTCCGGTTTACGCTATACTACAGGGAAATTATCAACATCTATAAATATTTCTTCCTCGCAAAGTTATCGTGTCAAACTGCAAGGTGCAATTTTTGGACCCCAGTTACAGTAATTCTCTCGTTTGTGAAGAGTATTCCGAATATCTGCATACGAAAAGGTTCAAAAACAGCAATGAAACTGAAGTCACCATAAACCAACAAGATGCTTTTATGGTTTCATTTTCTTTTGTGAAAGAGCATGACGCATTAAAAGACAGCTAAATATAGTAAAAATAGGAGGACGAAGCCACGTGGTGCTTAATCGTAACGCTGCTACACATTTGTTTGAGCACGAATGAAATGTTAAAGAAACAAAGTCGAAGACCCAAGAATGATTAAATCTTTCTTTATTATAATTCAGATAAAACAAAAGCGCCTAATATTCGTAAATGGAATAAAGGGAAACAAGTATGTAACTTTTAAATGAAGGGTGGTTTTTTCTTCTTGTCTTTTTTTTTTAGTGGAACGAACTGGTCCTTGGTTATCTTCAAAGACTAAAATACAAATTTTGTCCCCTGAAACCAAGAAAGATTAAAAAACACGACAAAGGTTGCCCTAACGCCTTTCAAAAGCCATGCTGTCATTGTTGTGTTTTTTAATGTTTCTTGGTTTCAGAGGACAAGATTTGTATTTCAATTTTATCTTTTGCCAAAATTTTGTTCTTAATATCGATGTTAAGATATTTTAAGCACTTCAACTTCGAAGTAAAGACATCGATGTGTTCCGAATATCCAAGAACATTGATCATACGTAATGCGAGCTGCAACAAAACAACATTAAAGTACTTATTGCTCTGAGCAGATTCAAAAAATAATTTAAAATCCGACGGACACATGCTAAAGAAATTCTGTAATTCCGGCGCATCCACCAATTTGTATTATCAAACTAATTGCAGAAAAATGTTAGATAATGACCAATTACCTAAAAGATACGTCAGAATTCGACGATGTCGGGGGCAAAAACGAGCGTTATCCCGGATTCGGTCCTGCAGAGGCGATATCGAGCAGGCACAGACAATATCTCTCCGGGATGGCGTTTCGCTTCACTTCCCAATCCCGGGCCTTATCCGCTGGCGCAACTTGGAAATTGCAACTCCAAGCAAAAGGCTTAGGTCTCGAATACACCTCCGACCTCGTACGGTTCATTTAACAGAGATAACGGCCGTCTATATCCTCGTCGAGCGCCATCTACTCGGCAATTGTCGCGGGGAGTGCGTGCGAATTTACTCCGCGATAATGAACATGAAAATAAGACAACTGCGTCCGCGGTTGTTTGGATTTGGGATCGTTGCGTTTTGTCGTTATTATGGATTACAGTCGAGGGCTGTGGATTAATTTAACGGCTTCAAAAACTTTCTGGATTCGGGTTTCGCATGACACCGAAATTGTCTACTCATTTACCCTAGATAAATCAGGTAGATGCGAGCGGTTCTCCCTATGGAAGGGTGCCACATTTTGTAAAAAGTGTCTTGAATCATCAGGACAATTGAAGCGTATAATGTAAATGATACAATCACCCAAGTAAATAGGATTGTCCTTTTTTTTTTGGGATACGAGTTTGCGGTCGACCGAGTGTCTCGGTAATAAATTCGAGTGCCAGCGTTCGATGACATTTTTCCGGAGCACCTATGGGAACCTTTTAAACATTCATGAATGCAACCTGGGGTTGATGTGACACAGATGAGCTTCCCAATGGCCAATAAAAAGATACGACTCATTCGATTCCCTTCATTGAGAATCGATGTAATCGATGCGCCAAATATCACTGCGTGTTTTATGGACGTTTGTGGGTAGATTTTATGCCGGTAATGGCGCTAATACCCGGCCCGATGGCCCATAAAAACGATTGTCGCTAAATATATCGCATATTTAAAGTAATAACTTGCTTATATCAACAAGCCACTAGTGGTAAACCGGATGGCGAAACGTGTTATGCGAATATTATGTAGTCGACTGCAATTGCGTTATCGTAAATTCGCTAATGATAGTCAACACCAGGGGCGTGCTTCTCACGCAATCTGATTTTCTTGTAACAACTTTTCTTTTTTAATTTTATCCTATCGCAAATGCAATAATCTGCTTTTATAAAAGTTATACTTTTTTCTTGGAGTGTGTCAAGGAACTACTAGATGTGAAGGTACAAGGATTGGTCTATCTAGTGGACCTCTTCAGAGACAAAGCTAAATCATATTCGAAACAGAGGAGCACTGTAACTTAGAGAGATTAGACAGAAAAACCCATTTGGACATGTAAAACTTACCATAATGATAAGAAAATCTTTTCTCAGTAAAATTTTGGAATTTTGAAATTTTAACATGCCACTGTTGACGTTTTAAGTTTACAGTCGCAATGTTGAGCAAGACACATGAAGCTTGTAAAAAAAGTAATTTAAAACTATCCTCTTTGCAAGAATATCAGAACAAAAAAAAGTGACAATTTCAAAAAGAAATACAATTTTTAAATTAACAGTGCATTAAAATTTTCAAAAAAATCAAAAATTGAAAAAGCATATTTCAGATTATCAGAAAACAAATCAAAATGTAGAAAAAATTGGAATTTGTGACAAAAAAACTCAGCTTAATCTCGAATTTAAATAAATTGACTTTAAGTGGAAACTTAAAAATTAAAGAGATCACTGTGAAAATAAGGGATGAAATTTCAGGAAATGGTCCAAATTTTGAGTTTATAATTAAGCTATCTGGTAATAATTAAAAGTCAAACCATGAATTTTGAGTATCTTTCTAAAGATAATAGCTTGGCTATCGAAACGCGTTAGAGCAACCTTTGTTGTGTTTTTTTATCTTTCTTGGTTTCAGGGGGCAAGATTTGTATTTCAATTTTTGAAGATAACCAAGGACCAGTCCGTTCCACAAAAATTTTGAGAAACTCATTCAAATTAAAAATTTTTAATATTCCAGTATTTAATCAAAAATTTAAAATAATGGTAACTGAAAATATAGATTTAGAATTAGAAGAATCGTTGACAAATTTCAGAGTTTTAACAAAAAATTTGGGAGATAAAAATGACAAAATTTGGAAATTTACTCGTTTTGACTTGTTTTATCAAAATTTCGACTAACAACTCGACTAGAGCACTCACTCAACTCGAGATTTCAAAATTCACTAGCCATTTTTAATTTTTTTCAAAATTCTGCCCATAGTTTCTAGAATTCGATTTTTTCTTTGTAATTTCGAAATCATAAACTTGAAAATTCCATTTTATTTCAACCTTAATTTTGAAATTTCGATTTTTTCCTGAATTTTGAATTTTTTATTGCACATATATTCTGGTTTTTTTTTCAAAGCTACGACTATGCCTTTAAAATCCCCTCTTTCAGTTTTGTAAATAAAATATCTGCTATAAACTCGAAAATTTGATTTCATCTTTTTAAATTTTTTTAAGTTCCAAATTTTCCCATTTTTTGCAAATTTTTTGTTAAAACTCTGAAATTTTTCTGTCGTCGGTTCTTCTGTTTCTACATTTATATTTTCAGTTATCATTATTTTAAATTTTTGACTAAATACTGGTGATTTTTTAATTTGAATGAGTTTGCTCAGAAAGTTTTTACATTATTTCTCAAAATTTTGGTCGAAATTCTTGGTTCCTTGGTTGGTTGGTTCTTGGTTATCTGCAAAAATTAAAATACAAATCTTGTTCCCTGAGACCAAGAAAGATTAAAATACACAACAAACGTTGCTTTAAGACGTTTCAAAAGCCAAACTATCATCTGCAGAGAAATACTAAAAAATGGACAAATTTTCGAAAAAAAAAGTTTAAATTTTGAAAAATAGTCTGAAATTTAAAAAATATTCAAATTTATGTAGAAATATCGAAATTAAAAAAAAAAAGATGAAGAGTTTTTAGTGAAATCTTCTAAACACCTTAATTCCGAAAAAAGTCAAAATTATCAAGAATTTCGAAATTTTTGTTGACTAAACTTTAAAAAAAAAATTTAAAAGTCGCAAATCTTAAAATGAAAATCAATTAAAAAAGGTATGTTTTCCAATAAGGCCAAAATGTTTAAAAATATCGACATTTTGAAAAAATTCAAATTTTGAAAATTAAACAAAAACTTTAAAATGCAACGAAATTTTTGCAAAATAATCCAAAATTTCAAGAAGACTCGATTAAAAAAAATCTATATTTTCAGATAAAGGAGAAATTTTAAAAAAAGTGGAAATTTTTGAAAATCAAAATTTTGAAAAAACACGAAATTTACAAAAATTTCAAAATTTTCTTAAAAAATTAGGATTAAAAAAAAATTAAAATTTTGAAGAATTATGTCAACATTTTAAAAAGACGAAATTATGTAGAAATGTCGAAATTTAAAAAAAAGATGAAATCTTAGTGAAATCTCCTAAACACCCAAATTCCGAAAAAAGTTAAAATTATCAAAAATTTCGAAATTTTTGTCTAAAACTTCAAGAAAAAAGTTAAAAATTCGCAAATCTTAAAAAGAAAATCAATTAAAAAAAATGTCGAAGTTTTCAAAAAAAAAGGTATGATTTCCAAAAATGCCAAAATGTTGAAAAATATCGACATTTAAAAAAAAATCGAATTTTGGAAATAAAACAAAAACTTTAAAATGCAACGAAATTTTTGCAAAATAATACAAAATTTCAACAAGAGTCGATTAGAAAAAATCTATATTTTCAGATAAAAAAGAAATTTTAAAAAAAGTGGAAATTTTTAAAAATCAAAATTTTGAAAAATCACGAAATTTCGAAAAATTTCAAAATTTTCTTAGAAAATTAGGATTTTAGAAAATTTAAAATTTTCAAGAATTATGTTAACATTTTTAAAAGACTGTTAAAGGTCGACCTTTTCAAAAAAGTTCAAGAAATTTGATAAAATGAAGAAATTCTCTAAAAAAATTTTAAAAAGTTAAAATTTTTAATAATTAAAAAAAAATCAAATTTTGGAAATAAAACAAAAACTTTAAAATACAACGAAAATAGTCCAGAATTTCAACAAGAGTCGACTATAAAAAAAATCGATATTTTCAGATAAAGGCAAAATTTTAAAGAAAGTAAAAATTTTTAAAAATCAAAATTTTGTAAAATGACGATATTTCGAAAAATTTCAAAATTTTGTTAGAAAATTGGGATTTAAAAAAAAATTAAAATTTTAAAGAATTATGTCAACATTTTGAAAAGACTGTTTAAAGTCGACCTTTTTAAAAAAGTTCAAGAAATTTGATAAAATGAAGAAATTTGATAAAATGAAAAACTTTTCTAAAAACCTTTAAAAAAGTTAAATTTTGAAAAGTAAAGTGGAAATTTGGAAAAAATGTCGGAAAGTTAAGGTTTCCAAAAGGTGTCAAAATTTTTAAAAATAATATCTACATTTTTAAAACCCAAAATTAAAAAAAAAAGAACCTTTTTTGAAGAGAGAGATTTAAAAAAAGTCGAAAGTCTTAAAACCCCAAATTTTGACAAGAAGTCGCAATTTCAAAAAAATACATTTTTCCAAAATAATGAACATTTAAAAAAAATCTATGGTGACAAGCTTTACAAAAATACTACAATTTTTAGAAGAGAAAGATTTAAAAAAAGTCCAAATATTCATATAATAAAATTTTAAAAAGAGTTGATATTTTGCATAGTTGAAAATTGTATGAAAAAAAAAAATTTAAGCGAAAGTTTAAAAAAGTCAAAATTTTGATAAAAAATTCGAAATTTGAAAATGAAATCTGAATTATAGAAAAATTCGTATAAAAACCTGACATTATGATTTTTCCAGAGGAACTAAAATTTCAGAGATTTTAAAATAAAAAAAATTGAAATGTTTAAAATACAAACATATAAAATACAAACACACAAAAAACAAACATACAAATTACAAGCATACAAACATACAAAATACAAATATATAAAATTCAAACATACAAAATGTAAACATACAAAATACAAACATACAAAATACAAACATTCAAAATACAAATATACAAAATACAAACATACAAAATACAAACATACTAAATACAAACATATAAATATACAAAATGCAAACATACAAAATACAACATACAAAACACAAACATTCCAAATACAAACATACAAAATACAAACATTCAAAATACAAATATACAAAATACAAGCATACAAACATACAAACATACAAAAGACAAACATACAAAATACAAACATGTAAAATACAAACATACAAAATACAAGCATACAAACATACAAAATACAAATATGCAAAATACAAACCTAGAAACATACAAAATACAAACATACAAAATACAAGCATACAAAATGCAAACATGCAAAATACAAGCATACAAAAAATAAACATTCAAAATACCAACATACAAAATACAAAAATTTAAAATACCAACATACAAAACACAAACATACAAAATACAAATATACACAATACAAACATACAAAGTACAAACATATAAAATACAAACATCTAAAATACAAACATACAAAATACAAATATACAAAATTCAAACATACAAAATACAAACATACAAAATACAAGCATACAAAATACAAACATACAAAATACAAATATGCAAAATACAAACATACAAAATACAAACATTCAAAATACAAATATACAAAGTACAAGCATACAAACATACAAAACACAAACATACAAAATACAAACATGTAAAATACAAACATACAAATACAAGTCAAATTTTTCAAAATCGTGAACTGTTCAATACATTGAATAACAGTAAAAAAAATCGGAAGTTTGAAATTTTAAAAGTCGAAATTTTGAAATATGATAACGAAGGCTTCCACGGCCAGAGTCAGTACAGGATATTGTTACGGGCTTATCGGTTCGAAATGATTCACACGTGAATTGAGAATAATACCCACTTTATTACTAAACTAAACTTGGATCACCACAATTGTACAATTAACTCACTTATTGTTGACTTCTACTAACTCACTAATTACACTGACTCTAATTGACTGACTTGAGGGAAAGCTGACCCCCTTTTATAGTTTTGGCTTTCGGCTTCTAGAACTTTTCGGCAGATAAGGCTTATCGTTTGCCGAAATTTCTGGAACGCTTATCTGCCGTTTGTTTCGTTATCGCGACCGCTTTCCCCTTATCAGATCCTTCTAGAAACTTTTTTTTATTTACTAAATTCTACAATCCTATTCTAAATTCTGTTCCATCTATTTACATTGCGTTACAATATACTACTTCCGGGATTGGACCATGTCAACGAACTACTAAAAGTGCACACTTTTAGTAGTTCTTTGACACGGTCCAATCCCGGAAGTAGTATATCCTGTATGAAACTTTGAAAAATACTAAATTTAAAAAGGCAGACAATTCTCTCTGAAGATGATAGCTTGGCTGTCGAAACGCGTTAGAGTAGCCTTTGTTGTGTTTTTAAATCAGTATCTCTCTGAAGATGATAGCTTGGCTGTCGAAACGCGTTAGAGTAGCCTTTGTTGTGTTTTTAAATCAGTATCTCTCTGAAGATGAAAGCTTGGCTGTCGAAACGCGTTAGAGTAGCCTTTGTTGTGTTTTTAAATCAGTATCTCTCTGAAGATGATAGCTTGGCTATCATCGAAAAAAAGGCAGACAATTCTCTCTGAAGATGATAGCTTGGCTGTCGAAGCGCGTTAGAGCAGCCTTTGTTGTATTTTTAAATCAGTATCTCTCTGAAGATGATAGCTTGGCTATCGAAACGCGTTAGAGCAACCTTTGTTGTGTTTTTTTTAATCTTTCTTGGTTTCAGGGGACAAGTTATGTATTTCAATTTTTCAGACATTTCTAAAAAAGCGATATTTAAAAATTGATTTATTTAAACAAATTAGAATAATGGCAGTGAATAGTTAATGATATCGGGTAACATGTCAGTTAGTTTGGGTATAAATTGGAAAGGTTAGAATTTAAATTTCGAAAAATGCAAATCAAAAATTTAAATTTTGAGAAAATATTCGAAATGTATGGAAGTAAAAAATTCTTTACGAGCTTTAAGGTACTTGTTCTGGTGGGTAAAGCTGTGGTTTAGCGTTACCGTCACGTATTATCACGCCAATTTGCGTCACCAACATGCTACTCTTATTGGTATATATGGCATTAGAGCATCTTGGTAATGCATCTTAGTGTGGGCTGGGTCAAGTTGACAGCCATCATTTTCAAATTTTACCAATATTCTAACTTGTGACTAATGTGAGCTTAAACTACATAGATATTGTAACGAAATGTAAATTCTAGAATTTAGTACGTAGGAAAATTTTCTAGAAAGATCTGATAAGGGAAAGCGGCCGCGATAATGAAGCAAACGGTAGCTAAGCGTTACAGAAATTTCGGCAAACGATAAGCCTTATCTGCTGGATTATTCTAGAACCTGGAAGCGAGAACTATATAAGGCGGTCGCCTTTCCCTCGAATCAGTTAATCAGTCAGAGTCAGTGTAGTTAGTGAGTTAGTAGTTAGAAATAAATAAGTGAGTCAATTGTTCACTTAAAATGTTCCGAGTCTAGTTTGGGAATAAAGTGGTTATAATCCACGGTTAATAATCATTTTGAACCGATAGCCCGCAACAATAGTGTTACTTCCTAGTTTTAATTTTTAAGTTTGAAGTGTTACGATTGCTTAATTTTTTTAATTAGAATTCACGATACTTTTGTGGGTGCAAAGTCAAAATTTCGGAAAATTATGGTTGCAGATTGCTGCAAAAAAATGAAATTTGGAATTGAAATCGAAATTTAAGGGGGAAATAGAAATTGCATGTTTTAAACGTGGAATTTTAAGGAAAAAATCGAAGCTGCCCAAATTCTAGTATTGTAAATAGACGAATATATTATAAAATAAAAAATTCAGAGTGAAACTCGAAATTATGCCTTTTCAAAACTTAACAACAAGGAAAAATGCAGTTTTGAGTTAGTCGATATGTTAGAAAATGAATTAACTTCCCATTTAAAAAACGTACGACACCAAGATGTACCAAAGTCTAGAATAGTTCATTAAGTTGACAATTTGCAACCTTATAGAATGAACGATGTACTTGTTCTGTGCGAATATACGATTATAAAGGCCCCCTATGCGATCGTAATCTTTTGGAAATATTTATTTTCGCAGACGGGCACTTAATAACGTATATAGTTATATTAACAGAAGATCAGGAATAAAAAGCACGTTTGGCTTTACAATGGCCGTTGGTAGCCATTATTCCTAATCTAAATTATCTTTAATGTTCGCTGCAACAGCGTAGGGAAGAGCCCATAATCCATAACTCTGTCCAGGTAAAACTCAACTTATGAATTTATCTAGAGAGGTAGACTTGGGTTACAGTTAGGAGATTATACCCTTTGAAAGTAAACTAACAAAAAATTAAAAAAAAGCTACTGAAAAGCAAATTTTCAAATATTCCAATCTCTCAGCTCATGGAAGCCATACGTGCCAGTTACAATTTTTTAGTTGTAAATAAATCTGAAATATTCCTACTTTCAAAGAAGGGTTAATATCAAATGAGATTTTAAAGTCTTTCTGTAGCTGATACGTTGTGAGTTCGTTTGCGATTTACATCTCTTCAGATCGACAACCAACGCTGATGTGCATTTCAGATTTCTCTAGAAGTCGAATCTTGCGGATAAGGTATATAAACGAAGTGCCACATGCTAAAATTTGGACGATGTACAAATAGTCAGCTTGACAACGAATAACTGCAGGAAGTAGCTAGTAAAAGAATTTCCTTTAGAATGTCATATTCATAAATTTTAAACATTAGTCGTCAATAGAATGCCGATGCAGCTTAATTAATCGCTACTTCTTCAGTTTCGAAAACCCATCGGATTTAATTATCATCTGTCGGGAGGCCAATTTCCAAGATTTAATTGCCGGCGACAACGTGAAACGGTCCTCCGATTGAATTTCGATGCATTTAAAACAGGTCGCAGCATCAAACGCTCGAAGGGGCCATGTTGGGTAAATGTATTCATAGAGTAGCGTAGACGGAAAGTCGTTACTAAGACGCATTGTCGTTCGCCGTCCCAACGACACCCTCGATGCCCCTTAAGACGTTTTCATTTTAGTTTTCTCTATATTTCACGAAAAACGCAATATCCGCTACCGTCGACTTTTCAGCGAAAATTCTAATACCTTTTTGTGCTAATCTCGGAGCTGACTTCGAACCTTGAGGATGGAAAGTGGAGTGAGCCACAAAAAATAGTCCCTACGTGTCCTCCTGTAACAAAAAAATAACCCTGATCTTCTAAATTTATCATTTATAATAAATTAACTCGAAAACCGAAAAATCTATCAACAAAAATTGCCAGAGTGCCAAAACTAAAAAAAAAATAGGTTGTACTTTTTTTCAAATTTGGAAATTTTTCCCCAAATTCTGGTTCTGATCTGATCATAATCCCAGGTTAAACTTAACATTTTTATTTTTAAAACCATGCCCTGGAAATTGAAAACTAAATTTAAAAAATATATATATATATATTTCAGTTAATTATTTTTAAGTATATCTTCCTTATTGTTCCATTTCCTTGTTATGCATTGCTGATGAGCTCAAATGAGAACGAAACATCGACGTCCAATGCTACAACCTTTTTTTACATTTTTTATGCGTTAGAAGTCAAATAATACTAGATTGCTAAAAATGTTTTTATTTTTTCTAAAATTTCGACGTTTGACGTTCGACTAAAAGTGTCCTGAACTTAGTCGTAACGTAAATAACATTTAAAGGCCCCTAGATAAAATTTTCGTAAAACTAGGGGCAATAAATGTTAGTTTCCTTATGTTCGTTTTTGATATGACGCCTCGATATTAACAGGCCTTTAGGCGGTTATCTAATGGGGGCAATAAAGGCGCTTGAGAGGGTAATTGCCGCCATACACTAAACATTTTGTGTACAAATATGTGACAAGGAAACCACTGCCGCATCGGTAACGGCGTCGTAATAAAATGAGGCACATTTGCACATACATTAAACCGGTTGCCGGGGGGGCGCTTCGTCCTCCCACCCCCATTAGATGGCGGGCGTACATTTTCCAAACCGCACTAATATAGCAAGAACAAGATCCTTGAGTTAACCGAAGTTTGGCGAAAACTTATATCAGCCGCATGCAGCCGCACCGAACGCCATGTTTCACCCGGCCGACTCTAATTAAACAACCGTTTTAATTAACACACTAAATTATAACTTAAATGAAATTCCAGTATCGTTTATCTCCGAAATGTTGCTCGAACTTATCTCATCTTATGCGAGCGCGGACCGTAACGGCAGTTGCCGAAGAAATTAACAGTTTAATCAAAACGGTTTACAGTTAAATTAAAAGGACACTTTTATCACAGACTTTCCACTCATACCGTCATTCGATTATGTAATTGCAAGAAAAACTAACTGAAATATTATGATTTGAAATCAATGCGACAGATAATACATCTAGACAGTTTAATTGACATCCTTTGTGGATGGAATCTATTCCTCCAGAACAATCGTCACTGCTGATGTTCAATAATGTGAGATGACTGAGGTTAAAACAGCGATTAGTTTCTACTAATCACCCAAGGGGTTCTTTTATGACAAAAATACCACATAGAAGGATTTTTACGTAGACTGGTTAACTTCAAAATATTGAGTGGCACTTTTACCATAATTTATACAAATAACTTTTCCATATTTTAACACTTACTCACGAGAGATAACGATCGGTAAACTATTTGGATGTGGCTCTCAACTTAGCAATATTTCTCTATTTGGGAAATTCTATATCTATAAATAAGAAGTAGGAAATATGTGACTTCACAAAAGGAAGATCTTTAATTGTCCGGAAAAAATTCATGAATTCTCAATGAAGGGATCTCTCGAGTCCTCACCCAAAAAAGACATGAAACTTAACAGAAAAAAAACCATGATCCCTCACAGAATACAGTTCTGAATCTTCGTAGAAGGAAACTCATGAATCTCCTCAGTAGCAAAGATATGAATCTCCTTAGTAGCAAAGATATGAATCTCCTTAGTAGCAAAGATATGAATCTCCTCAGTATAACACTCTAATCGCCATAAAGAAAAGATCATGAATTTGTATACAAATAACCTGAATCTTCACAAAAAGAAACTCAGGTATCTTCGCAGCAGAAAACAAATGAAATCTCATAGAGGGGAGCTCATAAACCTAGACCAAAGAAAACATCAAAATCAACAGAGAAATAAACTCATAATGCCTTTTAAAAGAAGGGGCTCTGGATTTCTCAGGAGAGAAACTCATGAAACTTCATAAACTTCAACTCGTAAATCAAAAAGAAACTAATGTATCTTCGCAGCAGAGAACAAATGAATACTCATAGAGGGAAGCTCATAAACCTAACTGAAGAAAACATATCAAACTCAACAGAAATAAACTTATGATCCCTCATAAAAGAAACTCTGAGGTTCTTACAGAAAGAACCTCATGAATCTCCAAAGTAACACAGACCCAAATCTGCACAGAACCAAAATTTAAATCTCCACATAGAGAAACTCATGACGTTTCACAGAAATAAACTCGCCAAACTTCACAAAGTCCAACTTGTAAATCAAAAAGAAACTAATTTATCTTCGCAGCAGAAAGGAAACGAATACTCACAGAGGGGAACTCATAAACCTAATGGAAGAAAACCTGTCAAACTCAACGGAAATAAACTCGTGATCCCTGATAAGAGAAAGCTCTGAGTTTCTCACAGAAACAATCTCACGAATTTTCAAATTAACACAGACCCAAAAGTGCAATATCAAACTTTAAATCTCCACATAGAGAAACTCATGAATTTTGCCAGAAATAAATTCGTGAAACTTCACAAACCCCAACTTGTAAATCAAAAAGAAGCGAATGTATCTTCGCAGCAATAAACAAATAAATACTTATAGAGGGGAGCTCATAAACCTAACCGAAGAAAACATATCAATTCAACAGAAATAAACTCATGATCTCTCATAAAAGAAAGCTCTGAGTTTTTCACAGAAAGAACCTCATGAATCTCCAAAGGAACACAGACCCAAAACTGCACTACCAAACTTTAAATCTCCACATAGAGAAACTCATGAATTTTCACAGAAATAAACTCGTGAAACTTCATAAACTTCAACTCGTAAATCAAAAAGAAACTAATGTATTTTCGCAGCAGAGAACAAATGAATACTCATAGAGGGGAGATCATAAACCTAACGGAAGAAAACATATCAAACTCAACAGAAATAAATTCATGATCTCTCATAAAAGAAAGCTCTGAGTTTCTCACAGAAAGAACTTCATAAATCCCCAAAAGAACACAGACCCAAATCTGCACAGTACCAAACTTTAAATCTTCACATAGGGAAACTCATGAATTTCACAGAAATAAACTCGTGAAACTTCATAAACTCCAACTCGTAAATCAAAAAGAAACTAATGTATCTTCGCAGCAGACAACAAATGAATACTCATAGAGGGGAGATCATAAACCTAACGGAAGAAAACATATTAAACTCAACAGAAAAAAAACTCATGATCCCTCATAAAAGAAAGCTCTGAGTTTCTCAGAGAAAGAACCTCATGAATCTCCAAAGTAACACAAACTCAAAACTGCACTCCACATAGGGAACTCATGAATTTTTACAAAAATAAACTCGTGAAACTTCACAAAGTCCAACTTGTAAATCAAAAAGAAACTAATGTATCTTCGCAGCAGAGAACAAATGAATACCTATAGAGGGAAGCTCATAAACCTAACCGAAGAAAACATATTAAACTCAACAGAAATAAACTCATGATCTCTCATAAAAGAAAGCTCTGAGTTTCTCACAGAAAGGACCTCATAAATCTCCAAAAGAACACAGACCCCAATCTGCACAGTACCAAACTTTAAATCTCCACATAGGGAATCTCATGAATTTTAACAAAAGTAAACTCATGAAACTTCATAAACTTCAACTCGTAAATCAAAAAGAAACTAATGTATCTTCGCAGCAGAGAACAAATGAATACTCATAGAGGGAAGTTCATAAACCTAACTGAAGAAAATATATCAAACTCAACAGAAATAAACTCATAATCCCTCATAAAAAAAACTCTGAGGTTCTCACAGAAAGAACCTCATGAATCTCCAAAGTAACACAGACCCAAATCTGCACAGTACCAAACTTTAAATCTTCACATAGGGAAACTCATGAATTTCACAGAAATAAACTAGTGAAACCTCACAAACTCCAACTCGTGAATCAAAAAGAAACTAATGTATCTTCGCAGCACAGAACAAATGAATACTCAGAGAGGGGGGCTCATAAACCTAACGGAAGAAAACATATCAAATTTAACAAAAATAAACTCACGATCCCTCACAAAAAAGGTTCTGAGTTTATCACAGAAAGAACCTCATGAATCTCCAAAGTAACACATACCCAAATCTGCACTACCAAACTTTAAATCTCCATATAGGGAAACTCATGAATTTTGAGAGAAATAAACTCGTGAACCTTTACAAAAAAAAAACTCTTAAATCTTTGCAGTAGAAAAGACATGAACACTCAAAGAAGAAAGCTCAAAAACACGGAAGAAAACACATAAATCTTAACAGAAAGAAACTCATAAACCCTCTCAGAGGAAGGGCCATGAGACTTCACAAGAGGAAAGCCATGGATCTCCACATCAATAAAGACGTGAAACTCTAGAACATAAAACTTTTATCTACACATACCCAAAAACCTTCAATGTTAAAAAAACCCCTAAATCTTCATAAAAGAAAATTGGGGCACCTTTAGAGTGAGTCCCTACAAAAGAAATTTGTTAAATTCTTCCAGAAAGAAACACATAAAAATTAACAAAAGGAGACTAATAGATCTTAACATAAGAATACTCGTGGAATTTCACGGAAGGAAACTCGGGAACTTGCACAGAAATAAACTCGTGACACTTCACAAAAAATAGCTCGTAAATCTTTGCAGTAAAAACACTTATATGCTTATAAAATGAAGCTCAAACACACGGAAGAAAACACATAAATCTTAACAGAAAAAACTCATAAACCCTCTCAGAGGAATGGCCATGAATCTTCACAAGAGAAAAGCCATGGATTTCCACATCAGCAAAGACGTGAGACTCTAGAACATAACACTTTTATCTACACATACCAAAAATCATCAATCTTAAAAAACCCACAAATTTCTATAAAAGAACATTGGGACACGTTTAGAGTGAGTCCCCACAGAAGATTTGTTGTTGAATTTTCCTAGAAAGAAACACGTGAAAATTAACAAAAAGAAACTCGTAAATCTTCACATAAGAAGACTCATGAAATTTCACCAAAGGATACTCATGAAATTTCACGGAAGGAAACTCATGAAATTTCACGGAAGGAAACTCATGAAATTTCACCGAAGGAAACTCATGAATTTTCATAGAAGAAAATTCACGAATTCCTACTCATTGTAGGAGACTCATGAATGTTCCTAAAAGGAAATTCACGAATTACTACTTATGATAGAAGGCTCAGGGATCTCCACAGTAACAAACTTGAATCTTCGAAATAAAAATTTCTGAACCTTCACAGTAGGAAACTCATGAGTTTTCAAGTAGAAAATTTTAATCTTCATGTACGGAAAGTATATTCAGGGAAAGAAACTTGAGAATCTTCTTAGAAGGAAATTCATTGCTCATAAATCTTCACAATGGCAAACTAATAAATTTTCACAATAAGAAGTTCATAAACCTCGAAGAAAGGAATCATTTTTTGGTTGAGAAGTTGCTAAATAACATTGCTACAGGAAATAATTTTCGGTTATGAAGAGATACATCTCAAAATGATTCTTCGCTGAAGGGATTCCATGAATTTCCACATCATGAAATTCATGAATTTGTACAGTTCGAAACTTTAATACCCACATGTGGAAAATGATGAATCTTCATAGAAATAAACTCATGAATTTCCATAGGATACTTATGAATATTCGCAGAAATAGGGGCCTAAATCTTCAAAGGGAAAACTATTTCTAATTGAGAAATTGCTGAACCTCCGGATAGCAAATTATCTCTGATTTAGAAAACCTAATGTTAAAACGACAAGTCTTACATTATCACAAAAGGAGATTTACGAATTTCCTTTGGATACTCATAAATATTCGAAGAAATAAGGGCCTAAATCTTCACAGAAAGAACTATTTCTAATTGAGAAATTATTAAGCCTTTGAGTAGCAAACTATCTCTGATTTATAAAACCTAATGTTAAAATGATGAGTCATACATTATCACAAAAGGAAACTTGTGAATTTTCTTTGGATACCCATGAATATTCCCAGAAATAAGGGTTTAAATCTTGAAAAGAAGAACTATTTTTAATTGAGAAATTGTTAACCCTCTGGGTAGCAAATTATCTCTGATTTAGAAAACCTAATGTTAAAATGATATGTCATACATCGCCACAAAAAGAAACCCATGAATTTCTATTAGATACTCATGAATATTCGCAGAAATAATGGGCTAAATCTTCAAAGGGAAAACTATTTATAATTGCGAAATTGTAGCAAATTATCTCTGATTTAGAAAACATAATTTTAAAATGATAAGTCTTACATTATCACAAAAGGAAATTTACGAATTTCCTTTGGATACTCATAAATATTCGCAGAAATAAGGGCCTAAATCTTCATAGAAAGAACTATTTCTAATTGAGAAATTGTTAAGCCTCCGGATAGCAAAATTATCTCTGATTTAGAAAACATAATTTTAAAATGATAAGCCATACATCATTACAAAAGGAAACAAATAAATTTCCATTGGATACTAATAAATATAAATATTCATAAAAATAATGACCTAAATCTTCAAAGGAAGAACTATTTCTAATTGAGAAATTGTTAAGCCTCCGGGAAACAAATTATCTGTGATTTAGAAAATATAATTTTAAAGTGATAAGTCATACATCATCACAAAAGAAAACTCATGAATTTCCATTGGATACTCATGAATATTCGCAGAAATAGGGGCCCAAATCTTCAAAGGGAAAACTATTTCTAATTGAGAAATTGTTAAGCCTCCGGGTAGCAAATTATCTCTGATTTAGAAAACATAATTTTAAAATGATAAGCCATACATCATTACAAAAGAAAACTTATGAATTTCCATTGGATACTCATGAATATTCGCAGAAATAATGGCCTAAATCTTCAAAGGAAAAACTATTTCTAATTGAGAAATTGTTAAGCCTCCGGGAAACAAATTATCTCTGATTTAGAAAATATGATTTTAAAATGATAAGTCATACATCACCACAAAAGGAAACTCATGAATTTCTATTGGATACTCATGAATATTTGCAGAAATAGGGGCTTAAATCTTCAAAGGAAGAACTATTTCTAACTGAGAAATTTTTAAGCCTCCGGGTACCAAATTATCTCTGATTTAGAAAACATAATTTTAAAATGATAAGTGATACATCGTCACAAAAGGAAAGTCATGAATTTCTATTGGATATTCATGAATATTCGCAGAAATAGGGGCCCAAATCTTCAAAGGAAGAACTATTTCTAATTGAGAAATTGTTAAGCCTCCGAGTAGCAAATTATCTCTGATTTAGAAAACGAAATTTTAAAATGATAGGTTATTTATCATTACAAGAGAAAAAACATGAATTTCCTTCGGATGCTTATGAATATTTGCAGAAATGGGGGCCTAAATTTTCAGAGAAAGAAGTGTTTCTAATTGAGAAATTGTTAAGCCTCCGGATAGCAAATTATCTCCGATTTAGAAAACATATTTTAAAGTCATACATCATCACAAAAGGAAACTCATAAATTTCCATTGGATACTCATAAATATTTGCAGAAATAATGGCCTAAATCTTCAAAGGAAAAACTATTTCTAATTGAGAAATTGTTAAGCCTCCGGGTAGCAAATTATCTCTGATTTAGAAAATATGATTTTAAAATGATAAGTCATACATCACCACAAAAGGAAACTCATGAATTTCTATTGGATACTCATGAATATTTGCAGAAATAGGGGCTTAAATCTTCAAAGGAAGAACTATTTCTAACTGAGAAATTTTTAAGCCTCCGGGTACCAAATTATCTCTGATTTAGAAAACGTAATTTTAAAATAATAAATTATCCATCATTACAAGAGAAAACACATGAATTTTCGTTGGATACTCATGAATATTTGCAGAAATGGGGGCCTAAATTTTCAAAGGAAGAAGTGTTTCTAATTGAAAAATTGTTAAGCTTCCGGGTAGCAAATTATCTCTGATTTAGAAAACATAATTTTAAAATGAAAAGTCATACATCATTACAAAAGAAAACTCATAATTTTCCATTGGATACTCATAAATATCTGCAGAAATAGGAGCCTAAATCTTCAAAGGGAAAATTATTTCTAATTGAGAAATTGTTAAGCCTCCGGATAGCAAATTATCTCCGATTTAGAAAACATATTTTAAAGTCATACATCATCACAAAAGGAAACAAATGAATTTCCATTGGATACTCATGAATATTCGCAGAAATAATGGCCTAAATCTTCAAAGGAAGAACTATTTCTAATTGAGAAATTGTTAAGCCTCCGGGTTTCAAATTATCTCTGATTTAGAAAACATAATTTTAAAATTTAAAATGATACGTCAGACATCACCACAAAAGGAAACTCATGAATTTCCATTGGATACTCATGAATATTTGCAGAAATGGGGGCCTAAATTTTCAAAGAAAGAAGTGTTTCTAATTGAAAAATTGTTAAGCCTCCGGATAGAAAATTATCTCTGATTTAGAAAACATAATTTTAAAATGATGAATCATACATTACCACAAAAGGAAACTCATAAATTTCCATTGGATACTCATAAATATTTGCAGAAATAATGGCCTAAATCTTCAAAGGAAGAACTATTTCTAATTGAGAAATTGTTAAGCCTCCGGGTAGCAAATTATCTCTGATTTAGAAAACATAATTTTAAAATAATAAATTATCCATCATTACAAGAGAAAACACATGAATTTTCGTTGGATACTCATGAATATTAGCAGAAGTAATGGCTTAAATCTTCAAAGGAAAAACTATTTCTAATTGGAAAATTGTTAAACGTCCGGGTAGCAAATTATCTCTGATTTAGAAAGCATAATTTTAAAATGATAAGTCATCAATAATAACAAAAGAAAACTCATGAATTTCCATTGGATACTCATGAATATCTGCAGAAATAGGGGCCTAAATCTTCAAAGGGGAAACTATTTCTAATTGAGAAATTGTTAAGTCTCCGGGTAGCAAATTATTTCTGATTTAGAAAACATAATTTTAAAATGATAAGTTATACATCACCACAAAAGGAAATTAATTTTCATTTTATACTCATGAATATTCGCAGAAATAATAGTATAAATCTTTAAAGGGAAAACTCTTTCTAATTGAGAAATTGTTAAGCCTTCGGGTAGCAAATTATCTCTGATTTAGAAAACATAATTTTAAAATGTTAAGTTATACATCAATTCAAAAAAAAGCTCATGAATTTCCATTAGATACTCATGAATATTTGCCGAAATAATGGCCTAAATCTTCAAAGGAAGAACCATTTCTAATTGAGAAATTGCTAAGCCTCCGGGAAGCAAATTATCTCTGATTTAGAAGACATAATTTTAAAATGATAAGTCATATATTATTACAAAAGGAAACTCATGAATTTAGACGATAGCAAACTCATAAAACTCCAAAGTAGGAAACTAATCTACGCACAGGGAAATAACAAATCTTTATAGAAACAAACTTATGAATATTCATAGAGCACCAATGAATCTTTACAGTTGAAAATCCACAGATTGAAACTCAGATGCAGTGGATGGAAACTCATGAACTTACAGATGGAAACTCATAAATTCACCTAAAAAACTCATGAATCCCCACAGAAAAAGAACTTTTTAGTGTTCAAAGAAAGAACTATCTCCAGGCTAAAAATTCGAAAAATCTTTCCACGGAAAATTATAAATTTAGAAGGCATACTTTGAAAATGAAAAGTCATGAATTTTCACAGAAATAAACTCATGAACCTCCACAGTAGTAAATTCATCATTATTCATAGTAGGAAACTTTAATTTCCGCACGTGAAAAATGATGCTCATGAATGAATTGGTTACAGCAGAAAACGCCAATCTTCACAGAAGGAACTCATGAATTTTTACAAAAAGCATCACTTAAACCTACAATTTTGACAGAAGGAAACTCATTAACCTTCACATTATTATCCATATTAGGAAATTTTAATTTCCACATATGGAAAATTTTGCTCATGAATGAATTGGTTACAGCAGAAAACGCCAATCTTCACAGAAGGAACTCATGAATTTTTACAAAAAGCATCACTTAAACCTACAATTTTGACAGAAGGAAACTCATTAACCTCCACAGTAGTAAACTCATTATTATCCATATTAGGAAATTTTAATTTCCACATATGGAAAATTTTGCTCATGAATAAATTGGTTACAGTAGAAAACACAAATCTCCACAGAAGGAACTTGTGAACTTTTACAAAAAGCATCCCTTAAACCTACAATTTTGACAGAAGAAAACTTATGAACCTACACAGTAGTAAACTCATTATTATCCATAGTATAAAATTTTAATTTCCACATATGGAAAATTTTGCTCATGAATAAATAGGTTACAGTAGAAAACACAAATCTCCACAGAAGGAACTTATGGACTTTTACAAAAACCATCCCTTAAACCTACAATTTTGATAGAAGGAAACTTATTAACCTACACAGTAGTAAACTCATTATTATCCATAGTATAAAATTTTAATTTCCACATATGGAAAATTTTGCTCATGAATAAATAGGTTACAGTAGAAAACACAAATCTCCACAAAAGGAACTCATGAGCTTTTACAAAAAGTATCACTTAAACCTACACTTTTCACAGAAGGAAACTCATAAACGTCCTCAGTGGTAAACTCGTTATCCATATTAGGAAATTTTAATTTCCACATATGGAAAATTTTGCTCCTGAATGAATTGGTTACAGTAGAAAACACAAATCTTCACAGGAGATACTCATGAACTTTCACAGAAAGCATCGCCCAAACCTACGAGAGGAAAACTTCTGATTGAATTGCCAAGTCTTCGCACAAAAATTATTTTGGTTATGAAGGCTTACATTTAAAATGATGCATCTTCACAGAAGAAGACTCATGAATCTCCACTGTAGCAAACTAAATATTCATAGTGGAGAACAGGAAAACTGTAATCTCCACATATGGAAAACTCATTAATAAATAATAAAATAAATAAGCTCATGAATATTCATAAATGGACACTCGTGAATCTTTACATTTGAAAACTTACCAATCTTCACAGAATCAAACTCATGAATCCTCTCAGAAAGAAGCTTTTAGACTTTCAAGGAAAAAACTATATTCTGGTTGAAAAATTACCAAGCCTTCGCACAGGAAGTAATTATCGATGTAGAAAGCATTTTAGAATGAGTCTTCACAAATGGAAATTTATAAATTTCCAGAGCAGAAAACTGACAAATTTTCAAAATAAAAAACTTTTGTCTTCATAGTAAGAAATGTTTATGTTTAGGGGCAAAAAATCAAATCTTTAGAGTGAGAAACTCATGAATCCGCACTGAAGAAGACTCATAAATTTTTACACGGTAAACCTTCAAGAATTTTTCACAGAAATAAATGCATGGATTTTCATAGAAAGAAAAAAAAAAGAAAAAAGCATTACATTCATAAATTTTACAGTAGGAAAGTGATAAATCTACAGAGTAGAAATCTTTTTTCTTCATAGTAAAAAAATTAACCTTTACCTTGACTTCACAGTTCATAAATCAGCACTGAAGGAACCATGTAAATTTTTACACAATAAACATTCAAGAAATCTTCACAGATATAATCTCATGGATTTTCAGAGAGGAAAACCTAAATTTCACTAGTAGGAAACTCAAATCTTCACAAGAGAAACTTCACGAATTTTCGCAGAAAGGGCCTACTTAATATTCAAGTAAAGTATTTTCTAGTTGAGAAATACATCGCTTATTTTCGATTTGAAAGATGAACTACGAGTTTGGTGGAACGGACTGGCCCTTGGTTATCTTCAAAAATTGAAATACAGAACTTGTCCCTTGAAACCAAGAAGGATTAAAAAACACAACAAACGTTGCTCTAACGAGTCTTCGTAAAAAAAACTCATGAATTTTCACAGCATGAAACTTGTGCATTTCCGAAGTAGGAAACTGATAATTTTCTAGAGCAGAAAACTTTTATCCCCACAGTAAGTAATTTTAATCTTAACTTGCAAAAAATCATGAATCTTCACAGTGAGAAATTCATGAATCTGTTTTGGTGGAACGAACTAGTCCTTGGTTATCAAAATTAAAATACAAATCTTTTTGATATTCTCTGCAATTTATTTGCGAAGTATTCATATTTTTTTATGCAGTTTATTGGCTTTTTCTTCGCCGGTCACTCCTTTCACAATCCTAAATTTCAGTACCTTCTATTAGGAATGGCAATCTGTTTTAGATTGCCGCAAACAGCGATTGCGATTGACAAACCAAGATCCAATAGAAGGTACTGAAATTTAGGATTGTGAAAGGAGTGACCGGCGAAGAAAAAGCCAATAAACTGCATAAACAAATCTTTTTCCCTAAAACCAAGAAAGATTAAAAAAGACAACAAAGGTTGCTCTAATGCATTTCGATAGCCAATCAAGATTTATATATCAATTTATGAATCTGTACTGAAGATAACTCATGAATTTTCACATAATAAACCTTTAAGAAATCTGTACAGAAATAAACTGATGGATCTTCATAGAAAGGCACTCATGAATTTCATAGTAAGATACTGGTTAATCTTCAAAGTAGAAAACTTTTATTTCTACAGTAAAAAATTTTAATCTTTGCACGCAAAAACTCATGAATCTTTACAGAGAGAAATTCAAGACTCTGCAGTGGAGGAAACTCATCAATTTTGGCACATCGCAATCTTTACAGAAATAAACTCATGGATTTTGATAGAAAGACACTCATGAATTTCACTGTAGGAAACTCAAACCTTCACAAGAGGAAACTCGCCAATTTTTGCAGAGAGAGGCTCCTAAACATTCATATGAAGGGTTTTCTGGTTGAAAAATTGTTAAGATGTCGCTTATTTTTTATTTAAAAGGATAAGGCACGAATCTTCTCTGAAGAAATCTATTACTTTTTACAGCACGAAACTGGTAAACTTCTACAGCAGGACACTCTTATCTGCACAAGAGGAAATTTTAAGTTCCACATCGGGTTTACGGTCGGAAATTTAAGAATTTACATAATAAGAAACTGACGATTTGTCAAAAGAAAGTTTATAAATCTTCAAGTAAAGATTATCATTTGTCATTTGAGAAAAAATTGCCAGAATCTCCACTCAAGAAATTATTTTACTTTTCTTTTTGAAATTGGGAGTCATAAATCTCCACAGAAAAAAACACATTTGGAAAATATTGAATCTCCACAGAAATAAACTCATGTATCATCATAGAGACACTCATGAATCTTCACAGTAAGACACTCAAATTATCACAGAAGAAAACTCTTGAATCTTTGCCGAAAGGAACTCATAAACATTAAATGAAATAAGTATCTCTGGTTGGGAAATTGCCAAGCCTTCACACAATAAATTATTTTTGGTTTAATAGACATACTTTTAAAGTGGTGGGCCACGAATTTTTATAGAAGGAAATTAATTTCTACGGTACGAAACTCGTACATCTCTAAAGTAGGACATTACAATCTCTAAAAATAGAAAGTCGTGAATCTCCACAGAAGGAACTCTTGAATTTTCACAGAAGGAACTCTTGAATCTTCACAGAAGTAACTCTTGAATCTTCACAGAAGGAACTCATGAACCTTCACAGAAGGAACTCATGAACCTTCACAGAATGGAACTCATGGATACTCACAGAAGGAAGCTTATGAATTCCCACAGAATTAAAGAAATCTCTTAAACTTGCAAAGAAGTAATTATAATCTAACTAAACATAACCAAATATTCGCTGAAGAAACTATTTTCGATATTCTATTGAAAATAAAGATTTGTTCTAGAATTCCGTCTCCATTACGAGTTAAGCCTCATTTGATATTTCAAAATGAGTTATATTTCGGCCGCTGTACCTCGACACGTCACATAATTCTTACCTACGACTTTATTCCGTGGGCACAATACAAAACTGGCCGAGATGAAACATGAGAAAGTTCGGAATAAAGAACCGAAGTTTTAAAAATCCATAATCATCGGGTTTTATCTCGTAGGGTGCTCTGTGGGAATCTCAGGTGTTCGCTCGAATGTCGGGTTGTTTATGTTTTTAGTTTGAGGCTACTTGATGTTTCTATTGGCAATAAAACTGACAGCTGAAAGGTGCGAGTCATTGAAAAGGTCGCTTTAATGGAGTGTTTTACTGCTCCAGCCCGTGTCGCGCTTGTGATAACGACGGCTTAATATCGACTGAAAAGGCCCATAAATATACCAGCGAAGGTAAAGCGGCCTCGTGGGCCACTTTTGATTAATTTTCGAAGGCTTTTATTGCATGGAATAGTAAAATAACTGTCAATTAAGTGCTGCTTCCTGCCTCTATAGTCGTCATGCTTAGAGACTTTTAATCACATATGTTTCCTTTATGAAGAGTATTAGCTGAAAAACAGCAGAAATCATTGGGCAATGACGAAATAAAACACTGATTAATAAGAAAACTATTACTTGGTTTAATTCCAACAGAAAAGATTGATCTTTTTCAATTCAACAAACTGTGATTTTGGGCGAACTTATGTGACATTGGATAGTTGATTGAGTCATGCTAATTTTTTTGATAACGTTTTAACATTTCGATATTAAGGTGAATTACTTGCTGGCATACTCAATCGCGGTAACAGCTACTGTCGTAGCAGTACTGGATGGAAAATTATAAACACTCTGAAAAGCTCCTAACGGAATTCTTAGATTATTCAATTCACTCTAAACGTGTTACAGGTGATTTTTTTCTTCTTCTAATTAAAATATCTTGGCTGGCGGGAAATGCTTAAGATTCTAAATGCAAATGATTTAAAAGTATTTATTTTGATCACTAATCGAACAGCAGTAGATGGTTGTCGAGATAACCCAAATAAATTACACCAGCCTCTTGATATCTCGGATTTCACCTCCTCCTTTCATTTCTTCGACCAACCACCACCCGCTGGCCCCTCTCGATTCCTTTAAGGCCACCATCATTCCATTCCCCTCGCAGTTAACTGTCACAAGAACGTTTTCGACTAGAACTGTTTCGCCCGCGTGGGATCACATTCTAAGTGTGGATGGAGTAATGCGCTACTGAAATCAATAAAAGCGTTTTCTATCTTGTTGCTTTTTGCCCTAACGTTGTGTATACACTCCTTTTTTATAGCGTGCTTAGGAATGTGAGACAATAAAGAAGAAAATTCTAGCTCGTCCTAAAGTGGTTTAACATTCATGCGCCACCTGATGGCGTATTACGAGAATGGTGGCGAACGTCGTCGAGGTTTAATTTTTCACAATATTGGGTTTCCAGAGTGTCAGCAGGACATTTTACCAAAAGGTTTAACCGTGAAACTGTTTTAAATTGAATAACTGTGACTCTGCTTGCTCCTGAGTATATTTAAAGGATTGGCCCTACCCTAATATTTCGTGAATGTGAAGCTTGATTAAAAAGAATTTGGCTAAAATCATTGTCTATATCTGTGGACATTTTGCTTAAAGTTCGGAAATTATGTTCTATTGTACAGGAACTGACCTCAATATTTTATAAATTTTCAAGGTAAGCGTTTCCCTCTGCTTTTCTCAGCAGAAGGGACCTTTTTGGCGCAAAATATATAATTCTAAAGGTTTCGTTTTTCTAAATAAACAAATCATCTATTAAAACTTTACTTCATAAGAGAAGTCAAATTGCTGATATCTACAGAAAAGAAAAACTCATAAACCTTCAACGAAGAAAACTCATGAGTATCCACAGAAAGGAATTAGTAGAAGGTAATTAGATACTCTCTCTAGTACAATCTCATGAACCTTCACAAAAGAAAAGTCGTCGGCTGAAGCCGAAGTTGAAGTTGAAGCTAAAGTTGAAGCTAAAGTTGAAGTTGAAGCTGAGGTTGAAGCTGAAGTTGAAGCTGAAGTTGAAGCTGAAGCTGAAGTTGAAGGTGAAGCTGAAGTTGAAGCTGAAGTTGAAGCTAAAGTTAAAGTTGCAGTTTAAGCTGAAGTTCAAGTTTCAGTTTAAGCTGAAGCTGAAGTTTCAGTTTAGGCAGAAGTTAAATCTAAAGTCGAAGCTGAAATTAAAGCTAAAGTTAAAGCTGAAGTTGAAGCTGAAGTTAAAGCTAAAGTTGAAGTTGAAGCTGAAGCTGAAGCTGAAGCTGAAGCTGAAGCTGAAGCTGAAGTTGAAGCTGAAGCTGAAGTTGAAGGTAAAGCTGAAGTTGAATCTGAAGTTGAAGCTAAAGTTGAAGTTGCAGTTTAAGCTGAAGTTCAAGTTTCAGTTTAAGCTGAAGCTGAAGTTTCAGTTTAGGCAGAAGTTAAATCTAAAGTCGAAGCTGAAATTAAAGCTAAAGTTAAAGCTGAATTTGAAGCTGAAGTTAAAGCTAAAGTTGAAGTTGAAGCTGAAGCTGAAGTTGAAGCTGAAGTTGAAGGTGAAGCTGAAGTTGAATCTGAAGTTGAAGCTAAAGTTAAAGTTGCAGTTTAAGCTGAAGTTCAAGTTTCCGTTTAAGCTGAAGCTGCGGTTTCAGTTTAGGCAGAAGTTACATCTAAAATTGAAGCTGAAATTAAAGCTAAAGTTAAAGCTGAAGTTGAAGCTGAAGCTAAAGCTGAAGTTGAAGTTGAAGCTGAAGTTTAAGCTGAAATTGAAATTTCAGTTTAAGCTGAAGTCAAAGTTTCAGTTAAAGCTGAAGTTTAAGCTGACGCTGAAGCTGAAATTGAAGCTGAAGTTGAAGCTGAAAAAGAAAGTCGTGCTTATCAAGAGAAGCACAACGCATTAATATTCACAGATGGAAACTTGCAAATTTTCACAATGGTCAGGTCATGAAATTTTACAAAAAAAGGAACTCGCCAATCTGCACAAAAGAAAAGACATAATATTAGAAAAATCAACTTGTTTCGTAATTTTCACATAAATCAACTCTTTCACGAAGGAAACTCATGAATATTCATAGAAGAAAGCAGATGATTTTTCATAAAAGAAAATTTATGAATATTCACGGAAGGAAAGCATGAACCTTCACAGTAAGAAATTTGTAAGAAACTAATAAATCATTATAGGAAGACATCTATTCACCTTTCCGAAAGAAGACTCATGAAAATTTGCAGAAAGATACTCATGAATCTTCATAGAAGGAAACTTGTAAAGCTTCACACTAGTCAAGTCGTGAAACTTTACTGAAGAAAACTAGTTAGTCTTTACAGAAAAAAAGCATCATCATCACCGAAATCAACTCGTGATCTGTATCGAAGTTGACCACTTCATGAAGGAAACTCATGAATCTTCATAGAAGAAAACACATGATTTTTTGTGAAGGGAAGTTTCTGAATATTCATTTCCATGAATGAATGAATGAATGAATGAAGAAAGCATCAATTTTTGCAGCAGCGCACTGGTGAACTCGTGATCTATATAGAAGTCAAAAATTTAAATACAAATCAGGTCCCTTGAAATCAAGATTAAAAAACACAACAAATGTTTTCTAATCTTTCTTGGTTTCAAGGGAACGGATTTGTATTTCAATTTTTGGAGATAACCAAGGATCAATCTGTTCCACCAAAAAATAAAAATATATAAAGAAGTCAATCACTTCACGAAGGAAACTCATGAATGTTCAGAGAAGAAAACATGATTTTTCGTGAAAGTAAATTTATGAATGTTCACTGAAGGAAAGCATGAATCTTCACAGTAGGAAACTCGTGAAATTTCACCGAAAGAAACTTAAGAACCTTTACAGAAGAAATTAATAAATCATTCCAGAAGGAAACCTACTGATCCTTCGAAAAGAAAATTGATGAAAATTCGCAGAAAAATACTCATGAATCTTTATAAAACGAAACGAGCTTCACAGTATCTAAGTCATGAAACTTCTCAGAAGGAAACTAGTTATTCTTTTTAGAAAGAAAGCATTATCATCACAGAAATCAACTCGTGATCTGTATAGAAATCAACCACTTCACGAAGAAAACTTATGAATCTTCCTAAAAGAAACATGACTCGTGAAGGGACATTTATGGATATTCACGGAAGAAAAGCATCAATGTTTACAGCAGCTAACTGGTGAAACTTCACCAAAGGAAGTTCCAAAATTTTTACAGGAAGAATTTTATAAATCATCATAGGAGGAATCCGCTGATGCTTCGAAAAGAAAACTCATAAACATTCAAAGAAAGATACTCATGAATCTTTATAGAAAGAAACTCGTAAAGATTCACAGTAGTCAAATCATGAAACATCACAAAAGTAAACTGGTTATTCTTCACAGAAAGAAAGCATTACCATCACAAAAATCATCTCATGATTATATAGGAGTCAACCACTTCACGAAATAAACATAGATCTTCCCAGTAGAAAATCCATGAAACTTGACCGAGAGGAACTCAAAAATCTTTACAAAAAGAAACTAATAATTTATCATAAAAGAAAATCTGCTGATCCTTTGAAAAGAAAAATTATAAAAATTCGCAAAAAGATATTCATGAATTCTCATATGAGGAAACTTGTAAAGCTTCACACTAGTCAAGTCGTGAAACTTTACATAAGATAGTCTTTACAGAAAGATATCATTATCATCACAGAAATCAACACGTGATCTGTACAGAAGTCAACCATTTCACGAAGGAAACTTATGAATCTTCCTAAAACAAACATGATTTTTCATGAAGGGAAATTTATGGATATTCACCGAAGAAAAGCATCAATGTTCACAGCAGCAAACTGGTGAAAGTTCACTGAAGGAAGTTCAAACATTTTTACAGAAAGAATTTTATAAATCATCATAGGAAGAATCCGCTGAAACTTCGAAAAGAAAACTCATGAACATTCAAAGAAAAATACTTATGAATCTTCATAGAAAGAAACTCGTAAAGATTCACAGTAGTCAAATTATGAGACATCACAAAAGGAAACTGGTTATTCCTTACAGAAAGAAAGCATTACCATCACAAAAATCATCTCGTGATTGTATAGGAGTCAACCATTTCACGAAAGAAACATGAATCTTCCCTCCAGGAAACTCGTGAATCTTCACCGAGAGGAACTCAAATATCTTTGCAGGAAGAAACTAATAAATCACTATAAAAAGAAATTTGTTGATCCTTCGAAAAGAAAAAATATAAAAATTCGCAGAAAGATATTCATAAATCCTCATAGAAGGAAACTTGTAAAGCTTCACACCAGTCAAGTCGTGAAACTTTACAGAAGGAAACTAGTTAATCTTTACAGATAGAAAGCATTATCATCACAGAAATCAATTCGTGATTTCTATAGAAGTTGACCCCTTCACGAAGGAGTCTTTATAAAAGAAAACACATGATTTTTTACGAAGGGAAATTTCTGAATATTCACGGAAAGAAAGCATCAAATTTTGCAGTAGCGCACTGGTGAACCTTGACCGAAGGAAACTCGAAAATTTTTACAGAAAAAAACTTATAAAACCATCATAGGAGAAATCCAGTAATCCTTCGAAAAGAAAACTCATGAACATTTACAGAATGATACTCATGGATCTTCGTAGAAACAAACTCGTAAAGATTCACAATAGTCTAATCATGAAATGTCACAAAAGGAAACTAGTTCATCTTTACAGAAAAAAGCATTGTCATCACAAAAATCAACTTGTGATTGTATAGGAGTCAGCAACTTCACAAAGAAAAGATGAATGTTCCCACGGGAAACCCGTGAACCTTCACTGAGAGGAACTCAAATATCTTTGCAGAAAGAAACTAATAAATCACTTTAAAAGGAAATCTGCTGATCCTTCGAAAAGAAAAATTATAAAAATTCTCAGAAAGATATTCATGAATCCTTATGGAAGGAAACTTGTAAAGCTTCACAGTAGTCAAGTCGTGAAATTTTACAGAAGGAAACTAGTTAATCTTTACAGAAAAAAACCATTATCATCACAGAAATCAACTCGTGATCTGTATTGAAGTTGACCACTTCACGAAGGAAACTCATGAATCCTCATAAAAGAAGACACATGATTTTTTGTGAAGGAAAGTTTCTGAATATTCATGGAAAGAAAGCATCAATTTTTGCAGTAGCGCACTGGTGAACCTTGACCGAACGAAACTCGAAAATTTTTACAAAAAAAAACTTATAAAACCATCATAGGAGGAATCCAGTAATCTTTCGAAAAGAAAACTCATGAACATTTCAAGAATGATACTCATGAATCTTCGTAGAAAAAACAGATATTCATGAATCCTTATGGAAGGAAACTTGTAAAGCTTCACAGTAGTCAAGTCGTGAAATTTTACAGAAGGAAACTAGTTAATCTTTACAGAAAAAAACCATTATCATCACAGAAATCAACTCGTGATCTGTATTGAAGTTGACCACTTCACGAAGGAAACTCATGAATCCTCATAAAAGAAGACACATGATTTTTTGTGAAGGAAAGTTTCTGAATATTCATGGAAAGAAAGCATCAATTTTTGCAGTAGCGCACTGGTGAACCTTGACCGAACGAAACTCGAAAATTTTTACAAAAAAAAACTTATAAAACCATCATAGGAGGAATCCAGTAATCTTTCGAAAAGAAAACTCATGAACATTTCAAGAATGATACTCATGAATCTTCGTAGAAAGAAACTCGTAAAGATTCACAATAGTCAAGTCATGAAACGTCACAAAAGGAAACTAGTTCATCTTTACAGAAAAAAAAGCACTGCCATCACAAAAATCAACTTGTGATTGCATAGGAGTCAGCAACTTCACAAAGAATGTTTCCAGGGGAAACCCGTGAACCTTCACTGAGAGGAACTCAAATATCTTTGCAGAAAGAAACTAATAAATCACTATAAAAGGAAATCTGCTGATCTTTCGAAAAGAAAAATTATAAAAATTCGCAGAAAGATATTCATGAATCCTCATAGAAGGAAACTTGTAAAGCTTCACACCAGTCAAGTCGTGAAACTTTACAGAAGGAAACTAGTTAATCTTTACAGAAAAAAAGCATTATCATCACAGAAATCAACTCGTGATCTGTATCGAACTTGACTACTTCACAAAGGAAACTCATAAATCTTCATAGAAGAAAACACATGATTTTTTATGAAGGGAAATTTCTGAATATTCACGGAAAAAAAGCATTAATCTTTGCAGCAGCAAACTGGTGAACTTTCACCGAAGGAAACTCAAAAATGTATAACAAAACAAAAATCTTATAAAATCATCATTGGAGGAATCCACTGATCCTTCGAAAGAAAACTCATGAACATTCGAAAAATGATACTCATGAATCTCCATAAAAAACTAAAGATTCATAATAGTCAATAATCATTAGACAATAGTCAAATCATGAAACGTCACAAAAGGAAACTAGTTAATCTTTACGGAAAAAAAGCATTGTTATCACAAAGATGAATTTGGGATTGTATAGCAGTCAGCAACTTCACAAAGAAAAGATCAATCTTCCCAGTGGGAAACCCGTGAACCTTCAATGAGAGGAACTCAAATATCTTTGCAGAAAGAAACTAATAAATCACTATTAATGAAAATCTGCTGATCCTTCGAAAAGAAAAATTATAAAAAATCGCAGAAAGATATTCATGAATCCTTATAGAAGGAAACGTGTAAAGCTTAACACTAGTCAAGTCGTGAAACTTTACAGAAGAAAACTAGTCAATCTTTACAGAATGAAACTAGTCAATCTTTACAGAATGAAAGGATTATCACAGAAATCAACTCGTGATCTGTATCGAAGTTGACCACTTCACGAAGAAAACTCGGGAATCTTCATAGAAGAAAACACATGATTTTTTATAAAGGAAAATTTCTAAATATTCAAGGAAAGAAAGCATTAATCTTCATAGTAGCATACTGGAGAACCTTCACCGAAGAAAGCTCAAAAATTTTTACTGAAAAAAACTTATAAAATCATCATAGGAGGAATCTACTGATCCTTTGAAAGAAAACACATGAACGTTCGAAGAATGATACTCATGAATCTTCATAGAAAGAAAAAATTCACAATAGTCAAATCATGAAATGTCATAAAAGGAAACCAGTTAATCTTTACAGAAAGAAAGCATTATCATCACAGAAATCAACTCGTGATTTCTATAGAAGTTGACCCCATCACGAAGGAGTCTTTATAAAAGAAAACACATGATTTTTTGCGACGTGAAATTTCTGAGTATTCACGGAAAGAAAGCGTGAATCTTCACGGTAGGAAACTCGTGAAACTTCACCGAGAGAAACTCAAAAATCTTTACAGAAAGAATCTTATAAATCATGATAGGAGAAATCCGCCGATCTTTCAAAAAGAAAACTCATGACAATTCGCAGAAAGAGACTCATGAATTTTGGTACAAGGAAACTCGTAAAAATTCGCAATAGTGAAATCATGAAACTTCACCAAAGGAAAATAGTTAATCTTTACAAAAAGTAAGCATTATCATCAGAAAAATCAGCTCGTGGTTGTATAGGAGTCAACCACTTCACAAAGGAAACATAGATCTTCTCAGTAGGAAACTCGTGGACTTTCACCAAAAGAAACTCGAAGATATTTACAGAAAGAAACTAATAAATCATCATAGGGGGAAATCCACTGATCCCTCGAAAAGAACAATCATGAAAATTCGCAGAAATATACTCATGAGTCTTCATAGAAGTAAACTTGTAAAGATTGGTAGTAGTTAAATCATGAAACTTTACAGAAAGAAACTACTTAATCCTTACAGATAGAAAGCATTATCATCACAGAAACTCAACTCGTGATTTGTATAGAAGTTGACCACTTGACGAAGGAGTCTTTATAGAAGACCACATGATTTTTTATGAAGGGAAATTTCTAAATACTCACGGAAAGGAAGCGTGAACCTTCACGCTAGAAAACTCGTGAAACTTCACCGGGAGAAACTCAAAAATCTTTACAGAAAGAATCTTATAAAACATTATAGGAGAAATCCGCTGATCTTTCAAAAAAAAAACCATGATAATTCGCAGAAAGATACTCCTGAATCTTGATACAAGGGAGCTCGAAAAATTCGCAATGGTCAAATCATGAAACTTCACAAAGGGAAACTAGTTAATCTTAACAAAAAGAAAGCATTGTTATCACAAAAATCATCTTGTAATTGTATAGGAGTCAGCAACTTCACAAAGAAAAGATGAATCTTCCCAGTGGGAAACCCATGAACCTTCACCGAGAGGAATTCAAATATCTCCGCAGAAAGAAACTAATAAATCACTATAAAAGGAAATCTGCTGATTCTTCGAAAAGAAAAATTATAAAAATTTGCAGAAAGATATTCATGAATCCTCATAGAAGGAAACTTGTAAAGCTTCACAGTAGTCAAGCCGTGAAACTTCACAGAAGGAAATCGACTCGTGGTTCTACAGTCAACCACTTCACGAATGAAACATGAATCTTCCCAGTAGGGAACTCGTGAACTTTCACCGAAACAAACTCGAAAATCTTTACAGAAAGAAACTTATAAATCATCATGGGAGGAATCCACTTATTCTACGAAAAAAAAACTCATGACAATTCGCAGAAAAATATTCATGAATGTTGATACAAGGAAACTCGTAAAATATCACAGTAGTCAAATTATGAAAGTTTACAAAATAAAACTAGTTAATCTTTACAAAAAAAAGGCATTATTATCACAAAAATCAACTTGTGATTGTATAGGAGTCAACCACGAAGGAAACATGAATCTTCCCAGTAGGGAACCCTTGAACTTCACCGAAAGAAACTTGAAAATATTTACAGAAAGAAACTAATAAATTATCATAGGAGAAAATCCATTTACTTTTCGAAGAACAATCATGAAAATTCCCAGAAATATACTCATGAGTGTTTACAGAAGGAAATTTGTAAACATTACCAATAGTCAAATCATGAAACTTTACAGATGGAAACTGGTTAATCTTTACGGAAAGAAAGCGTTATCATTACAGAAGTTAACTCGTCAATCTACAAAGAAGCGAACCACTTTACAAAAGGAAACTCATGAGAATCTACAGAAAGGAATTCAAGAATTTTAGTAGAAGGCAATTTGATACTCTTTCTAGTTCAATATAATGAATCTTCATAGAAGGAAACTCATTATTCTTCACAGACAAAAACTCGTGCATCATTATGGAAAAACCACTAATTCACATTGACAGAAGGAAATTTTATAACGATCACGTTATGGAATTTTACAGAATGCAACTCATTAATCTTCACAGAAAAAAGCGTATAATATTACAGAAATGAACTCGTCTCATAATATTTACACAAATCAATTCTTTCACGAAGGAAACTCAAGAATCTTCATAGAAGAAAACACATGATTTATCTCAAAGGAAATTTGTCGATATTCACAGAAGGAAGGCATGAACCTTCACAGGAAACTCGCGAACCTTCACCAAAAGAAACTTAACAATCCTCACAGAAAGGAATATCTTTTTAGAAGGAAATCCACCGATCCATTGAAAACAGAAATCAAAAAAATTTGCAGTAAAATACTCATGAATCTTGACAAAAGGAAACTCGCAAAGCTTCACACTGGTCAAATCCTGAAACTTCACAGAAGGTAATTGGTTAATCTTTGTAGAACGAAAGCATTATTATTAGAGAAGTCAACTTAGGAATTTGCATGAGGCTTCAGAGAAGGAAATATGCATATTCATAAAAAAATATGAATTTTTGTAGAATAAAACGCCTGTAAATCTATACACAAGGAAAACGTATATTTCCGCAGGAGGAAACTAGTTAAACTTACCTGAACAAAACTCACAGAAAGACAAAAATAAATCTTCATGGAAGGAAACCTGTCGAAGCTTTGACTAAAAAACTCATGAGAAATCACAGAAAGAAAATCATGAGTCATCACAGAAGGAAACTCGCGAAACATTACTAAAAAAAACTTTTATATCTTTACAAAAGGAAACTCAAATCTCCTCTGAAGGGGTCCTCTTTTGATTGAATTTCACGTAAGGAATATTTTTCACTTTTCAGAAAGACAGAAATAAATCTGCATGAAAGGAAACCTATCGAAGCTTTGACTAAAAAACTCATGAAAAATCACAGAAAGAAACTCATGAGTCTTCACAGGAGGAAACTCGTGAAACATTACAGAAGAAAACTTTTGAATTTTCTCAAAAGGAAACTCAAATCTCTTCTGAAGGAAAACTTTTAAATCTTTACAAAAGGAAACTCAAATCTCCTCTGAATGAGTTCTCTTTTGATTGAATTTTACGTAAGGAATATTTTTCACTTCTCAGAAAGACAGAAATAAATCTGCACGAAAGGAAACCTATCGAAGCTAAAAAACTCATGAAAAATCACAGAAAGAAACTCATGAGTCTTCACAGGAGGAAACTTGTGAAACATTACTGAAGAAAACTTTTAAATCTTCTCAAAAGGAAACTCAAATCTCTTCTGAAGGAAAACTTTTAAATCTTTACAAAAGGAAACTCAAATCCCCTCTGAAGGAGTTCTCTTTTGATTGAATTTCACGTAGGAAATATTTTTCACTTCTCAGAAAGACAGAAATAAATCTTCATGAAAGTAAACCTGTCGAAGCTTTGACTAAAAAACTCATGAAAAATCACAGAAAGAAATTCAGGAGTCTTCACAGGAGGAAACTCGTGAAACATTACAGAAGAAAACTTTTGATTTTTCTCAAAAGGAAACTCAAATCTCTTCTGAAGGAAAACTTTTAGATCTTCTCAAAAGGAAACTCAAGTCTCTTCTGAAGGAGAACTTTCAAATCTTTACAAAAGGAAATCAAATCCCCTCTGAAGGAGTTCTCATTTAATTGAATTTTACGTAAGGAATATTTTTCACTTCTCAGAAAGACAGAAATAAATCTTCATGAAAGGAAACCAATCGAAGCTTTGACTAAAAAACTCATGAAAATTTACACAAAGAAACTCATGAGTCTTTACAGAAGGAAACTCGTGAAACATTACTGAAGAAAACTTTTAAATCTTCACAAAAGGAAACTCAAATCTCTTCTGAAGGAAATCTCTTTTGATTGATAAGGAGCTAAATCTTCACGTAAGGAATATTTTTGGTTCAGAAGCCACAAATTTTCATAGGAAGAATCTGCCCGCTGTAGAAAACTGGTAAAACTTTGCAGAAGCATCAGTGGCGGCTCGTAGCCAAAACTAATGGGGGTGCTGCGACAATGTTTAGGGTTTTATGTTTGATCCAAAATGTTGATTTCTTCAAAATTTTAACTTCTTAAAATTTCAACTAAAAATTTCGACAATTTCAAAATGTAACTTTTCGAAAATTTTAGATTTTCAAGAAAACATGGCAATGACAATTTTTGAATTATGTCGCGTTTTTTGGAACACTGAATTTTTTTCAAATCTGGATTGTATTCCAAAATTCAGATTTTTTTTTATGATCTCAACTTTATTTTATTTTTAGGTATTGACTTTTCCAAAAATCTGTGTATACTCTTTTAAAAATATCTCCATTTTCGAAAATATTTAAACTTTTCGGTGTTTTGTTTTTTGTATTTTTTTTAAATCAAGTACATTTTTTCAAAATTTGCACCGTTTGAAAATGTTTACGTTTTCTACAAATGTCAAATTTTGAAAAACTGGACTTTAGACCTTTTACATTTTCGATCTTTAAAATTTCACAATTTCATTGCTTTTTTTTGAGAAATTATAATATTTTTATTGAAAATTTCGATTCTTAATGATTTCGACTGTTTTTTTAATTTTAATTTTAATTTAATTTAATTATAAAATGTAGACTTTTTTCCCATTTTCGACCATTTTTGTTTTTTTCTTTTAATTTGGCTATTTTTTAATTTTCAAAATTATTTCAATTTCGATTTTCTTTTAAATCTTGACGTTTTATGAAAATTTTAACATTTTTTCAAAATTTGAATTTTGTTGAAAAAAAATCTCCATTTTTGATTCAAAATTTTAACTTCCAAAAATTTTAACTTTTTTAAACTTTTAACTTCTCAATATTTGGACGTTTGAAAACCTCAATCTATCTGATAATTTTCCAGCTCTGAAAATTTTGATTTTTATTGATAATTTGAGTGATAATTTCCCAATTATTCAAAATTTAAACTTTTTTTAAAATTTCGAATTATTTTAAAAACTTAATAATAATTCTCAGATCTTTTGAATGTGTATACTTTCTCAAAGTTTTGATATTTTTTTTAATTTCGGCTGTTTTGACCTATTTGTTTGAAAATTTCTTTATTTTCAAAATTTTGACTTCTTTTGGAAAATTGAAAGTTTTTGAAAATGTTTGCCTTTTCTTTAATTTTTTATATATTTCGTATATTCCTCAAAATTTAGGGAGATCAAAGTGTCAAAAAATTTTGGCCTTTTCTTAAAAAATTTTAGCCATTTCTTAACCCTACACTTTTCTAAAATTTTCGACCTTTTTTTAATTCCCAACTTGTTTAAAATTTCCGTTTTTTCAAATGATCGAATTTTTCAAAAATTTAAGCTATTTTTCAAAATTCAAATTGTTTGGAAAACTTAAAAATTTCGACTATTTTTTTAATTTAAACTATTTTAAAAATTTTGACATTCTTTGCAAACTGTCGATCCTTTATTTGAAAATTTTGATTTTTCTTTTAAGTAAGACATTTTTTAAAAATTCATTTTGAAATTTTCAACTAATTCGTAAAATTTCGAATTTTTCTAAAAATTTCGATTCCATTTCAAAAGGTCTACTTTTTATTTCAAAATTTCGACTCTTAAAAGTTGACTTTTTTAAAAAGTCCAATTTTTTTTCAAAATATTATTTTTAATTTTTGTTTAAACATTTCCAATTAAATCTTCAACGTTTAAAAAAAGTGAGTTTTTATTTTAAATTTGAGCTACTCAAAATTTCGTCTTATTCCAAAATGTTACCTTTTCAAAATTTCAACCCTTTTGATAATTACAATTTTTTTGATTATTTTGAATGTCGATATTTTTCCAAAATTTTGCCTTTTTCCATTCGCAAAATTATTAAAAATGTGGACTATTTTAAAAATTTAAATTTTTTTTTTTAAATATTAACTTTTTTCCAAATCCTTATTTTCTTTTAGAAATTCGATTTTCTATGAATTTTTTTTTAAATTTCGGCTTCTCTGATAACTTTGACTTTATTTTTTTTAACTGGTAATTTTTTTCTTTTGAAATTTAAATTTTTTGGTATTATTATTATTATTATGTTAATTATTTATTTATTTATTATTATATTAAAATAAATATTACTCCTATTAAAAAAAATTTTGATTTTTAAAATTATGCGAAGGTTTAAAACAAATTTCGAAAACAAAACTTGCAGTTTATCCATATAGAAATGAATTGTAAAAATTTAAATTTTAATCTAAAAATATTGACTTCAAGCATTAAATACATGATTAATTTTTGCAACATTCTGATTGTTTTTAATTTCGAAATTTTTGAGACTTTTCTTGAAATGGTGATTCTTTTCCTCGAAAATTTTTGACAATTAATTTATTTTTAAAAATTGTTTTTTTAGGGTTTTTTTGCGAAACATTTTTATCAAAATTAGAAAATAAAATGAACTACGAAATGTCAAAATCTAGTAAAAAAACTTAACATTTTTAAAACAAATTAAAGGAACATAAAAAATCTGGAGAAGTTGAAATGTTCGGAAGAAGTTTTAAGGACAAAATTTTCAGAATAAATAGGAATTTATATAAAAAACCCTTTTATAAAATATTCAGGAAAAAATGGAAACTTGGCAGAAAAAATTAAAATTTTCTTAACTAAATCCAAATATCTTAAAGAAATTCAAAATTTTTATACAAAAAGTTGAAATTGAGATTTCAGGTAAATAATCGAATATTCGCTATTAAATTTGTTAAGAGAAAGTTTAAAATGCAAGAAAAGTTAGATTTAGACTTTGTTTTGAAATTTTAATTATTTTCTCAAAATTTTTACAAAAAATAGAAAAAAAATTAAAATAGATATTAAAATCCCGTAACTCCGTTAAAGGAACTTGATATTTCTACAAAAGAAATCAGAGTAACTTTAAAATCTCTACAAAAAATTGTTTAAGGAAACGTCTTCGGAAAATTTTGAGAAAAAACTCTTAACCGATATTGGGGGTGCTGCAGTTCCACAGTACCTATACGCGAGCCGCCACTGAGAAGCATGCACAGTTTTTTAGGTAAAAAGAAAAATTTCAGAAGGAAAGAAGGAAAAGAGTTTCTGAAAGGAAACCTGAACCCGTTGCAATATTTTTAAATATCTGCAAAGAGATTTCTTTTGTTAATTAAAAACTTAGAAGCAAATACGTGTATCTTCATATGCTTATGGAATTTCACAGAAAAAAACCGATGCATCCTCATGTAAGAAAATTACATATCTTCATAAAAGGGAACTATTAAATTTTCAGAGCAGTATAAGTGTCATAAATTTGCACAGAAATAATCTCACGAATCTTCAGAGTAGTAAGCTCATGAAACTTCAGAGGGTGCAGCTCATGAAACTTCAGAGGGATAAGCTCATGAAACTTCAGAGGGATAAGCTCATGAAACTTCACAGAAAGAAAATTACAAATCTTTACTAAAGAAAATTTAGAAATTTTGGCCGAAGAAAACTCATGAATTTTTTTGAGCAGAAAACTCGTTAACCTTGAGAGGAGGCAACCCATAAATCGTCACAGAAGAAAACCCATGAATCTTCAAATTAGGAACTGTTAAATCTTCACAGAAGGAAATTCATCAATCGTCACAGAGGCAAACTTATTGATTTTTAGAGCACGAAACTCATAATTGTACTACAAAACTTTCTAGAGTAGGAAAGCTATGAATTATGAACCTTTATAGAAAGAAAATCACGAATCTTCACAATATACATCTGACAAATCTTCTCAAAAGGAAGCATCTTCTAGTTGAGAAATTGCCAAATCTTTTTGCAAAGAATATTTTGATTAAGAAAATTATATTTGAAACTCCCTCGATGGTAAAATGTGAACAAATCTGTTATTTGTTCAAGAAAATAAATAAAATTTTATTAAAAAAAAATTATTTGAAAAATAAAATAAATACAATTTTATTAAAAAAAATTATTTGAAAAATATATTTCACAGTCCCATGTTACGATTAGGGGGTTCTTAATGCTGCAAGAAAGGCATTATGTGCTCGTTAGAGACTATTTAGATCTTTACAGCTGAATCTACTAGCTATTATTTGACCGAATCGTCTAACTAGAACTGAAAATGAACTTTGGGCTAGTGTATCAATTTCGCTGTAACGAAGAATGAGGTCGTTTCGCTCTCCATGAATTCTCTATACTGAACCGAATATTCGTTTCCAGTTTTAAATAGCAATTACAGTTGCAACTTTTAATCTACATAACTCTCCGGGAATGGGCCATAAAAGTCGACGGGGAAACTCAGAAGCTTTCAATTCTCGGACCGTGAAAAACTTCCAACTACCGACTTTCCACATCTGAATATACGCCAAAAAGCCGGGCGTTTGTTTTTGTTGGGTTTTCGATGGCGCTCCGTTTATTTGCATACGGAGGCGCTGGCGTTTCGGTAAATTAAGTAAATCGATAGTAGGGGGTCATTTACTGGGTTATTAATGCACAATCCGCGTTCATTGCGATGTTTGATTGTGTTTCAATATGGGGAAATTTATTATAATGTTAGCAATGTCCCAATACTCCTATTGGCCTTAATTATTACATACTGGCGGTTCATCGCAACGAGTTTTAATTATCGAAAGATTTTTTTTTTAAACATTGCTTAACAATGAACGAAGTAAATTAAAATCAAATGGGGATTTTGAAATAATACTTATGGGTATATGGTTATGTAAAAATATAAAATATAACAATATCGACTTTTAACAAATACTTAAGTTAACCCTTTTAACAATTTTTTATATTGAAAAGTTATGTGACACAGTAAAACGAAGATATTTGCCAGTTTTCATGATAATCGTTTCAGTAGTTAAGCCATGAAGAGGTAACAAACAAAAATATAAACAGACTTTTCCAGTTAAAATTTCCCAGTTAAAATATTGATTTGATAATTACAAATTTGGGAAAAACCACTGTCAACCATTTTAAATCCTCATGAAGTTTATGTCCAGTGTTGATTTACAATTTTTAATTAATGGTGTCCATAGAAAACCCTTTGGTCCAGGCACGTAGCCAGGGGGGGGGTCCAAGGGGTCCGGACCCTCCCCGAAATGAATATTCCCCAAAAAATTTACGATGATACGAATTGAAATATCAGTAGAAAAACGGCTGATTGTATATTTAAGCGTGTAAATAATTTTCGAAATTGTCAACTATTGGCTTATAAGCAAAATAGCCATGTAGACATTTTAATAAAAATTGGCAATGAGCTCAAGCCTTCCCAATACATGTACCAACCCTTTTACAATTTAATATTGACACTTAGCAGTAGGGTACGTTTAGTAATTTCAATTTTTTATTATCTCTAATTTCGACTTTCTTGACATATGTATGCATGGAGTAGAATTTTCGAGAAAAAAGTCGAAATTTTGAGTTTAAAGTCGACATTTTACAAAAGCATAGGAAGGCATTGATTAAAAAAAATATATTTAGAAATTTCGACATTTTACAAAAGCGTAAAAAGGACACTGATTATAAAAAAAAATGTTTAGGGATTTCGACTTTTTTTCTCAAAAATTCGGTTTTTTTTTAAATTTCGATTTTTTCTCGAAATTTCGGCTTTAAACTCGAAATTTCGACTTAACACTCAAAATTTCGACTTTTTTTCAAAAATTCGACTTTTTTCTTGACATTTCTACTTTCTTCTTAAAATTCCGAGACTAATGTCGAAATTTCGACTTTAATATCGAAATTTTTTTCGAATAAGTCAAAATTTCTACAACTATGATCAAATTAGGCAGATGACAGTTGCGTCCCACCACTCCTCTTTCCCAACAATCTTGACAGTTTGTAATAGGGTGCGTTCAATAATTGCTATTTTTAGTTAGCAAATTTTGATCTTTTTTTTTAGAAATTTCGAGATGAAAGTTAAAAATTCGAGAAAAAAATCGAAATTTTGTGATTAAGATGAAAATTTCGAAAGAAAAGTCGGAATTTGAAAAAAAAAAGTCGAAATTTCGAGAAAAAGGTAGAAATTTCGAGAAAAAAGTCGAAGTTTGAGAAAAACTAAGTCGAAATTCCAAGAAAAAAGTCGAAATTTGAGAAAAAAGTCGAAATTTCTAGAAAAATAGTAGACATTTTGAGTTTAAAGCCGAAATTTCGAGAAAAATGTCGAAATTTCGATATTAAGGTTAAAATTTCGAGAAAAAAGTCGATATTTGAGAAAAAAGTCCAAAATTGAGAAAAAAAAACGAAATTTCGAGAAAAAAGTCGAATTTTTCAGATTAAAGCCGAAATTTCGAGAAAAAAGTCGAAATTTCGAGAAAAAAGTCGAAATTTGAAAATAACGTCGAAATTTCGAAATATTTCGAGCAAAAATTCGAAATTTGAGAATAACGTCGAAATTTCGAGAAAAAAGTAGAAATTTCGAAATATTTCGAGCAAAAAGACGAAATTTCGAGAAAAAAAGTCGAAATTTTGATATTAAGGTTAAAATTTCGAGAAAAAAGTCGATATTTGAGAAAAAAATCTAAAATTGAGAAAAAAAAAACGAAATTTCGAGAAAAAAGTCGAACTTTGCGAAAATATCGAAATTTTGATAAAGAAAGGTCGAAATTTCAATGAAAAAAATGTCAACATTTTGAGTATAAAGTCGAAATTTTGAGAGAAATGTCGAAATTTCTATATTAAGGTCAAAATTTTGAGAAAAAAGTCGATATTTGAGAAAAAAGTCGAAAATTGAGAAAAAAAGATGAAATTTCGAAAAAAAAAGGCAAACTTTTTAGATTAAGGTCGAAATTTCGAGAAAAGTCGAATTTTCTAGAAAAAAAGTCGAAGTTTGAGAAAAACGTAAGTCGAAATTCTGAGAAGAATTTCGAGCAAAAAAACGAAATTTCGAGAAAAAACGTCGAAATTTTGATATTAAGGTTAAAATTTCGAAAAAAGTCGAATTTTCCAGAAAAAAAGTCGAAGTTTGAGAAAAACGTAAGTCGACATTCCCAGAAAAAAGTCGAAATTTGAGAAAAACGTCGAAATTCTAGAAAAATAATCGACATTTTGAGTTTAAAGCCTAAATTTCGTGAAAAATGTCGAAATTTCGATATTAAGGTTAAAATTTCGAGAAAAAAGTTGATATTTGAGAAAAAAGTCTAAAATTGAGAAAAAAAAAACGAAATTTCGAGAAAAAAGTCGAACTTTTCAGATTAAGGCAGAAATTTCGACGAAAAAGTCGAAATTTGAAAATAACGTCGAAATTTCGACAAAAAGTCGAAATTTCGAAATATTTCGAGCAAAAATTCGAAATTTGAGAAGAACGTGGAAATTTCGAGAAAAAGTAAAAATTTCGAAATATTTCGAGCAAAAAGACGAAATTTCGAGAAAAAAGTCGAGGTTTGCGAGGTCAAAATTTTGAGTATAAAGTCGAAATTTTGAGAGAAATGTCGAAATTTCGATATCAAGGCCAAAATTTCGAGAAAGAAGTCGAAATTTGAGAAAAAAAAACGAAATTTCGAGAAAAAGGCAAAATTTCGAGAAAAAAATCAAATTTTGAGAAAAAGTCAACATTTCGAGAAACAAGTCGAAATTTTGAGAAATAAACTCGAAATTTAAGAAAAAAATCTAAATTTCGAGAAAAAAGTCGAAATTTCAAGCTTAAAGTCGAAATTTGCGAAAAAAAAGTTGAAATTTCTTAAAATGACATTTTTTTAATCGATATCTTTTCTACGCCTTTGTAACAATTCGAAAAAGTGGACATTTTTAGAAAAAAGTCAAAATTTCCAAAAAGAGTCGAAATTTTGAGAAAAAAGTCTAAATTTGAGAAAAAAGTCAAAGTTTGACAAAAAAGTCGAAATTTCTAAACACAACATTTTTTTAAATCGATGTCCTTTCTACGCCTTTGTAAGATTTTCGATTTAAAAATTTACATTTCAACTTTTTTTTAGAAATTTCGACTTTAAAAACCAAATTTCGACGTTTTTTTTCGAAATTTTCACATTAAAGTCGAAATTTTGACTTTAAAAAAGAAAAAAAAGTCAACATTCCGTGATAATTTTTTTTCAAATTGATGTTTTTTCCACTCTCTTGTAATTTTTACTTCAAAAAAAAAGTCGATTCTTGATCGGTGATAAGTTAAATACGTAAACTCAAAATAGATATTAGGAAATTTTTCTTTGGTAAGTTTCACGTTTTTATTTGTCAAATTTATATAATGTTAAGGTAACTAGATTTTATTATTCGCTTTTACTAATTAACAAAATGAAATAAAAAATAAAATAAATGAAACGAATACGTAAAAGTAATTGATGTATGTTCTTATATTTTCTGAAGAGGGGGGGGGGGGAGTTGGACCCTCCCCGAACGAAAATCCTGGCTACGTGCCTGCTTTGGTCTTAAATTTGCCCAATTATTGTTTAGCAAAAAAATATGCGGGACTGTAATCATCGTATTGTTTTTTTTTGCTCCTGACTTTTAATTAAAACCCGCCGAGGGTGAGTGGTAGGCAAACAAAGCGCCCACACATCCACACACGTCCGCCCAATTTGACGTCGAATTAACATACGGGCAAAATTAAAATCGGCAGGAGAGAAGGCACGATATTTAATGGAGCTTAAACCGGAATGAATCCCAAATGGGGTCTGAATCGAAACGCTCCGTATATCCAGATAATTGGATCGCTGTAAAGCCCCGGATCAAGTCTGCTAGATAACTAACCCGCCACTACTATCAAAACGCGACAGAATGTGACCCTTCAGCGCTCCGACGTGGTAAAAAGGGGCACGATCTAAGTGGGCCGCCGCGGAAATGACAGTCGTATATCTGAGGCGACGGTCCGAAAACAATCCACGATCTGTGGAATAAAGTGAGGCGGCGGTGGGTGGGAGAGAGATGGGACGATGATGAGTTGTTCATTTGGCGAAGTGCGGGCATATCGCAATGCGGCCCCGGTATACCCGGGCAATTCAAACGGCCATTATCACCTGAGTTATGGGCCGGTGTCGACAGACTCTCCTCTTGTAGGCACCGATGACATCAGATCCATCATGAGATTGCTACGTAATTGTCACTTGGGACGTTCAACAACCGCTGAAATTCATGTGATGTCAATATGTTTATGAGCAAATGATTTAAATTTTGCCAAACAATTAGAACTCTCAAAGCGATTCAGAAGAATCAGAGTACACTAAAATATGCTGGGAGTTCTCTGATTCTTACCAGCGGTTGTGCCCATCCTTGCAGATTACCACAAACTGTTGCTTTACGAGGTGTTTCCTCAATATCCTCTGCAAATGGTCATACCATTAATTTTCAATACTTCGAATGGCAGCAAATGATTATATTTTGAGATTTTTAACGAGTACAATAAGTTTGACTTTCTGTTAAGAGATTATTGTCTTCGGGCACCAAAATCCTCGATTATAGTCATCTTTGGTTATTTGGAATGAGCGCAATAGCTTTCAGCTTCCACTCCAGAAAGTGTCTTCTTCCAAGACCAAAGTTTGAATCGCGCCAGGACTGGCTGTTGTAATTTGAAACAATCACAATAAACTTGAAATTGATGGGATGTCAAGATAAAAGAAAATCCTTGTGATTTGAAACTAGCGCAATAATTTTGATCTTTTGTCACGAAATTATGTTCTTCGAAGATTTTTACCGAAAGATTATCGTCGTCGAAGGCCAAAACCTTCGTTTTCTTTAGTTCTTCAGAACCAATGCAATATCTCTCAATTTCCCCATCCTCTCCCCCGGATAGTATCTTCGCTAAAGCCACATCAGCGCATCACGATTGTCTTCATCAATAACGTTGAATTTGAAAAGGTCAAAAGACCTGCAAAAATCCTCTTGTGATTTGAGAGCAACTCAAGAGCTTTGAGCTTTAGCCACGAAATTATCATCTTCAAAGACCAAAGTGTTGGATCACAATTCTCTTCCGAATTGGAATGATGCAAGTACATTTGGACTTTCGCAAAGTGATCGACCTCTTCCAAGACCAAAGATCATAATAATCGAAAAGCATGCCAAAGAAATAAACTTGATTGTGGTCGTAGTACTTTAGAAGCTGAAGAACATTTGTGAGCTTTGGAAGCTTTTGGAAGAACTATTTTAGATGAAGTAAAAGTCTTCAAACTCAAGAGCTATTAGGTTTTGTTACGAAATTGTCATCTTGGAGCAAAATGTTGGATCACAATTCTCTTGTGATCTGGAATTATGCAAATACGTTTGGACTTTTACAAAGTGATTGACCTCTTCCAAGACCAAAGATAACAATAATCCAAAAGCATGCCAAAGAAATAAACTTGACTGAGGTCAGAGCCCTTCAGAAGCTGAAGAACATTTGTGAGCGTTGGAAGCTTTTGGACGAACTATTTCAGATGAAATAGAAAAAATAAAGTTATTCTTGGTCCTGGTTGTAATGCATACAAAAGAAGCGTTTTGGTTAATAATATTAATTAGGAAGATTTTTTAGAAAGAAAATATTGCTGAGGGACTGCAGGTGTGAATCAGAAGAATAAAAACGTTTAAATCTACGTTTACAGCTCCATAGCCATATTTTTTAATGTTATATAGTTTCTTTAGTTATCTAAAAAAAAATTAATACTTTTCAACTTTTGCCCCTGACAATATCTTCTTTCAAGGTCACATCATGATTGTCTTATTCAGTAACCTTAAACTTAAAGAGATCAACAAACCTCAAAAACACCTTTTGTGATTTGATTCCAACTCAAGAACTTTAAGCTTTAGCCATAAAATTTTCATCTTCAAAGACCAAAGTGTTGGATCACAATTCTCTTCCGAACTGAAATGATGCAAATACATTTGGACTTTTGCAAAGTGATTGACCTCTTCCAAGACCAAAGATGACGATAATCCAAGAGCATGCCAAAGAAATAAACTTGATTGTGGTCAGAGCCCTTTAGAAGCTAAAGAACATTTCTGACCTTTGGAACCTTTTGGAAGAACTATTTTAGATGAAATAAAAGTCTTTAAACTCATAAAGTTATACTTGGTCCTAGTTGGAATGCATACAAAAGAAACGTTCTGGTTAATAATTTTAATGGAGGAGATTTTTTGTAAAGAAAATACTGCTGATGGTCTGCAGGTGTGTAGAGGTTTTGTTACGAAATTATCATCTTGGAGCAAAATGTTGGATCACAATTCTCTTCTGATCTGGAATTATGCAAATACATTTGGACTTTTGCAAAGTGATTGACCTCTTCCAAGACTGAAAATGATGTTAATCCAAAAGCATGCCAAAGCAATAAACTGGATTGTGGTCAGAACCCTTTAGAAGCTGAAGAAAATTTGTGAGCTTTGGAAACTTTTGGGAGAACTATTTTAGATGAAGTAAAAGTCTTCAAACTCATAAAGTGATACTAGGTCCTGGTTGAAATGCATACCAACAAAACCTTCTAGTTTATAATTTTAATTAAGGAGTTTTTTTGGAAAGAGAATGCTGCTGGGGGTCTGTGGGTGTGTATCAAAAAAATAAAGACTTTTAAATCTACGTGTACAATTTCACAACCTCATTTGATTTTAAATTTAACGAGTTTGTCTAGCTCTTTTTTCCAAGTTCAATCCATTCACAAAGGGCAAAGTAATAGCTTTCAAAGCCACATCACGATTGTGTTCTTCAACAACCTTAACTTTGAGAGATCAGAAGACTTGAGGAAAACCTCTTGTGATTTGGTACCAACTCAAGAGCTTTAAAGTTTTGCTACGAAATTATCATCTTGGAGCAAAATGTTGTATCACAATTCTCTTCTGATCTGGAATTATGCAAATACATTTGGACTTTTGCAAAGTGATTGACCTCTTCCAAGACCAAAGATGACGATAATCCAAAAGAATAAAAACTTTTAAGTCTACGTTTACAATTCCATCACTTCATTTTATTTTAATTTTAACGAGTTTCTTTTTTTCTTTATTTTAAGTGCAATCCACTCACAAAGGGCAAAGCAATAGCTTTCAAAGCCACATCAGGATTGTATTTTTCAATAACCTTGAACTTGGAAAGATCAACAGACTTGAGAAAAACCTTTTGTGATTTGATTCCAACTCAAAAACTTTGATTTCTTGTCACGAAAATATCATCTTCAAAGAGCTAAATGTTGAATCATAATTCTCGCAAATGTTTTGGTTAATAATTTTAATTAAGGAGTTTTCTTGGAAAGAAAATGCTGCTGATGGTCTGTAGGTGTGCATGAAAAGAATAAAAACTTTCAAATCTACGTTTACAGTTTCATAACCACATTTGATTTTAATTTCAACGAGTTCCTCTAGCTCTTTTTTTTGAGTTCAATCCATTCACAAGGGGCAAAGTATAAGCTTTCAAGGCCAAATCACGATTGTCTTCTTCGATAACCTTGACTTTGGAGAGGTCAACCGACTCGAAAAAAACTTTTGTGATTTGATTCCAACTCAAGAACTTTAAGCTTTTGCCACGAGATTATCATCTTCGAAGAGCTAAGTGTCGAATCACAATTCTCTTCCTATCTGAAATGATGCAAATACATCTGGACTTTTGCAAAGTGGTTTATCGTCTTTCAAGACCAAAGATAATGATTAGTCAAGAGCGTGCCAAAGAAAGAAACCTTATTGTGGTCAGAGCATTTTAGAGGCTAAAGAACTTTGAGATTTGGAAGCTTTTGGAGGAACTGTTCTATGAAGTAAAAGTCTTTAAACTCGTAAAGTTAAACTTGATCCTGTTTGGAATATATACAAAAGAAATCTTCTGGTTAATAATTTGAGCTAGAAGTTTTTTATCAAGAAAATGCTGCTGGGGGCCTGCAAGTTTGTATCAAAAGAATAAACATTTTTAAATCTACTTCTGTAGTTCCATATTCTTCAATCTTTCAAAGAAATTTTGGACTCTGAAGCCTCATGAATATATTTCTATGAATCTCAATTAGTTTATTTCTTGAATTTCATGGTTTACCATATGTGGAGTTTTTTTTACTGTTTATGGGTTTGCTATCGCGGAGAGTTAAGAGTTCCTTTCTGTAAAGCTTCATGACTCATCATTTGGATATTAATAGGTTTGCTACTGTAGAGATTTAAAAGTTCCCTTCCGTCAAGATTCGTGGCTCATCATTTTAAAGGTATGTTTTGGAAACCAAAAATAATTTCCTTTGCGATGGATTTGCAATTTATCAAGAAGATACTTACTTACTTGGAAGTTTAGGAGCTTCTTTATGTTAGTATTGATGAGTTTCCTTCTATGAAGACTTCTGTGTTTCCTGCTCTGACGATTCACTAGTGTTCTCCTGTGAATATTGAATTTCTGTGAATATTCATGGCTTTCCATATGTGAAGCTTATAGGTTTGCTACTGTGGACATTTGGGAGTCATTTTTGTTAAGATTTATGACTCAACATTTGGATATTAATGGGTTTGCTGCTGTGAAGATTTAGGAGTTGCCTTCCGTGAACATTCACGAGTAATCATATTGAAGGTATGTTTTATGAACCAAAACTAGCTTCTTCTGTGAAGGTTTGGCAATCTATGAAGCAGAAGATACTTTCTTCTTTGGAGATTAAGATGCCTCTTTCCGATAGGATTCATGAGTTTCCTTCTGTGACGATTTCTATGGTTCCTACTGTGAAGAATCACGAGTGTTTTCCTATAAATATTTTGGAGTTTATTTCTGTGAATATTCTTGGTTTCCATGTATAGAGTTTTTGCTCTTTAGAGGTTTGCTACTGTGGAGATTTAAGGGTTCTCTTCTATAAAGATTCATGACTCGTTATTTAGATATTAACAGGTTTGCTACTGGGAAGATTTAGGAGTTGCCTTCCGTGAAGATTCACGAGTCGTCATATTGAAGGTATGTTTTATAAACCAAAACTAGCTTCTTCTGTAAAGGTTTGGCAATCTATGAAGCAGAAGATACTTTGTTCTTTGGAGATTTAGATGCTTTTTTCTGATAGGATTCATGAGTTTCCTTCTGTGAAGATTTCTATGGTTCCTACTGTGAAGATTTCTATGGTCCTACTCTGAAGATTTCTATGGTCCTACTGTGAAGATTCACGAGTGGTTTCCTATGAATATTTTGAAGCTTATTTCTGTGAATATTCTTGGTTTTCCATGTATAGAGTTTTTACTCTTTAGAGGTTTGCTACTGTGGAGATTTAAGGGTTCTCTTCTATAAAGATTTATGGCTCATTATTTGGATAGCAACAGGTTTGTTACTGGGAAGATTTAGGAGTTGCCTTCCGTGAAGATTCACGAGTCGTCATATTGAAGGTATGTTTTATAAACCAAAACTAGCTTCTGTTGTGAAGGTTTGGCAATCTATGAAGCAGAAGATACTTTCTTCTTTGGAGATTTAGGAGCTTTTTTCTGATAGGATTCATGAGTTTCCTTCTGTGAAGATTTCTATGGTTCCTACTGTGAAGTTTTTTATGGTCCTACTGTGAAGATTTCTATGGTCCTACTGTGAAGATTCACGAGTGGTTTCTTATGAATATTTTAGAGCTTATTTCTGTGAATATTCTTGGTTTTCCATGTATAGAGTTTTTACTATTTAGAGGTTTGCTACTGTGGAGATTTAAGGGTTCTCTTCTATAAAGATTTATGACTCATTATTTGGATATTAACAGGTTTGCTACTGAGAAGATTTAGGAGTTGTCTTCCGTGAAGATTTACGAGTCATCATATTGAAGGTATGTTTTATAAACCAAAATTATCTTCTGTTGTGAAGGTTTGGCAATCTATGAAGCAGAAGTTACTTTTTTCTTTGGAGATTTAGGAGCTTTTTTCTGATAGGATTCATGAGTTTCCTTCTGTGAAGATTTCTATGGTTCCTACTGTAAGGATTTCTATGGTCCTACTGTGAAAATTTCTATGGTCCTACTGTGAAAATTCACGAGTGGTTTCCTATGAATATTTTGGAGCTTATTTCTGTGAATATTCTTGGTTTTCCATGTATACAGTTTTAACTCTTTAGAGGTTTGCTACTGTGGAGATTTAAGAGTTCTCTTCTATAAAGATTCATGACTCATTATTTGGATATTAACAGATTTGCTACTAAGAAGATTTAGGAGTTGCCTGAAGATTCATGAGTCATCATATTCAAGGTATGTTTTATAAACCAAAGCTAGCTTCTTCTGTGAAGCTTTGGCAATATATGAAGCAGAAGATACTTCCTTCTTTGAAGATTTAGGAGCTTTTTTCTGATAGGATTCATGAGTTTCCTTCTGTGAAGATTTCTATGGTTCCTACTGTGAAGATTTCTATGGTCCTACTGTGAAGATTTCTATGGTCCTACTGTGAAAATTCACGAGTGGTTTCCTATGAATATTTTGGAGCTTATTTCTGTGAATATTCTTGGTTTTCCATGTATAGAGTTTTTACTCTTTAGAGGTTTGCTACTGTGGGGATTTAAGGGTTCTCTTCTATAAAGATTCATGACTCATTATTTGGATATTAACAGATTTGCTACTAAGAAGATTTAGGGGTTGCCTGAAGATTCATGAGTCATCATATTCAAGGTATGTTTTATAAACCAAAACTAGCTTCTTCTGTGAAGCTTTGGCAATATATGAAGCAGAAGATACTTTCTTCTTTGGAGATTTAGGAGCTTTTTTTGACAGGATTCATGAGTTTCCTTCTGTGAAGATTTCTATGGTTCCTATTGTGAAGATTTCTATGGTCCTACTGTGAAGATTTCTATGGTCCTACTGTGAAAATTCACGAGTGGTTTCCTATGAATATTTTGGAGCTTATTTCTGTGAATATTCTTGGTTTTCCATGTATACAGTTTTAACTCTTTAGAGGTTTGCTACTGTGGAGATTTAAGGGTTCTCTTCTATAAAGATTCATGACTCATTATTTGGATATTAACAGATTTGCTACTAAGAAGATTTAGGAGTTGCCTGAAGATTCATGAGTCATCATATTCAAGGTATGTTTTATAAACCAAAAGTAGCTTCTGCTGTGAAGGTTTGGCAATTTATGAAGCAGAAGATACTTTCTTCTTTGAAGATTTAGGAGCTTTTTTCTGACAGGATTCATGAGTTTCCTTCTGTGAAGATTTCTATGGTTCCTACTGTGAAGATTTCTATGGTCCTACTGTGAAGATTCACGAGTGGTTTCCTATAAATATTCTGGAGCTTATTTCTGTGAATATTCTTGATTTTTCATGTATATAGTTTTTACTCTTTATGGGTTTGCTACTGTGAATATTTAAGAGTTCTTTTCTATAAAGATTCATGACTCATCATGTGGTTATTAACAGGTGTGCTACCCTGAAGATTTAGGAGTTTTCTTTCGTGAAGATTCATGACTTATTTTGAAGATATGTTTTATAAACTAAAAATAGTTTTCTGTGGAAAGTGTTGGAATTTCTGAAGCAGAAGATACTTTCTTTTTTGAAGGTTTAAGAGCTTCTGTTAGGATGCATGAGTTTCCTTCTGTGAAGATTTCTGTGTTTTCTACTGTGAAGATTCAGGTGTGTGCTCCTATGAATATTCTTGAGTTTATTTCTGTGAATGTCCATGGTTTTCCATAAATGGGGATTAGAGTTTCCTAGTTGGACATTTATGAGTTTGCCACTGTAAAGATTCATGAGTCCCTTCTGTGAAGATTTATTGCTGATCATTTTAAAAATATATTGTCTAAACCAGAAATAATTCACATACAAAGACTTGGTAAATTATCTAAAAGAAGATTGTTATTTCCGACAAGGTTTAAAAGTTTAATTCTGTAAAAAAAAATGCTACTTTTAGTGCTACTGCTACTGCTACTGTGAAGATTCACGAGTGTCCTTTTATGAAGATTCATGGGCTTATTCCAATGAAAATTCATAATTTTTCATATGTGTATAGAGAAAACTTTTCTATTTTGGAGATTCACCAGTTTACTACTGTGGAAACTCTTGTGATTTTTTTTAAAGTTCATGAGTTTACTATTGTGAGGTTCTTTCTGTGCAGATTAATGATTAAAGATTAAAATTTCCTACAATGAATACCTATGACATTTATGAATTTCCTTGTGTGAAGATTTATGAGTTGGCTTCTGTGGAGCCTTCTGCTTTCAAGATTCATAAGCCTTTTTCTGTTACATTGATGCGTTACTTTTGGTGAGAATTCATGAGCTCTTCTGTGTGCGGATTCATGAGTTTCCTTATGGAAAAATTTATAACCTTATTCTGGAAGGAATCAGGACTTTCTTTCTGTTTAGATCCATAGGTTTCCTACTTTTCAAAATCCCTCAAATATTGAAATATTTCTAACATTAGCGCCATTTCCAAATGTTTTGCTGATCAACTAGCTATCTGCCTTAAGTGTAAAATATTAAAAACTATTAACTATTTGTACAAATGTTTGTAAAAATACCATATGGAGAGATCGTTTCTTATCAGATCTTTATTCTGAAACCTTTGAAAATAACCATCTAACAAAGAAGGATTCTTCTATATGGCATTGTTACCATATGCTCACGACAAAGAGCATTATTGGACATTTGCAGTATTATTTGTTCTTGGACAATGACAGTTCATAAACGATGAGTGTCAATCAAATTATCTTGATCTAGGAGTATTCCAGCATTATGTTTCAAATAATTCTTATCACAATTACGTAGTCTATCTCTTTCTTATTTTACACCAGATTTTGTTTTGTCTTCCTTATTACTAAACTAGGCCGCCTATGTAGACTGGGATGCAGAAGCTCAGAGCACTTAAAATTAGTTACCAAATACCATTGAAATATCTTAGAAATATTTGACATGAAAGCGTACTGAAAAATTAAAAAACTTGAGGTATCAGCCAACATACAACTTTCTTTTGCAACATAAATCTGTTGTTAATCAAAACAACGATTAATGTTTGCTTAATTACCTCTCAATTACGATATGAACAAAATGGTGGATGCGCCATCAAACGATTATTTCATCATCTAATCACCCTTCAGTGCGAAATTATACCATTTATTGGATTTTTTACTACTGGATTATTCATTTCAGATAATTACAATGTCACAAATATAACCAGTAATTCTAGATCACATTTTTACAAAGAGAAAACTTCTCAAACTCATGAAAATTTCTGATACCGATATTGCTCGTTTATTCAATATTTTAGCGATGAAAGCACAGAATGGGGGGCCCCGAAGCAGCGTCGAAATCGATATTATTCTAATCAAACAACCGGCAAAAACTTTGGAACGAATCCAGGGAAATAGATCTCGAGATACTTCTGCAGTCGATAAAGGAACAATACAAGCGCCGAAAACGCGAACTTTTTACGACGTCTGACGGCATTTAGCCGGATTTCTCCCGGCGGTAGTTTACGGCATCATCAACGTCTTCCACGGCTGTATGAATAACATTGAGGAGCATCATGTTTTCAATAACGAGGCTAAATATTCAATGGGGCACTCGGAGTGCTATTTGCGAGTAGATGGGCCATTCCCGGTAGCATTGCCCATTCCGGTCGGTGTAGTGCCCATTTCGCCTCTAAGTTGCTCGTTGCGTTCACCCGATGGTCCCGCCATGAGCGTCCGACCTGAAACGGGGACGGAATTACGCCGATTTTATTCAAATTTTAAACGTTTTTTTCAGGTGTGGGGGAATAATTTGTAACAATGGATGTTTATTCGGTTGGTCTGAGCGTGGAATGTTGCTATTTTGCTCGTTCTAGAGAATTCGTTAGGAATGTGGGGGCCGACGTGCACGCCAATGATCACTGGTTATGTTATGAGTTGGACGTAAAAGTTTCAACGATAATAAGGTTATGGTGAAGTAATTACTAAAGATTTTTGTATTAGCTTGTTGCTTCTCCCTTTTCTACCTTCAAGGGTCTATCTCTGTGTCATTAATTTGTAAAATAATAAGAAATTTCTCCCTATTCGCAGTTTGTTTACATAGCATGGAGCTGTTGATGTCAGTCCGGTCCATCTTCGTAAATTTCGCAGTCACGATATTGGTCTGCGTTATTTTGAGATGAGCTTGAAATCATTAAGCAGCTTAAGAGCAAGATAAACCATTTTATTTAAAAAAAAATTAAGAGCTTTGCTCTTTAAAATAAATTTTTAAGAAACTAATAAGAATTTAATTAAAACAACTGACATATTTTGCAATAAATTTGGTAATAATTAAAATAAAACGGAATTACAATTTCTGCTCTTTCAAAAGGGACAACAAACTTTGATTCTTTTTGTATATCAGTGGCGGTTGGTCTTAAAGAGCTCAAGAGCGCGCGCTCCTCGTGAAATGAGCGATCTATTCTTTTCTGTTTAATGTAAAAGACTTGAATTTATCACATTTTTAAACACAAAACAATGATATACTAATTAACCAATAATATTTGTGAATGACTTGAAATAAAGTACACAAACGTTTGATTCCATTATATTAAATATTATAAGGAACTTTAAATAAGTTGGTGCGCGCAGAATTATGCACCTAGCGTGGTTGCCGTGCGATGCCTATCAACGACCTCCACCGGATACGGAGAAATAAACTACAAAACACCACATTAAAGCTTGCCCGGGGTGCGCCGCTCCGCGCTTATGCGATATTGCCAAATGGTGACTACGAGTCACAGTTTGGAGTGTGTATTTACGGTTTATGATGCTAAATGCGTAGGTGCCGGCTGATCTGATTGTGATTGTTAATTAAGCCGCTTACAGGCCTAACTGCCAATAGTACCACTATTCACAAAAAGATAGCAGTACCCATTTTACGGTCTAATTATTAATCTGTAAATTTGGATTTAAACAATTTTGATGTGAAAGTAATGAACACTTTATTTCTTTAAAAGATCGTAGAGCGGATTTTGTTTAAAAAAATATTTTTTTGTGTTTTTGTAGAGTTTAATTAGAAATTTGTAATAAAATATATTTTATTTTCAAAAGCAGTTTTTATGAAAAAGTGATATAATTTTATTCCTATGAAAGCAAACAATTTTAATTAAGTAACCCAGAGCCTTAACGACGTGCAACCGTACAGAGTACTTTAAAGGAGCTCAGAAATGTCGATAATGTTTTTTTTTGTCTTCGATAAAAATAATTTAGAGTTGATTACCCAAAAATATTTTGGAGGTTATAAGACGTTAATTAAATTTGATTCGTAAAAATACTATTAAATATCACACCTTTTGTATCACTTTTGTTGCTATGGCACTTGAGTCAACTCTTAACTACTAATATTTTTGCATCTGCGCACCCCCTGGCAAAAAGTCATCAGCCGCCACTGTTGTATATTAAACAATATAGTTTTGAACACCAAAAAAAAAATGCTTCAACTTGGCGAATTGAATCACTTCCATGCAATTGTACTCTGCTCATGTCTAAATGGGAGGCTGTGTTTGTCTGCCTGTTTGTCCATTATATAGACGCACCTCTTAAAACAAGAACATTTGTAGGATGCGTTTTATGCCAGACAAGCGTTTCAGATACTTCCAAACTAATATTGTACCAGGAAGAGTAAACAACTTTTCTCTATTTTCTATGTATATGAATGATTTAACAACGTTAGCGTCATCGAACGATAACGCTCGTAACTAAGCGCCTAGAATTTTTTTAATGTAATATTCTCAGAAAGTCATCTAACGCAACAGAGGGAATTTTGCCACCCAAAATTTAACTGAAGATTCATTAGAAGATAGCTAATTATGCACATGATTGTATCAACGAATTCGAACAAAACATCATTCCGTAATCGCACGAATTCTTCAAGGGCAGCTAAACGAAATCGCGGGTAATAACTGCTTTATATGAACGGGAACCCCAACTCTAAGACGAACAATTATTCTCATTAAAAACTTTCTAAGAATAGGAGCAACTTCTTGCTTTGGAAAAAGATGGCTTGAGCCAGAGATGCTCTTATTTAGCTCAACAGGTTTCAATTGTGGCACTCAAAGAAATTAATATAAATCAGGCGCACAAAAGTTTTGTTGTTGCAATAAAAAAAAAGTCGACCGTATTTTTCATTCATTGCTCTACACCTATACAACCGCTGTGAAATCTAAACCACCATCTTACTTTGTAATGCAAACGGGACAACATAAATATCTAGACCAATAATTGCACTTTAAAAAGTGAGCATTCACGGTTCACGGAGGATGCTTTAACACAAAGAGGTTCCCCTAAGATTAATGTTTAATGGCCGAGGCCTCATGTAAGGAATTGCACATTGAGATGTTAAGGGAGGGTCTGCAGGGTTGATAAATGGTATTGTGCCGCTTTTTTAAACGTTCTCATGCTTTCTGCTTCTTTAGAAAGTTTTTTAGACATTCCATTCACAAATTTAAGTGTACGCGATAATACAAAACAATTCAGGCAACCGATTCTTATTTCTAAAAACTCCAGGTAATGCTGAAAGTGTGATAGAGAGCAGCATACTACATACTCTTTGGTACTAGTTATTACCAGCGGCTTCGTCAGCTGTAAGATAGCGACAGATGCAGCTATTTATGAAACGTACTTTCCCATTTGTAAAATTAATTAGACAATTAAGCTAGCTTAATTAGCTATGCAAAGTTTTAAAGAGGTTGTGCAGTTTGCAGAATGATGTTTTGTTCAAATTCGTTTATATGATCATGTATTTAGGTATGTAGCCTACCGAGTCTCTAGCTACATATTGGGTGTCAAAGTTGCGCTCTATTGCGTCAGATGACGCTGTCAGACCACTATATTAAAAGAATCCTACGAACAAAGTTACGGTACCATAGCGTTAGATGAAGCTGCCGTTGCCGGCAGCCCATTTATTTACATAGAAAATTAAGAAAGTTCTTTCACTCTGTCTGGATATAATATTAGAGGTACCTAGATTACTGGATAAAACATAACCTACAAACGATCTCGCCTTGCAAGTACCGTCTTTACCAATTACCATAATAGTTATAGGTCTACTCAGCTTTATCAAACGTGGATTACTTTTAATGAAATTAACTATTATCAGCTCTGTTGTCATATAATTAAAATATATTTAAATAAAGTGCCGATTTAAGTACCTCATTAACATTTACCTCCTAATTAAATTTCAAAATTGAACAAGAATAGTAAGTTAATTGGGTAATGTTACAAAACTTGATTATTTTCGTCAATGCTTTCTAAGCATTTTCACCCGAACTATTAAAAAAACACCTTTTCAACGACACTAAATTTGTGACCAAATAAATTGATATAAAAAGCTCCTCGTTGAGTTGTTTATTTGTTGGGGCCACGTAGGTGGTCCGGGACAACACGTATCTCGCCCTTCATCTCTAGAAAGACCTGTGCTCTTCATTATTGCTTCATAATTTCTCCAGGAATGTGTATGGGACCGTGCGTGGAATGGCAATATCGCCCCTATGCCTGCAACCACTTTTATCCACCGTTTCACTAATGCGGCATTCCATTAGACTTGTGTCGTATTAAACGTACAGCTGACGTTACTGCCCTTCTTTGTTCCGTTTCCCAACGTTCGGGCGTCGAAATTAAAAACGCTCCCGAAGAAAAGAAAATTGCATTTCTATATAAACGACTGTCATGACATCATGCTATCATACTGTCATGGTACACACATTTCATGGGGGTAAAATGGATAAATAATCTTAAAAATGTCAATCATATTAAAGTCACCCCTTCACCATATCAGTAATTATAAATAATTACACGAATCTGGAAATAATGTTGCTTGAAATGAATTTAAACTCGTAATTGAAAATAAAGACAAATAAAGATACTTGAAAATTTCCGAAAAAATTGTTTCTCGAAAATTTGAGTCTAACGTCAAAATTTCGGGATCAAAATTCCTAATTTGCCATCGAATTTGTTAGATTGAACTCAACATTAGAAGTTTTAATCAAAAAATTTGAAATTTATGAAAATTTTTTCTCCATTGTTTCTCGACATTTAAAACTATTTGTAATTTCGAGGTATAATCAACAATATTGAACCTAAAATTAAAATTACAGTGTTAGAAAGCAAATTTCATTATCTATCTATCTATCAAATTTCGGGCCCAGATTCAAAATTCTGAAATTAACGCCGAATTGCTGAAGCTGAATTCGAAACTGAAAGTTGCAATCGAAATTTTTTTAAATTTTGGAAATTGTTTCTCGACATTGAGGATTAAAATTAGTACTTTCGAGGTATGTATAGTTTTTAAATGGAAATTTTGATCTTAAAATGTCATGATCAAAGTTAAAATATATTTAGGAAAGTCGAACTATTTGAAATTAAATAGAAGACTGAAAACAACTGAAGATTTTCGAAAAAGTTGTTTCTCAAATTTACGAGTTTGGCGTCGAAATTTCGAACCAAATTCGAAATTTCAGAATTGACATCGAATTATTGAAATTGAAGTTCAAATTTGAAGTTTCAGTTGAAAAATTGCTCTATAGCTGAAAATTGTTTCTCGACGTTTAGAACTAAAAGTTGTAATTGCCAGATATGCATAATTTTAAATAGAAATGTTGAAGTCAAAGAAGGAATTTTATGATCAAAATTAGGATATATTAGTTTCTACTAATATATATATATATATAATTTCGACTTATGTCGAAATTTTTAATTCATTGAAGTCAAACGTTGAAAACAATTTACCATTTCCTGGAAAAATGTTTCTCAAAATTATGAATCTGATCAAAATTTCGACATCAATTTCAAAATTCTGAAATTGACATCGAATTTATAGTATCGAGCTTAGAATTAGAAGCTAGAATAAAATACTTCGAAATTTCTAAAAACTGTTTTTAGACATTTGGAAATAATATTGGTAATTTCAACATAGAATCTGGAGTCACAATTTCAAACTAAATTCAAAATTTTAAAATTGACACCGAAGAACTGAAATTGAAGTTGAAATTTAAAGTTTCAGTTGAAAAATTTCTTTATTGATGAAAATTGTTTCTCGACATTTAGCACTAAAATTAGTAATTTCCAGATATGCATAATTTTAAATAGAAATGTTGAAGTCAAAGAAGGAATTTTATGATCGAAATTAAGATATACTAGTAAAAGTCGAAATTTTTAATTTATTGAAGTCAAACGTTGAAAACAATTTACCATTTCCTGGAAAAATGTTTCTCAAAATTATGAATCTGATCAAAATTTCGACATCAATTTCAAAATTCTGAAATTGACATCGAATTTATAGTATCGAGCTTAAAATTAGAAGCTAGAATAAAATACTTTGAAATTTTTAAAAACTGTTTTTAGACATTTGGAAATAAAATTGGTAATTTCAAGATACAATCTGGAGTCACAATTTCGAACTAAATTCAAAATTTTAAAATTGACACCGAATAACTGAAATTGAAGTTGAAATTTAAAGCTTCAGTTGAAAAATTTCTTTGTTGCTGAAAATTGTTTCTCGACATTTAGAATTAAAATTAGTAATTTTTAGGTATGAGTAATTTTAAATAGAAATGATGAAATTAAAGAAGGGATTTTATGATCGAAATTAAGATATATTAGTTAGTAAAGGTCGAAATTTTTAATTTATTGCAGTCGAACGTTGAAAACAATTTACCTTTTCTTGAAAAAATGTTTCTCAAAATTATGAGTCTAATCAAGATTTCGACATCAAATTGAAAATTCTGAAATTAACATCGAATTTATAGTACTGAACTTAAAATTAAAAATTTTTCGAAATTTCTAAAAATTGTTTCTAGACATTTGGAAATAAAATTAGAAATTTCGAGATACAATCAACAATTTTGAGCCAAAAATGGAAATTTTGATGTCAAAGATGGAATATTACGATTAGAATTGAAATATCTGTAATACAGTCAAATTCCTGAAATTAAAAGTCGAATATTGAAAATACTTCCAAAGTTTCCAAAAAATTGTTTCTCAAAATTTTGAATCTAAAGTCAAAATTTTGGGATCAAAATATTGAAGTTGACATCGAATTTGTTATATTGAACTCAATATTTAAAGTTGGAATCAAAAAATTTGAAATTTCTAAAAATTGTTTTTCGATTATTTCTCGACATTTACAACTATTTGCGATTTCGAGGTATAATCAACAATATCGAACCCAAAATTGAAATTACAGTATTAAAAAGGATCTATCTCTAGTTAAGACAAATTTTTAAAATTAAAGTCCAATATTGAAAATATTTTGAAAGTTTCTAAAAATTGTTTCTCAAAATTTTGAATCTAAAGTCAAAATTTCGGGATCAAAATTCCGAATTTGCCATCGAATTTGTTAGATTGAACTCTACATGAGAAGTTATAATCAAAAAATTTGAAATTTCTCAAAATTGTTTCTCGATTGTTTCTCGATTGTTTCTCGACATTTACAACTATTTGTAATTTCGAGGTATAATCGACAATATCGAACCTAAAATTGAAATTGCAGTGTTAGGAAGGCAACTTCTTGATCTATCACTAGTAAAGATGAATTTTCAAAAGGAAAGTCCAATATTGAAAATATTTTGGAAGTCTCCAAAAATTGTTTCCCAAAGTTTTGAATCTAAAGTCAAGATTTTGGGATCAAAATTCCGAAATTGACATCGAATTTGTTATATTGAACTCGATATTAAAAGTTAGAATCAAAAAATTTCGAATTTATAAAAATTGTTTTTCGATTGTTTCTCGACAATTACAACTATTTGCAATTTCGAGGTATAATTAACAATGTCGAACCTAAAATTGAAATTACAGTATTAGAAAGGAAATTTTATGATCTATCTCTGGTAAAAACAAATTTTAAAAATTAAAGTCCAATATTGAAAATATTTTGAAAGTTTCCAAAAATTGTTTCTCAAAATTTTGAATCTAAAGTCAAAATTTCGGGATCAAAATTCCTAATTTGCCATCGAATTTGTTAGATTGAACTCAACATTAGAAGTTATAATCAAAAAATTTGAAATTTATAAAAATTCTTTCTCCATTGTTTCTCGACATTTAAAACTATTTGTAATTTCGAGGTATAATCAACAAAATTGAACCTAAAATTAAAATTACAGTGTTAGAAAGCAAATTTCATTATCTATCTCTAGTAAAGAAGAATTTTCAAAATTAAAGTCCAACATTGAACATATTTTGAAAATTTCCAAATAATTGTTTCCCAAAATTTTGAATCTTAAGTCAAGATTTCGAAAATAAATTCAAAATTCCAAATAATTTGTAAAAAATGTGTTGTCAAACATTTTAGTCCAAACAACTGCGAAATAAAATTCACAATTTGGGAACTAATATCAAATTTCTGATGTTGAACGTGAAATTGGAAGTTACAATCGAAAAATATGGAAATTTTGCAAAATTGTTTCTCGACATTTTAAATTAGAATTAGTAACCTCGAGGTTTATTCAGAATTATTGTGCCAAAATTGGAAATTACTTTAATCTTAAAGATGGAATTCTATGATCGAACTTAAAATATCTTTAATAAGGTCAAATTCTGAAAATAAAATTTGAATTTTGAAAATACTCTGTAAAAAATTGTTTCTCAAAATTTTTAGTCCAAGCAAATTGCAAAACAAAATTTTGACATTAATGTCGAATTGTTGATCCTGATCTCAAAATTGTACACTAAAACCAAAAAATGTCGAAATGTCTAAAAATTGTTTCTCGACATATGGGAATAAAATTAGTTATTTCGAGAATAATTTTGAGCCAAAAATGGAAATTTTGATGTTAAAGATGTAATATTATGATTGGAGTTTGAAATATCTTTAATAAAGTCGAATTCCTGAAATTAAAAGTCGACTATTGAAAACACTTCGAAAGTTTCCAAAAAATTGTTTCTCAAAATTTTCAATCTAAAGTCAAAATTTGGGGACCAAAATTTCAAATTTGACATCGAATTTGTTAGATTGAACTCGACATTAGAAGTTAGAATCAAAGATTTTGAAATTTATAATAATTGTTTCTCGATTGTTCCTCGACATTTACAACTATTTGCAATTTCGAGGAATAATCAACAATATCGATGGAACGGACTGGTTCTTGGTTATCTTCAAAAATTGAAATACAAAACTTGTCCCCTGAAACCAAGAAAGATTAAAAAACACAACAAAGGTTGCTCTAACGCCTTTTGATAGCCAAGCTATCATCTTCAGAGAGATACTGATCTCTCCCTACTCTATCTCTTTGAAGATGATAGCTCGGCTATTCAAAGACGGTAGAGCAACCTTTGTTGTGTTTTTTAATCTTTCTTGGTTTCAGGGGACAAGTTATGTATTTCAATTTATTTTCGACAGCCAAGCTATCATCTTCAGAAAGATACTGATCTCTCCCTTACTCTATCTCTTTGAAGATGATAACTTGGCTATCAAAAGGCGTTAGAGCAAGCTTTGTTGTGTTTTTTAATCTTTCTTGGTTTCAGGGGACAAGTTATGTATTTCAATTTATTTTCGATAGCCAAGCTATCATCTTTAGAGAGATACTGATCTCTCTCTACTCTATCTCTTTGGAGATGATAGCTTGGATGTCGAAACGCGTTAAAGCAACCTTTGTTGTGTTTTTTAATCTTTGTTGATTTCAGGGGACAAAGTTTATACAATTATTTAACAATATCGAACCTTAAATAAAAATAATATTGTTAGAAAGGAAATTTCCTGATCTATCTCTAATAAAGACGAATTTTCAAAATTAAAGTCCAGTATTGAAAATATTTTGACAGTTTTAAAATAATTGTTTCTCAAAATTTTGAATCTTAAGTCAAAATTTCGAAATCAAATTCAAAATCCATAAAATGCCAAATATTTTGTAAAAAAATTGTTGTCAAACATTTTGGTCTATAGTCAAAAAACTGCGAGATAAAATTCAAAATTTGGAAACTAATATCGAATTTCTGATGTTGAACGTGAAATTGGAATGTTTTTTTCAATTTATTTAACATTTCTTCGGTCCAGTTTGGAAATATTTAAATTTTTTTTATGGTTTGTTGACAATTTTCTAAACAGTTTTTGAAATGCGACTACGTGATATTTAAATTTATTGAAAACGTCACTTCATGACAGTTCACAAATTAAGAGGTTATTTTATTTTACATAGAATAGTAGTCGCAATTCAAAAACTGTTTAGAAAAAATTTCAAAACTGGGCCGAAGAAATGTTAAATAAATTGAAAAAAACATAATATTTCCGGTCAATAAGATTCTACCATGAAGAGTGAAATTGGAAGTTAGAATCGAAAAATATCGAAACTTTGCAAAATTGTTTCTCGTCATTTAGAATTAATATTAGTAACTTCGAGCTTTATTCAGAAATATTGTGCCAAAAATGGAGATTATTTTCATATTAAAGGTGGAATTCTATTATCGAAGTTAAAATATCTTTGATAAGGTCAAATTCTGAAATAAAATTTGAATTTTGAAAATACTTTGTAAAAAAATTTTAGTCCAAAGCAATTGCGAATTCAAAATTTTGAAATCAATAAAATTTTAAGATCAGTGTCGAATCTTGATCCTGAACCCAAAATTGTACTTAAAACCAAAAAATGTCGAAATTCCTAAAAATTGTTTCTCGACATTTGGGAATAAAATTAGCAATTTTGAGGTATTTTGTAAAATTTGGAGTCTAAAACGAAAATTTCGATGTTAAAGATGAAATTTCGTGATCGAAGTTAAAATATCTTTAGTAAAGTCGAAGTTTTGAAATCAAAATCGAATTTTTTAATACTTCTAAATTTATAAAATATTATTTTTCAAAATTTTGAGCCTAGTCAAGATTAAATTTAAAATTTTGAAATGAACATCGAATTTTCGATATAGAAACCAAATTTGTCAGTTAGAATAGAAAAATGTCACAATTTATAAAATCTGTTTGTCGACATTTAAAACAAAAATCATCGAAAATCTAGTAATTTCGAGATATACTCAAAAATATTTAGCCTGAAATGGAAATTTTGATGTTAAACACAGAATTTAATGATCAAAGTTATAATATTTTAAAAAAAATAAAATTTTAAAATTTCCAAAAAAAATTGTTTCTGAAAATGTTGAATCTAAAGACGAAATTTTGAAAAATAAATTCAAAATTCCGAAGATATCATCGAATTTTTGATAATGAACCCGAACTTGGAAGATTGAATTAAAAAATTTCGAAATTTTAAAAAATTATTTCTCGACATCTAGAATTCTAAAAAATTGTTTCTCGACATCTAGAATTCTAAAAAATTGTTTCTCGACATCTAAAGTTAAACTTCTTAGTTTAGCAAAAAATTTGGACTCCTTCTTACGTTAAATATCTTAATCAAAGTCCAATTGTTGAAATAAAAGTCGGATATTGAAAATAGTTTTCAAAAAGTTGTTTCTCAACAATGTGTATCAGAAATATATTTTTCAAAAATTTTAATTTAAAAGTTGGAATTCGAGTTGGAAATCAAAAGTAGCTTCGTATTTTAGATGTGGATTTGAAAGATATCAGTAGTAAATTTCTAGAAGAACGAAAAAATTTTGAAAGTTTAAAAAATTGTTTCTCGACATCTAAAATTAAAAATAGTAACTTCTAAGTTTGGTAAAAAATTTTTATGCCTTTGGATGTTAAAGAGGGAATTTTATCAAGGATATTAAAATACCTTTAACAAAGTCCAATTGTTGAAATATAAGTCAAATATTGAAAGTAGTTTTCAAAAAGCTGTTTCTCAAAAATTTGTGTTAAAAATATATTTATTAAAAATTTTACTTTAAAACGTTGGAATTTGAGTTGGAAATCAAAATTAACTAAGTAAATTTCTTAAAATATTATTTTTCAAAATTTTGAGCCTGGTCAGGATTAAATTCGAAATTCCAAAATGAATATCGAATTTCCGATATAGAACTCGAATTTGTCAGTTAGAATAGAAAAATGTCACAATTTATAAAAACTGTTTCTCGACATTTAAAACAAAAAATTATCAAAAACTACTTATTTCGAGATATACTCAAAAATATTAAGCCTGAAATGGAAATTTTGAAGTTAAAGACAGAATTTAATGATCAAAGTTATAATATTTTTAAAAAAGTTCAAATTTTGAAATTTCCAAAATAAAATTGTCTTTTAAAATGTTGAATCTAAAGACGAAATTTTGAAAAATAAATTCACAATTCCGAAGGTAACATCGAATTTTTGAAAATGAACTCGAAATTGGAAGATGAAATAAAAAATTTTGAAAATTATAAAAAATTATTTCTCGACATTTAGAATTAAAAATAGTAACGTCTAAGTCTATTAAAAAATTTTTAGAACTTTGGATGTTAAAGATTGAATTTTGTCATGGATATTAAAATATATTTATCAAAGCCCAATTGCTGAAACAAACGTCAAATATTGAAACTAGGTTTCCAAAAGTTGTTTCTCAAAAATTTGTGTCAGAAATATATTTTCCAAAAATTTTACTTTAAAAGTTGGAATTTGAGTTGGAAATCAAAATTAACTAAATGTCTTAAAATATTATTTCTCAAAATTTGGGCCTTGTCAAGATTAAATTCAAAATTCCGAAATGAACATCGAATTTCAGACAAAGTTGACGGTTAGAATGGAAAAATGTCGCAACTATTTCTCGACATTTAAAACAAAAATGATGAATTAACTAGTCATTTCGACATGTTCTCAAAAATATTGAAGCTGGAATGGAAATTTTGATGTTAAAGACAGAATTTAATGATCAAAGTTATAATATTTTTAAAAAAGTTCAAATTTTGAAATTTCCAAAAAATTGTTTCTCAAAATATTGAATCCAAAAACGAAATTTTGAAAAATAAATTCAAAATTCCGAAAATAAAATCGCATTTCTAATAATAAACTCGAAATTGGAAGATTAAAAAAAAATTTCGATATTTTAAAAAATTGTTTCTCGACACCTAGAATTAAAAATAGTAACTTCTAAGTCTAGTTAAAAATTTTTAAGCCTTTGGATGTTAAAGACGGAGTTTTATCATGGATATTAAAATATCTTTATCAAAGTCCAATTGTTGAAATAAAAGTCAAATATTGAAAGTAGGTTTCCAAAAGTTGTTTCTCAAAAATTTGGGTCTGAAATATATTTTCCAAAAATTTTACTTTAAAAGTTGGAATTTGAGTTGGAAATCAAAGTTAACTAAATGGCTTAAAATAAAATCTTATTTCTCAAAATTTTGAGCCTTGTCAACATTAAATTCAAAATTCCGAAATGAAAATTGAATTTCCGACAAAGTTGACAGCTAGAATGGAAAAATATTGCAATTTTTAAAAACTGTTTCTCGACATTTAAAACAAAAATGATGAATTAACTAGTCATTTTGACATGTTCTCAAAAATATTGAGCCTGGAATGGAAATTTTGATGTTAAAGACAGAATTTAATGATCAAAGTTATAATATTTTTAAAAAAGTTCAAATTTTGAAATTTCCAAAAAATTGTTTCTCAAAATATTGAATCCAAAAACGAAATTTTGAAAAATAAATTTAAAATTCCGAAAATAAAATCGCATTTCTAATAATAAACTCGAAATTGGAAGATTAAAAAAAAATTTCGATATTTTAAAAAATTGTTTCTCGACACCTAGAATTAAAAATAGTAACTTCTAAGTCTAGTTAAAAATTGTTAAGCCTTTGGATGTTAAAGACGGAGTTTTATCATGGATATTAAAATATCTTTATCCAAGTCCAATTGTTGAAATAAAAGTCAAATATTGAAAGTAGGTTTCCAAAAGTTGTTTCTCAAAAATTTGGGTCTGAAATATATTTTCCAAAAATTTTACTTTAAAAGTTGCAATTTGAGTTGGAAATCAAAGTTAACTAAATGGCTTAAAATAAAATTTTATTTCTCAAAATTTTGAGCCTTGTCAACATTAAATTCAAAATTCCGAAATGAAAATTGAATTTCCGACAAATTTGTCAGTTAAAATGGAAAAATGTCGCAATTTTTAAAAAATGTTTCTCGACAGTTAAAACAAAACTGATGGAAAAGCTAGTTATTTCGAAATGTACTCAAAAATATTGAGCCTAGAATGGAAATTTTGATGTTAAAGACAGAATTTAACGATCAAAGTTATAATATTGTTAATAAAGTCAAAATTTTGGAACCTTCCCCAAAAAATTGTTTTTCACAATGTTAAATCCAAAAACGAAATTTTGAAAAATAAATTCAAAATTCCGAAGATAACATCGCATTTCTGATAATAAACTCGATATTGGAAGATTGAATGAAAAATTTCGATATTTTAAAAATTGTTTCTCGACAACTAGAATTAAAAATAGTAACTTCTAAGTTTAGTAAAATATTTTGAGTCCTTTCGATGTTAAAGACAGAATTTTGGTGGAACGGACTGGTCCTTGGTTATTTTAAAAAATTGAAATACAAAACTTGTCCCTTGAAACCAAGAAAGATTAAAAAACACAACAAAGGTTGCTTTAACGCGTTTCGTCAGCCAAGCTATCATCTTCAGAGAGATACTTGGTTGTCAAAACGCGTTAGAACAACCTTTGTTGTGTTTTTTAATCTTTCTTGGTTTCAGGGGACAAAATTTGTATTTCAATCTCTATTAATTAGAATACACATAAAGTACAATGTATCTTTTTTTTAGAAATGTGAACTTTAAAATTCTAATTTTCGAGTTAGAAGACACAATTTTGACAAAGTCGAAATTTTAGTTTCAAATTTAAAATTTCGATGTCTTTTTTTTTTAATTTGAAGTTTTGAAATTACTCGAGAATTTTTGAATTGAAGTGGACATGCGAAAGTTAAAGCTGCAAGTTCTAAAAAAAAGTTTGTTGAAAAATAATTTAAATTCGATATTCGGTAAAAATAAATATTGTTGCTTATTGATTAGGGTTCCATACCTTAGAAGAAAAAACCGGGAACCTTATAATGTTACTCTCGCGTCCATGCATCCGTCTGTAACAAAGGGGTTTTCCTCGAAAACTATGTAACGCAGAAATCTGAGAGTTTGCACAGCGCTACTTCTCGATAACTCTCCCAAATATCGCCAGCCAACGATTAGAAAAAAATGCAGATTAAATTTGTCTCCTACATTACTTCGTTTAGATATTTTCGAAGTTAGCACTAGTTCTCGCAACACGGTAATTGCGGCTGGAATCGAATATTTTAGCGCGATCTGACACGATCTCGTAAACTGAGTTGGGCATCGACTTATTGCGAATTGCGAATGAATGCTGAGACATTATCAACATAGTTATCACTTTCATAAATATTTCGATTGATTGTAAAAAAAAAAGTGTGTATATTTGAAAATGATGCGTCTAGAGGAGGAACTGATTAAATGTCGAATTATTTGATTTGTTTATTCATGACCCTTTCACTTTATTGTACTGTGGAATTGTGCATAATAGCCCATTACCGCAGCTTGTAAGAGAAAATTAAGTCCTCTTGAGGGACGGAAGTCGGTTGAAATAAACGTTAGAGCCCCCCATAAAATTTTATAGGCGATAAACAGAATTTTTATTATATATAAATATGTGATAACCGTGAAAATAAATTAGGCAAATTGAGATATAAAACGGCACGCTCCGGTAAGACGTTCAATCGCCATACATCCCACTTCTGACGTCTTTGGTAGTTTTCAATGCGCGTTACCGTAGCGGCACCTGAGCCCGTAATCAATTCCGCCGAGTCTAAATCTTAGCGCGCCCCCATTGGTTGCTTCTTCTGTAATTTAGTTAATGGTACCCTGCAGCGTTCGCCCTTAGCCATAACTCTCCTCTTACAAGAAATAATGGCCGGCTGTCACGCTTTGAACCAGCCGTACAATGCCGGGCTGCCTGCCTCGCTCCACCCCACCTTCTCACCCCGACTAACCCTGCGAGAAATTGAACGGACCTTTTCTTGGAGAAAACGAGCGGGTTTTTGTTTTTTCTTTCCGACGATGAATAAGACATCATGGAAATCGAGGGATCCCCGGTCTCTTGTTTCCAAGTCGTAAATCTGCGACTTGTAATTATGTACCCCTTTGTTGAGGACCCTTCGCCGTTGTTATGGACATTATGAATTCGATACGGGCTGTTAGAAATCACATTAGAACTGGATCACTTTAGGAAAACTTGATTTCCAACTTTACATATCAAAGTGTTTGTTTGTTTTTTTTATCTGAGCTTTCGAGCGTGAATCTCAACTTCGTGTCTGAGTATAATTTACGTTATAACAAGAAACCGACTGAAGCTCTGATTTCAACTAGTTTAATTTTGAAAATTTGGGCTTAAATAGAAATTTTGACTTTTTTGAAAATTACATTTAAAATTCTGGTTTTTTACGTAATGTAATTTTTTTGGAAACTTTTTGATCATTCCTGTCACTATTAAAAATTTCCTTTTTTGGAAATTTAAACGATTTTAAAATAGCCTTCTTAATGTTTCAGATTTTATTTAATATTTGACTTTGACTAGAAGTTTTGAATTTTTCAAAATTTTGACTTTTTTAGATAATTGATCCTATTTTTGAAATATCTTTCTTAATGTTTCAGATTTTATTTAATATTTGACTTTGACTAGAAGTTTTGAATTTTTTCAAAATTTTGACTTTTTTAGATGTTTGATCCTGTTTTTGAAATACCCTTCTTAATGTTTCAGATTTTATTCAATATTTGACTTTGACTAGAAATTTTGAATTTTTTCAAAATTTTGTCCTTTTTTTTGATCCTATTGTTGAAAATTTTGGCCTTTTTTTTCAAAACTCCCACCTTGTTATTGAAAACGTTTATCTTTTTAAAATGTTGGCTCGAAGTTTCACCTTTTTTTTAGATCTGACTGTTTCCAAATTCAATTTTCGTAAAACAGTTCAATTTTTTTTGAAAATTTGAATTTTTTAAAGTTTTGACTTTTGAAGACACTTAAAGTGTTTGGTTTTTTTCTAAAGTCGACTTTTTTCAAAATGCTGGCTTTTTTTAATTGTTGATTTCCCGAAAATGGCGATTTTTTTAAGTCTTTCCATTTTATATTCTCAAAATTCGACATTTTTCTTTTTTTTAATTTCTATTTTTGAAGATAACCAAGGATCAGTCCTTCAAGTTTTAATTAATTCTAAATTTGAACCCTCTAACAATTTCGCTTCTCTCTAAGATTTTTATCCATTTTTGAATTTTTTGAAAATTTTCTTACAAAATTATGGTTTTTCTTGAGTTTTGTTTTCAAAATTTTGATTATTTTATACATATATCTATGAATGCTTAAATAGTGTTTTTTGGAAAGCTTTTGCCACTTCCCAAATATTCTCTTATTTTGAACATTTTCACCTTTATTTAAACTTTTGACATTTTCTTCGAATTTTCACTTTTTGTTTGAAAATATCGCTTTTTCTTCAACAATTTCAGCTTTTTCTTCAAAGTTTCGACGTTTATGTAGTAAAGTAGCTTCTTATTTAAAAAATTCATGACTTATTTCTTTAAATTTTCACGTTTTCGAAAAATTTAGTTTTTTTCAAAATGTTGCCTTTTGAAATTTTCGAGCCTTTTCAAAAGTTTTACTTTTTTGGAATATTTCGGCTTTTCATCATTAAATTTCGAATTTTTCTGAAAGTAATGACTATTTTTAGAATTAAAACCTGTTTCAAAATTTCGACTTTTTGTGAAAAATTTAATTTATTCGAAGCTTCGAATTTTTGTAAATTTAATTATTTAAAAATTTACCTATGGTTGAAAATTTTAATTTTTTTTGAAGAATCTGACCTTAAATTTCGAATTTTTGCAATTTTCAACGAATTCAAGACAACCAAAGTTCGATAAAAAAAATTAAAAAGGAATATTTTCAAGTTTAAACTGCAACGTTTCAAAAGAAGTCAAAATGTTGAAAAATTTTTGAGTTTAAGATCTGAATAAAAATTACGAAAAAAAGAGCATGATGCAAAATTTTGATTTTAATTTAAAAATCTTTAAAAAACCGTTTCTCGAAATTTAGAATTGAAAAAATGATATCGAAGTTTCAAAATGTTTAAAAATATTGTTCCTCACAATTTCAACTTAAACATCGTCAACATTTTGACCTTTTTAGGTATTTAATCCGATTGTTGAAAATGTTGGCCCTTTTTTATTCAAAACTCTCATCTTGTTATTGAAAACGTTTATCTTTTTAAAATGTTGGCTTTTCTTATAGGTTTGATTTCCTGAAAATGATGATTTTTTTAGTCTTTTATTTATTATTATTTATTTTTTATTTCTGTAAATTTTCACGTTTTCGAAAAATTAGGTTTTCTTTCCAAATGTTAACTTTTGAAATTTTGGAGCCTTTTCAAAAGTTTTACTTTTTTTTGGAAAATTTCGGCTTTTTATCATTAAATTTTGAATTTTTCTGAAAGTTATAACTATTTTCAGAATTTGAAGTTCTTTCAAAATGTCGACTTTTTGTGAAAAATTTGATTTTTCCGAAGCTTCGAATTTTTGGCCATTTAATTATTTAAAAATTTACCTATTGTTGAAAATTTTAATTTTTTTTTGAAGAATCTGACCTTAAATTTTGAATTTTTGCAATTTTCAACGAAATGTTTAAAACGAATTCAAGGCAACTAAAGTTCGATAAAAAAAATTTAAAAAGGAATATTTTCATGTTTAAACTGCAACGTTTCAAAAGAAGTCAAAATTTAAAAAAAATCGAGTTTATAATCTGAATGGGAATTACGAAAAAAAGAGCATGACGCAAAATTTTGACTTTAATTCAAAAATCTTCAAAAAACGGTTTCTCGAAATTTAGAATTGAAAAAATGATATCTAAATTTGAAAATGTTTAAAAATGTTGTTCCTCACAATTTCAAGTTAAACATCGCCAAAATTTTGACCTTTTTAGGTATTTGATCCTATTGTTGAAAATGTTGGCCTTTTTTCTTCAAAACTCCCATCTTGTTATTGTAAACGTTTATCTTTTTAAAATGTTGGCTCGAAATTTCACCTTCTTTTTTAGATCTGACTGTTTTTAAATTCGATTTTTGTAAAACAGTTCAATTCTTATTAAAAATTTGAATTTTTTGAAGTTTCGACTTTTAAAAACATTCACTCGCTTGAACTGTTTGTTCTATCCTAAAGTCGACTTTTTTTAAAATGTTGGCTTTGCTTTTAAGTTTTGATTTCCTAAAAATGATGATTTTTTTTAAGTCTTTTATTTATTATTATTTATTTATTTCTCTAAATTTTCACGTTTTCGAAAAATTGGGTTTTCTTTCAAAATGTTGCCTTTTGAAATTTTCGAGCCTTTTCAAAAGTATCACTTTTTTTGAAAAATTTCGGCTTTTTATCATTAAATTTCGAATTTTGCCGAAAGCTATGACTATTTTCAGAATTTAAACCTCCTTCAAAATTTCGATTTTTTGTGAAACATTTGGTTTTTTCGAAGCTTCGAATTTTTGTAAATTTAATTATTTAAAAATTTACCTATTGTTCAAAATTTTAATATTTTTTGAAGAATCTGACTCTAAATTTCGATTTTTTGCAATTTTCAACAAAATGTATAAAACGAATTTAAGACAACCAAATTTCGATTTAAAAAAAAGTTTTAAAACCGAGTATTTTCAAGTTTAAACTGCAACGTTTCAAAAGAAGGCTAAATTTAGAAAAATTTTCGAGTTTAAAATCTGAATAGGAATTACGAAAAAAAGAGCATGACGCAAAATTTTGACTTTAATTCAAAAATGTTTAAAAAATCCGTTTCTCGAAATTTAGAATTGAAAAAATGATATCAAAATTTCAAAATGTTTAAAAATATTATTCCTCACAATTTCAAGTTAAACATCGCCAACATTTTGACCTTTTTAGGTATTTGATCTTATTGTTGAAAATGTTGGCCTTTTTTTTCAAAACTCCCACCTTGTTATTAAAAACGTTTATCTTTTCAAAATGTTGGCTCGAAATTTCACCTTTTTTTTAGATCTGACTGTTTTCAAATTCGATTTTTGTAAAACAGTTCAGTTCTTTTTAAAAATTTGAAATTTTTAAAGTTTCGACTTTTGAAAACATTCACTTACTTAAAGTGTTTGTTTTTTTCCAAAGTCGAATTTTTCAAAATGCCGGCTTTTTTTTCAATGTTGATTTCCTGAAAATGACGATTTTTTTAAGTCTTTTAATTTTATATTCTCAAAATTCGAAATTTTCCTTTTTTTAATTTCTATTTTTGAAGATAACCAAGGACCAGTCCATTCCATCAACTTTTAATTAATTCTAAATTTCAACCCTCTTACAATTTAGCTTCTCTCTAAGATTTTTATTCATTTTTGAATTTTTTGAAAAGTTTCTCACAAAATTATGGTTTTTTTCGAGTTTTGTTTTCAAAATTCTAATTATTTTATAGATATATCTAATAATGTTTAAAGATTCTTTTTTGGAAAACTTTTGCCATTTCCCAAATATTCTCTTATTTTGAATATTTTCACCTTTATTTAAACTTTTGACTATTTCTTCGAAATTTTAGTTTTTGTTTGAAAATATCGCTTTTTCTTCAACGATTTCAGCTTCTTTTTCAAAGTTTCGACTTTTATGTAGTAAACCAGTCTCTTATATAAAAGATTCAAAAATTTGACTTATTTCTTTAAATTTTCAGGTTTTCGAAAAATTGGGTTTTCTTTCAAAATGTTGCCTTTTGAAATTTTCGGAGCCTTTTCAAAAGTTTCACTTTTTTGGAAAATTTCGGCTTTTTATCATTAAATTTCGAATTTGTTTGAAAGTTATAACTATTTTCAGAACTTAAACCTCTTTCAAAATTTCGACTTTTTATCAAAAATTTGATTTTTTCGAAGTTTCAAATTTTTGTAAATTTAATTATTTAGAAATTTGCCTATGGTTGAAAATTTTAATTTTCTTTTAAGAATCTGACTTTAAATTTCGAATTTTTGCAATTTTCAACGAATGTATAAAACAAATTCAAGACAACCAAAGTCCAATTTTTAAAAAAAATTTAAAAAGGAATATTTTCAAATTTAAACTGCAACGTTTCAAAAGAAGTCAAAATTTAAAAAAAAATTCGAGTTTAAAATCTGAATGAGAATTACGAAAAAAAGAGCATGACGCAAAATTTTGACTTTAATTCAAAAATCTTTAAAAAACGGTTTCTCAAAATTTAGAATTGAAAAAATGATATCTAAATTTGAAAATGTTTAAAAATGTTGTTCCTCACAATTTCAAGTTAAACATCGCCAAAATTTTGACCTTTTTAGGTATTTGATCCTATTGTTGAAAATGTTGGCCTTTTTTCTTCAAAACTCCCATCTTGTTATTGTAAACGTTTATCTTTTTAAAATGTTGGCTCGAAATTTCACCTTTTTTTAGATCTGACTGTTTTCAAATTCGATTTTTGTAAAACAGTTCAATTCTTTTTGAAAATTTGAATTTTTTGAAGTTTCGACTTTTAAAAACATTCACTCGCTTGAACTGTTTGTTCTATCCTAAAGTCGACTTTTTTTAAAATGTTGGCTTTGCTTTTGAGTTTTGATTTCCTAAAAATGATGATTTTTTTAAGTCTTTTATTTATTATTATTTATTTATTTCTCTAAATTTTCACGTTTTCGAAAAATTGGGTTTTCTTTCAAAATGTTGCCTTTTGAAATTTTCGAGCCTTTTCAAAAGTATCACTTTTTTTGGGAAATTTCGGCTTTTGTTATCACTAAATTTCGAATTTTGCTGAAAGCTATGACTATTTTCAGAATTTAAACCTCCTTCAAAATTTCGATTTTTTGTGAAACATTTGATTTTTTCGAAGCTTCGAATTTTTATTAATTTAATTATTTAAAAATTCACCTATTGTTAAAAATTTGAATTTTTTTTGAAGAATCTGACTTTTTAAATTTCCAATTTTTGCAATTTTCAACGAAATGTATAAAACGAATTCGAGACAACCAAATTTCGATTTAAAAAAAAATTAAAAATGAGTATTTTCAAGTTTAAACGGCAAATTTCAAAAGAAGTCAAAATTTAGAAAAATTTCGACTTTAATTTAAAAATTTTTACAAAACCCTTCCTCGAAATTTAGAATTGAAAAATTATATCAAAATTTCAAAATGTTTAAAAATTTTTTTCCTCACAATTTCAGGGTAAACATCGCCAAATTGAAGCCAACATTTCGAGTTTAAAACTGAAATATTTAGAAATTTATTTTAAAGAAGAGAACTTTAATCACCTGCAAAAATTTGGATACATTCGTGTAAATGTCGGTCCCCAACTTAAAATACAATCGAGTGTATTATTTATTATATACATTTTAGGTGGCTTTTAATCCCTATTTTTACCACCTTAGAGGCTGAAGATTAAAAAATCCTCTCCTAAGGCTCACCTACGTATTATGGCAAACATCAGTCTGAAATACCATGCTCCTACACCACCGGTTTAGTCTCTGTGTTTTTAATCCCCTTTTTTATCACCTTAGAGGCTGAAGTTTGAAAAATTCTCTTCTGAGGCTCACCTACGTATTATGGGAAACACCAGTGTGAAATTTCATGCTCCTACACGCACCGGTTTAGTCTGTGCGTTGTCTGCCAGTCAGTACTTCTTGATTTATTAGGTACAACTACAATTATTTAGCTAAAAAATTTAGACTTTAAGAGCACATTTCGATAAAATATTTCAGAAATTTTCCGAAGAACTCAAAATAAATACATATGAAATTCTGCATTCAACACGAAATTTTGATAAATCAAATAGACTTAAAATCTTAAACTTAAAACTTTTTGTTAAGAACCTTCTACAAAAGGAAAATATAAATTTTCGAGCTTTTTCAAAATTTTCACGTTTTTAGAAAATTTTGGCTTTTTATCATTAAATTTCGAATGTTTCTAAAAGTTACGACTTTTCGTAAGTTAAACCTCATTCCAAATTTCGACTTTTTGTGAAAAATTCGTCTTTTTAATTTTTTTAAAAATGTTAACTTTTTTTTCGAAGCTTTGCATTTTTGTAACTTTGATTTTTTGAAAAATTTTATTATTTCTGAATATTTCTATTTTTATTATTTGAAAAATCTACTTTTCTAAATTTCGAATTTTTAAATTGTTCAACAAACTGTGTGAAACGAATTCGAGACTCACCTAAATCTGGGTCTAAGGAGTTTTAAAAGGACGCATTTTCAAGTTTAACTGAAAATTTTCAAAATAGGTCAAAATTTAAAAAAATTTTCGAATTTAAAATCCAAATGGGAATTTTGAAAGAAAGAACACGACGCAAAATGTTGGCTTTGATTTAAAAATCTCTACAAAACTGTTTCTCTTTTTGCGAGTGGTTGAACTTAAAAAAAAAATTCAATTCAAAACCAAAATTTGGAAATGATTTTAAAATTTTGATAGGAAACTTCAAAATGTTTTTACAAAAAATTGTTCCTCCCCATTTTAAGTTAAACATCGGAAATTCCAAATTAAAGCCAAAATTTCGAGTCTAACATTGAAATATTTAGAGATTTTTATTAAGCAAAGTATCTTCGATAACCTGCAAAAATTTGGATACATTCCTGTGAACGTCAGTTCTTAACGCGTATAGGCAAGTTTAAATATAACCACGTGTATTACTTATAACAAACAATTTGGGTGGTTTTTAATCACTATTTTTACCACCTTAGAGGCTGAAGTTTAAAAAATCCTCTTCTAAGGCTCACCTACGTATTATGGGAAACATCAGTGTGAAATTTTATGCTCCTACACGTACCGGTTTAGTCTGTGCGTTGTCTGCCAGTCAGTGCTTCTAGATTTATTAGGTAAAAGTGCAATTATTTCGCTAAAAAATTTAGACTTTAACAGCACATTTCGAGAAACTCCCAGAAGAACTCAAAACTGATACAAATAAAATTCTACATTTAACACGAAACTTTGATAAATCAAATAGACTTAAAATGACGAGTTTTTGTTGAGAACCTTCTAGAGAAGGAAAATTTCAATTTTCGATTTTTTCAAATTTTTCAAATTTTTGGAAAACTTTGGCTTTCATTAAATTTCGAATTTTTTTAAAAGTTATGACTTTTCATAATTTAAACTTCTTTCAAAATTTCGACTTCTTGTGAAAATTCGACTTTTATAATGTTTTGTTAAAATGTAAACCTTTTTTTCGAAGCTTCGCATTTTTGTAACTCTAATTTTTTGAAAAATTTTAATTTTCCTGAATATTTCTATTTTTATTATTTGAAGAATCTACTTTTCTAAATTTCAAGTTTTTTAAATTTTCAACAAACTGTGTGAAACGAATTCGAGACTTACCTAAATCTGGGTTGTAAGAGGAGATTTAAAAAGACGTATTTTTAAGTTTAACTGAAAATTGTCAAAAGAGGTCAAAATTTAAAAAAAATTTCGAGTTTAAAATCCACATGGGAATTTTGAAAGAAAGAACATGACGCAAAATGTTGGCTTTAATTTAAAAATCTCTACAAAACTGTTTCTCTTTTTGCGAGTGGATTGAACTTAAAAATAATTCAATTCAAAACCAAAATTTGGAAATGATTTTGAAATTGTGAGAGGAAACTTCAAAATGTTTTTACAAAAAATTGTTCCTCCCCATTTTAAGTTAAACATCGGAAGTGCCAAATTAAAGCCAAAATTTCGAGTTTAACATTGAAATATTTACAGATTCATATTAATAATAATAATAATAATAGTTTATCATATTTCAACAGGGTTTAGGCCCCAATTACAGAAACAAAATAAAAAATAAAAATTGATGGGGGTAGATGCACTAGATCATAAGAAAAAATAAATAATTATCAATCATATAAAATAATTACCCGGAGAAAACAATTATTAAACAAAGGATCTTCAATAACCTGCAAAAATTTGGATACATTCGTGTGGACGTCAGTTCCCAACGTGTATAGGCAAGTTTAAATACACTCGGGTGTATTATTTATTACATACATTTTAGGTGGTTTTTAATCCCCTTTTTTATCACCTTAGAGGCTGAAGTTTGAAAAATTCTCTTCTGAGGCTCACCTACGTATTATGGGAAACACCAGTGTGAAATTTCATGCTTCTCTACGCACCGGTTTAGTCTGTGCGTTGTCTGCCAGTCAGTGCTTCTAGATTTATTAGGTATAACTACAATTACTTAGCTAAAAAAATTAGACTTTAATAGGACATTTCGAGAAAAAAATTTAAAAATTTCCAGGACTCAAAATCAATACACATAAAATTTTGCGTTCAATACGAAATTTTGATAAATCAAATAGACTTAAAATGACGACTTTTGTTGAGAAGCTTCTAGAGAAGGAAAATTTAAATTTTCGACTTTTTCAAATTTTTCACTTTTTTAGAAAACTTCGGCTATCATTAAATTTCGAATTTTTCTAAAAGTTATGACTTTTCATACCTTAAACTTCTATCAAAATTTCGACCTTTTGTGAAAATTCGACTTATTTTAATGTTTTGTGAAAATGTAAACCTTTTTTTCGAAGCTTTGCATTTTTGTAACTTTGGTTTTTTGAAAAATTTGATTATTCCTGAAAATTTCTATTTTTATTATTTGAAAAATCTAGTTTTCTAAATTTCGAATTTTTAAATTGTTCAACAAACTGTGTGAAACGAATTCGAGACTTACCTAAATCTGGGTCTTAGAAGGAGTTTTAAAAAGACGTATTTTCAAGTTTAACTGAAAATTTTCAAAAGAGGTCAAAATTTAGAAAAATTTTCGAATTTAAAATCTAAATGGGAATTTTAAAAGAGAGAACATGACGCAAAATTTTGGCTTTGATTTAAAAATCTCTACAAAACTGGTTATTCCTTTGCGAGTGGATTGAACTTAAAAAAATTGAATTCAAAACCAAAATTTGGAAATGATTTTGAAATTTTGAGAGAAAACTTCAAAATGTTTTAAAAAAATTGTTCCTTACCATTTTAAGTTAAACATCGGAAGTGCCAAGTTAAAGCCAAAATTTCGAGTTTAACATTGAAATATTTAGAGCTTTATATTAAACTAAGGATCTTCAATAACCTGCAAAAATTTGGATACATTCCTGTGGAGGTGTATTATTTATAACAAACATTTTAGGTGGTTTTTAGTCTCTATTTTTACCACCTTAGAGGCTGAGGTTTAAAAAATCCTCTTTTAAGGCTCACCTACGTATTATGGGAAACACCAGTGTGAAATTTCATGCTCCTACACGCACCGGTTTAGTCTATGCCTTGCCTGCCAATCAATGCTTCTAGATTTATTAAGTATAACTACAAATATTTAGCTAAAAAAATTAGACCTAACAGCACATTTCGAGAAAAAAAATTTAAAAATTTCCAGAACTCAAAATTAATACATATAAAATTCTGCGTTCAATACGAAATTTTGATAAACCAAATAGACTTAAAGTGATGACTTTTTGTTGAGAACCTTCTAGAGAAGGAAAATATAAATTTTCGAGCTTTTTCAAAATTTTCACTCTTTTAGAAAATTTCGGCTTTTTATCATTAAATTTCGATTTTTTTAAAAGTTATGACTTTTCGTAAGTTAAACTTCATCAAAAAAAAATAAATTAAATAGACTAAATGACAACTTTCTGTTGAGAACCTTCTAGAGAAGGAAAATTTAAATTTTCGACTTTTTCAAAATTTTCAGTTTTTTTGGAAAACTTCGGCTATCATTAAATTTTGAATTTTTTTAAAAGGTATGACTTTTCATAATTTAAACTTCTTTCAAAATTTCGACTTCTTGTGAAAATTCGACTTTGTTTAATGTTTTGTGAAAATGTAAACCTTTTTTTCGAAGCTTTGCATTTTTGTAACTTTGGTTTCTTGAAAAATTTGATTATTCCTGAAAATTTCTATTTTTATTATTTGGAGAATCTACTCCTCTAAATTTCAAATTTTTAAAATTTTCAACAAACTGTGTGAAACGAATTTGAGACTTATCTTAATCTGGCTTTCAAAAGGAGTTTTAAAAAGACGTATTTTCAAGTTTAACTGAAAATTTTTAAAAGAGGTCATAATTTTGAAAAATTTTCGAATTTAAAATCTAAATGGGAATTTTGACAGAAAGAACACGACGCAAAGTTTGGCTTTGATTTAAAAATCTCTACAATACTGTTTCTCCCTTTGGGAGTGGATTGAATTAAAAAAAAATGAATTCAAAACCAAAATTTGGAAATGATTTCGAAATTTCGAGAGAAAACTTCAAAATGTTTAAAAATATTGTTTCTCACCATTTCAAGTTAAACATTGGAAGTGCCAAACGAAAGCCAAGATTTCGAGTTTAAAATTGAAATGTTTAAAAATTTATTTTAAAGAAAATAACTTTCACCTGCAAAAATTTGGATACATTCGTGTGGAGGTCGGTCCCCAAAGCGTATAGGCAACCTAAAGTACAATCGAGTGTATTATTTATAATATACATTTTAGGTAATTTTTAATCCCTACTTTTACCACCTTAGAGGCTGAAGTTGGAAAGATCCTTTCCTGAGGCTCACCTACGTATTACGGCAAACACCAGTGTGAAATTTCATGTTTCTACAAGCACCGGTTTACTCTGTTCGTTGTCTGCCAGTCAGTGCTTCTAGATTTATTAGGTATAACTACAATTATTTAGCTAAAAAATTTAGACTTTAAGAGCACATTTCGATAAAATATTTCAGAAATTTTCCGAAAAACTCAAAATTTATAGATATGAAATTATGCGTTCAACACGAAATTTTGATAAATCAAATAGACTTAAAAACTTAAACTTAAAACTTTTTGTTAAGAACCTTCTACAAAAGGAAAATATATATTTTCGAGCTTTTTCAAAATTTTCACGTTTTTAGAAAACTTCGGCTTTTTATCATTAAATTTCGAATGTTTCTAAAAGTTACGACTTTTCGTAAGTTAAACCTCATTCCAAATTTCGACTTTTTGTGAAAAATTCGTCTTTTTTTAATTTTTTTAAAAATGTTAACTTTTTGTTCAAAGCTTTGCATTTTTGTAACTTTGATTTTTTGAAAAATTTTATTATTTCTGAATATTTCTATTTTTATTATTTGAAGAGTCTACTTTTCTAAATTTCGAATTTTTAAATTGTTCAACAAACTGTGTGAAACGAATTCGAGACTTACCTAAATCTGGGACTAAGGAGTTTTAAAAGGACGCATTTTCAAGTTTAACTGAAAATTTTCAAAAGAGGTCAAAATTTAGAAAAATTTTGGGATTTAAAATCTAAATGGGAATTTTAAAAGAGAGAACACGACGCAAAATGTTGGCTTTGATTTAAAAATCTCTACAAAACTGTTTCTCTTTTTGCGAGTGGATTGAACTTAAAAAAAATTCAATTCAAAACGAAAATTTGGAAATGATTTTGAAATTTTGATAGGAAACTTCAAAATGTTTTTACAAAAAATTGTTCCTCCCCATTTTAAGTTAAACATCGGAAGTCCCAAATTAAAGCCAAAATTTCGAGTTTAACATTGAAATATTTAGAGATTTTTATTAAACAAAGTATCTTCAATAACCTGCAAAAATTCGGATACATTCCTGTGAACGTCAGTTCTCAACGCGTATAGGCAAGTTTAAACATAATCACGTGTATTACTTATAACAAACAATTTGGGTGGTTTTTAATCACTATTTTTACCACCTTAGAGGCTGAAGTTTAAAAAATCCTCTTCTAAGGCTCACCTACGTATTATGGGAAACATCAGTGTGAAGTGTTATGCTCCTACACGTACCAGTTTACTCTGTGCGTTGTCTGCCAGTCCGTGCTTCTAGATTTTTTAGGTAAAAGTGCAATTATTTAGCTAAAAAATTTAGACTTTAACAGCACATTTCGAGAAATTCCCCGAAGAACTCAAAACTGATACAAATAAAATTCTACATTTAACACGAAACTTTGATAAATCAAATAGACTTAAAATGACGAGTTTTTGTTGAGAACCTTCTAGAGAAGGAAAATTTAAATTTTCGATTTTTTCAAATTTTTCAAAATTTTGGAAAACTTTGGCTTTCATTAAATTTCGAATTTTTTTAAAAGTTATGACTTTTCATAATTATACTTCTTTCAAAATTTCAACTTCTGGTGAAAATTCGGCTTTTATAATGTTTTTTTGAAATGTAAACTTTTTTTTCGAAGCTTCGCATTTTTGTAACTCTAATTTTTTGAAAAATTTTAATTTTCCGGAATATTTCTATTTTTATTATTTGAAGAATCTACTTTTCTAAATTTCAAGTTTTTTAAATTTTCAACAAACTGTGAGAAACGAATTCGAGACTTACCTAAATCTGGGTTATAAGAGGAGTTTTAAAAAGACGTATCTTTAGGTTTAACTGAAAATTGTCAAAAGAGGTCAAAATTTAAAAAAATCTTCGAATTTAAAAACTAAACGGAAATTTTGAAAGAGAGAACACGACGCAAAATGTTGGCTTTGATTTAAAAATCTCTACAAAACTGTTTCCCTTTTTGCAAGTGGATTGAACTTAAAAATAATTCAATTCAAAACCAAAATTTGGAAATGATTTTGAAATTGTGAGAGGAAACTTCAAAATGTTTTTACAAAAAATTGTACCTCCCCATTTTAAGTTAAACATCGGAAGTGCCAAATTAAAGCCAAAATTTCGAGTTTAACATTGAAATATTTACAGATTTATATTAATAATAATAATAATAATAATAATAGTTTATCATATTGAAACACAGAACTTGTCCCCTGAAACCAAGAAAAATTAAAAAAATACAACAAAGGTTGCTCTAACGCGTTTCGACAGCTAAGCTGTCATCTTCAGAGAGAAACTGCAACCTTTGTTGTGTTTTTTTAATTTTTCTTGGTTTCAGGGGACAAATTCTGTGTTTCAATTTTTGAAGATGACCAAGGACCAGTCCGTTCCATCAAAAAGTTTATGATATTTCAACAGGGTTTAGGCCCCAATTACAGAAACAAAATAAAAAATAAAAATTGATGGGAGTAGATGCACTAGATCATAAGAAAAAATAAATAATTATCAATCATACGAAATAATTACCCGGAGAAAACAAATATTAAACAAAGGATCTTCAATAACCTGCAAAAATTTGGATACATTCGTGTGGACGTCAGTTCCCAACGCGTATAGGCAAGTTTAAATACACTCGGGTGTATCATTTATTACATACATTTTTGGTGGTTTTTAATCCCCTTTTTTATCACCTTAGAGGCTGAAGTTTGAAAAATTCTCTTTTGAGGCTCACCTACGTATTATGGGAAACACCAGTGTGAAATTTCATGCTCCTATACGCACTGGTTTGGTCTGTGCCTTGTCTGCCAGTCAGTGCAGATTTATTAGGTATAACTACAATTACTTAGCTAAAAGACTTTAATAACACATTTCGAGAAAAAATTTTAAAAATTTCCAGAACTCAAAATTAATACACATAAAATTCTGCGTTCAATACGAAATTTTGATAAATCAAATAGACTTAAAATGACGACTTTTTGTTGAGAAGCTTCTAGAGAAGGAACATTTAAATTTTCGACTTTTTCAAAATTTTCACTTTCTTGGAAAATTTTGGCTATCATTAAATTTCGACTTTTCTAAAAGTTATGACTTTTCATACCTTAAACTTCTATCAAAATTTCGACTTTTTGTGAAAATTCGACTTATTTTAATATTTTGTGAAAATGTAAACCTTTTTTTCGAAGCTTTACATTTTTGTAACTTTGGTTTTTTGAAAAACTTGATTATTTCTGAAAATTTTTATTTTTATTATTTGAAGAATCGACGTTTCTAAATTTCAATTCTTTAAAATTTTCGACAAATTGTGTGAAACGAATTCGAGATTTACCTAAATCTGGGTTTTAAAAGGAGTTTTAAAAAGACGTATTTTCAAGTTTCACTGAAAATTTTCAAAAGAGGTCAAAATTTGGAAAAAATTTCGAATTTAAAATCTAAATGGGAATTTTGAAAGAAAAAACACGACGCAAATTTTGGCTTTGATTTAAAAATCTCTACAATACTGTTTCTCCCTTTGGGAGTGGATTGAGTTAGAAAAAAAAATGAATTCAAAACCAAAATTTGGAAATGATTTCGAAATTTCGAGAGAAAACTTCAAAATGTTTAAAATTATTGTTCCTCACCATTTCAAGTTAAACATCGGAAGTGCCAAAGGAGAGCCAAAATTTCGAGTTTTAAATTGAAATGTTTAGAAATTTATTTTTAAGAAAGAAACTTTAATCACCTGCAAAAATTTGTATACATTCGTGTGGACGTCAGTTCTCAACGCAATTATTAATATAATAAAATTTAAGGGTAAATTATAAAATTTAAATACAATCGCGTGTATTATTTATTACATACATTTAAAGTGGTTTTTAATCCCCTTTTTTATCACCTTAGAGGCTAAAGTTTGAAAAATTTTCTCCTAAGGCTCACCTACGTAATATGGGAAACATCAGTGTGAAATTTCGATTTTAAAAAGAATTTTAAAAAGAAGTATTTTCAAGTTTAACTGAAAATTTTCAAAAGAGGTCAAAATTTAGAAAAGAAAAATTTTCGAGTTATAAATCTAAATGAAATTTAAAAAAAATAACACGACGCAAAAGTTTGGCTTTAATTTAAAAACCTCTACAACACTGTTTCTCGAAATTTTGAATTCAAAACCAAAATTTGGAAATGATATCGAAATTTCGAGAGGAAACTGTAAAATGTTTAAAAAAATTGTTCGTCACCATTTCAAGTTAAACATTGGAAGTGCCAAACGAAAGCCAAGATTTCGAGTTTAAAATTGAAATGTTTAGAAATTTATTTTAAAGAAAAAAACTCTAATCACCTACAAAAATTTGGATACATTCCTGTGGACGTCAGTTCTCAACGCGTATAGGCAGGTTTAAATACAATTGCATGTATTATTGATTACATATATTTTAGGTGGTTTTTAATCCCCTTTTTTATCACCTTAGAGGGTGAAGTTTGAAAAATTTTCTCCTAAGGCTCATCTACGTATTATGGGAAACAACAGAGTGAAATCTCGATTTTAAAAAGAATTTTAAAAAGGAGTACTTTCAAGATTAACTGAAAATTTTCAAAAGAGGTCAAAATTTAGAAAACTTTTCGAATTTAGGATCTAAATGGGAATTTTGAGAAAAAATAACAGGACGCAAAATTTTGTCTTTGTTTTAAAAATCTCCACAAAACTGTTTCTCGAAATTTTAAATTCAAAACCAAAATTTGGAAATGATTTCGAAATTTGGAGAGGAAACTGTAAAATGTTTAAAAAAATGGTTCCTCACCATTTCAAGTTAAACATTGGAAGTGCCAAACGAAAGCCAAAATTTCGAGTTTAAAAACTGCAAAAATTTGGATACATTCCTGTGGACGTCCGTTCTCAACGCGTATAGGCAGGTTTAAATACAATCGCATGTATTATTGATTACATATATTTTAGGTGGTTTTTAATCCCCTTTTTTATCACCTTAGAGGGTGAAGTTTGAAAAATTTTCTTCTGAGGCTCATCTACGTATTATGGGAAACATCAGAGTGAAATCTCGATTTTAATAAGAATTTTAAAAAGGAGTACTTTCAAGATTAACTGAAAATTTTCAAAAGAGGTCAAAATTTAGAAAACTTTTCGAATTTAGGATCTAAATGGGAATTTTGAAAAAAATAACAGGACGCAAAATTTTGTCTTTGATTTAAAAGTCTCCACAAAACTGTTTCTCGAAATTTTAAATTCAAAATCAAAATTTGGAAATGATTTCGAAATTTGGAGAGGCAACTTCAAAATGTTAAAAAAAATTGTTTCTCATTGTTTCAAGTCAAACATCGGAAGTGCCAAACTAAAGATAAAATTCAAATATTTAGAAATTTATTTTAAAGAAAGAAACTTTAATCACCTGCAAAAATTTGGATACATTCATGTGGACGTCAGTTCTCAACGCGTATAGGCGACTTTAAATACAATCGCATACATTATTTATTACATAATTTTAGTTGGTTGTTAATCCCTATTTTTACCACCTTAGAGGCTAAAGTTTAAAAAATCCTCCCCTAAGGCTCACCTACGTATTATGGGAAACATCAGTGTGAAATTTCATGCTCCTACACGCACCGGGTCTTTGCGTTGTCTGCCAGTCAGTGCTTAGAGATTGATTAGGTATAAGTACAATTATTTAGCTAAAAAGGTTAGACTTTAACACCACATTTAAAGAACAAAATATTTCCTGAAGAACACAAACCTAATACAAATGAAATTCTGAAATTCTGAAATTTTGATAAATCAAGTCGACTTTAAATGACGACTTTTTGTTGAGAACCTTCTAGAGAAGGAAAATTATAGAGTTAAAGATCAAAATTCCCCTTGAAACCCTAAAATTTCTCAAAAAACTAGAAGTTTTAAGGAGATTGTTGTTTAATTTATTTTTACAAAACCCTTTATTTCGTTTTAAAAATTCCTATACTTTGTTTTCATTTTCTAAAATATTGGTATTCCGTACCTAAGATGTTGGCTCCATTTTTTCCGAAATTTAAATTTTAATTTCTAACATTACATTTTTTTTTCGAAATTTAACGTTTACACTCTTCAGCAATTCAAATTTAAGCTTAAACTTAAGGTAGCTATTAATAGTACAATTAAAAAGTTGGTAAGGTATTTTGCATCTCTTCTCGCTCATCAACCAGAGCCATTCACCTACGAATTAAATTTTAAGACCATAGAGGTATTCGTTAAAATTATTTCGATGTTCCATAAATGCGGAAAGCCATTTATGTCAACCAGAAAATACGCTATAAGGTATTAGGGACATTGTAGGTCGAGCCAGGGGAAGATAAGCGCATATACGTGTAGATCTAATGAATCTAATGAGAATTCACAACCATGTTAAACCTTGGATATGGGTTAGGGGATGGACATAATGGCGGTAATTCGTAATAGCAAAAGTCACGTGTTTTGAATGATATCAGCAACACTAGACAAACGCAGCTTTTCCAGAAACTTGGTAAATTTATTCGATTCCTTGAAGGGTTCAACTGTTGCAATTTAACTCATAGATTTTCAGAAATAGTTGGCTGAGTGATGTTTTTGTAGAACGGACTGGTCCTTAGTTATCTTCAAAAATTGAAATACAAATCTTGTCCCCTTAAACCAAGAAAGATTAAAAACACAACAGAGTTCACTCTAACGCGTTTCGATATCTCTGAAGATGATAGCTTGACTATCGAAACGCGTTAGAGCAACCTCTGTTGTGTTTTTTAATGTTTCTTGGTTTCAGGAGACAAGTTCTGTATTTTAATTTTTAAAGATAACCAAGGACCAGTCCGTTCCACAAAAAAAAATTCCCTAAATAAATAAATAAATAAATAAATAAATAAAAACTTAAGTGGACAGACACGCAGACACTCATTAAACAAGTGACCTACAGAAGTCGAAATTTCCAAAAATAATTTTCTAGGAATTGTTACGTTTTATTTCAATTTTGACAAAAACTATGATTTCAAGAAGTATTTTTCCAAGATTTTTGATTGATTTGTATTAACATTTTGAAAAAACCCATGAAATTTGAAATTTCTAGAAAAAGACTAACTTGGGGAGTCGAAATTTCTAAAAGAATATTTTACTCATGATTTTTACATTTTTATTTGTAAATTTGCCACAACCTTCAGATTTCCTGAAAAAAAGTTGAATTACTTTTTGTGAGAAAAAAAAAATTAATTTACAGAAACGGCTAATATCAAAGTTCGAAATAAAACCTGAAATTTCCAGCAAAAAACAAATTTTGAGAAAAAAAGGTTTTGAAAAAATTGAGAAAAAGAGGCTTCAAAAAAATTGAGAAAAGGGAAGAAATATCGAAAAAATTGAGACTAAGGAAGAGATTTCGAAAAATATGAATTTATCAAAAGTTCTCAATAAAAGGTAAAATTTTAGAAAAAAAACGTAGAATTTCGACAATTTCGACAACAAACCCAAGCTGTCATCTTCAGAGAGAAACTGAAGATGACATCTTGGCTGTCGAAACGCGTTAGAGCAACCTTTGTTGTGTTTTTTTAATCTTTGTTGGTTTCAGGGGACAAGTTCTGTATTTCAATTTTTTATTTAGGGAAATTTAAAGAGCCCGCAATTTTTTTTTAAAAGAGCCACATGCGGCTCGCGAGCCGCGGTTTGCCGACCCCTGGGCTAGTATACTACAAAAATGTTTAACCTTTGCATAAAACGTTTAGAAAATCTTATGTGTGCTTAAAAAAAGTATTTAGAACTCTTTTAGTGAAAAAAATACTTTTTTATAAAAATCGTATTTTTTTGGTGGAACAGTATCTCTCTAAAGATGATAGTTTGGCTATCGAAACGAGTTAGAGCAACCCTTGTTGTGTTTTTTAATCTTTCTTGGTTTCAGGGGAAAGATTTGTATTTCAAAATTCCTATTAAAAAAAATCAACTTTTGTCAAAGATGTTTGTTCCACTTGAAAATGTATAAATATGTAAAAAATAGTAAAACCGATAATAAAACCCATTTACCAACGTGTACAAGTGATGATAAATAAAAACAAGTCATAAAGCTGGCAATACCTATTTATTTTGCGTCAATCGTCGTAGTATAGCTGTTATCTCAGCTGCTGGCGTTCGCTAGACATTCAGTTTTACGAGGACATAAAATAAATCCCATTACAGCATTAGTGGCTTGTCTCGACCTACTACAATTTTTGCTACTAATGTAATTCCATAGCATTTATACTGATTTACTGTAACTTCCCTCTCTAATGTCGTTGTACTCTTAGTGCTGAAAGCCAAAACAACCATCTTAGGCGTTTGACACAAAAATACCCCAACGCATAACGCTGACCCTTACCTGAAAATCTTTCACGACCACATGTACCGCAAGAGTAGGTAATCTTCTAAAGCAACGTTTCCCAAAGTATGGTACGCGTATCCCCAGGGGTACAGGAATAGTTTGGTGGGGAAGGCACTGCACCAGGTGGCTTCAGATGACTCGTAAATTAAAAATTAATTGTTTGCATAAACGTAACAAAATTAACTTAATCAGCTTGCCGAGCTGCAAAGAGTTCGTGCAGATTGCAGAATGATGTTTTGTTAAAATTCATTGATACGTTTACCAGATTAACAAACAGATACATTTCCTCATGCAGAGATTAAAGAGACTGAATGGACTTGTTGTTTCGTAAAATATATACGGAGAAAGAGAGACAGAAGCTCCAAAATCAAAATGTTAAAAAAAAAATTTGCCCTAGTCTTAGTTTAGCTGAAGGAAATAAGCTGCTCTATAAGCAGTAGGCAAAGTATTTAGAGCCTCAAATTCTAAAAATAAGTTTTACAACAGTATTAGTTTCTCAATTAAACCAAAAAAGAAGATGAAAACTATTTAATTTCTCAAGGAAAGTTCATCTGGAGTTGCTTCTTATTTCTTTTTTCGACTTTCATATAATTAAATGCTGAAAATTAATGTTTATCATAATATTTTCTTTAAGAATTAATGCTTTAAAAAGATTTCTTTAATCTTTTGGGCTCTAGGTAAAGTTCTTGAGACACAAGTGTTCTAAATGATTTCCTCAAGGTTTGAAAGCTCTAAATAAATCTTTCTTTTTCTTTCTTTGGACTCACATAAATCCCATTTAAAAATCTGAAATTAATGAATACTAACGAATACTAAAATCTTGACAAATTTCTGGAGAAATTTTAAATTTTGTCATGAAACTCATACAATATTTTAAAAAAAATTCTTTAATCGATACCTGACCTAGAGTTACAAATCCTGGAAAAAAAACTTTGGAGTAATAATAATTTCTAAAAAAAATGAAGAAGGAAGACCTAATTACCAAGCAAACTCACCTAAAAATCATCTAGAGCACCAAAGTGTCATTAGAATTCATGTAATTTGACCAGTTCTCTCTTGTTAAACCACTGATTTGGATTATATAATTGCCACGTGAATAATTGTTCCCTAAAACTTACTTTGATTGCTCTTTTAGTTTGTCTTTTATATACCAAACTCTTTTATACCAGCTAATTTTCATCATGGGATCTAATTTAATATATTTTATACGTAACACATTTTTTGCCTTTTTTAGGACGAAAACCTTGCTAAGGCAAGAAGACTTCCATCAAAATATATCCTCTTCTCCACTTAGCTATTGAAATGTGAATATGTCTATTGAATTTATCCCATTTTTTAAAAACTCTTAGCAGTTATTTTCATCCGTTTACCAATGCGCCCATAACTGTACATTTCAGTGAATACTCAAGGTTAACCTTCAGCAAACCCTTCGCCACAAAATAGCAAAATATCGACAAGGGTTGTAAAACTAGACACAAAGAACATAAAAAAAGATCGAGGCCACTGAAGGGTACAATAAATCTCCGTCCTGAAATTCTTCGCGAAGGTCGACAAACAAAACTATAGAGGATGTTACCAACTTAAAATACGAAAAAAGGTTAAATTGTGTTTTGAAATGAGCGTCTGAAGATAAGTCCATAAAATATCATACGAAAGCTTTATTCCCCATCCACCGAATCGTAAATAATTTCAATTCTCTCTCTTCGTGAATCTGAAACGTAGTCATCTACATATTCTCAAGGATCATAACGAAACAAAGAATCCTTTGTGTGATAACGACGCTGAAGCAGTCGCGACATCCTCCTCCAAATCCCCAATTTTCGCCATTCGCAAAATCAAGCTGAAAAATAAATTATTTAAGACGTTTGCGTTTTTATTGAGTGCGCCGTCGGTAAATCTGTTCTAAGGGTTGTACGTGTTTCGCAGAAGAAAAGCGAAATGTATCCACCGTCTGCGGCAGAGGGTTGTTATGGGGTAATACACATGATGGTTATTTGCTTTCCAACATGCTTCTAAAGCCCTCAGTATGACATTCGGCGCTATTTACTTTCTCACTTATTGCGGAAGTTCCAAGGGCTTAAAAAACTTTTACCTGCCCGGTTTATAACGTTTTTTTATTACTCGCCAAATGGGCAATTGACCTTGTGTAGGTAATTGTAAAAAAGTTTGAAGGCTTACCTGGCGATTAAGCCTGGCTGGGATGCTTTTACGACGAAAGACCGCAACCCTTGAGGATCAAGGTGAAAATTCTGCAACTTTGGTTCTTGTCCCAATATCTGAGAGTTTCAGATTGTAGATAAAATTTTTTATCTTTCGTCAGGAGAATGATAAAATATTACTCAAGTAATAGTAATAGGGTCATGAATCAGGAATAGGGGAGCTAGAAACTTAGGCAATAATAATAACAATTCAACTAACTTGAGAAATAGTCTATTAATTAGAATTAGGGAATTCGATCCCGGTCCTTATTTCCAATTCTGGGATTTTGAGATTATATTTAGCCAATTCCGGGTTCTCGGGATTATTTCGGTATTGAGGGTTAGAAATAAAAAAATCTAGAGAAAATTTAGAGAAAAATCAAATCTCTAAAATTAAAACTCGAGATTTTTATATTTTTATATTTTAAATAAAATCCAAATTTATAAACTAGTGCAAAAATAAATATTTTTTATGATAAATCTCGAGGTTCTTTACCAATTTTCAATTTTGAAAAAAAGTATTTAAAAAAAATCGTTAATTTAAAATATCCAAATTATCAAAAAGCCTAATTTTTTAAAAGTTTTAATATTAAAGAAGATTTATATTAAGGAAGCCTTTAAAAATGCTTACAATTTTGAAAAATTAAAATTTTGGAAAAATTTAATTTTCGAAAAAAGAAAATTTTAAATGTGTGAAAAATAAAAGCCAAAATTTTCTACAAAAAAAAGCGCAATCTTAAAAAGTAGAAGAAACGTTGGACAACATCGAACTTTTGGAAAAAAAACGAGATTTACGAAAAGGATTGAAAAATTAAAGAAAAGAATTGTAGAGAAGGATAAAAAAAAATAAAAAAAAAATAAACGGAATTTTTCGATGCAAATACCCTAACATCTTATAGAAGGTCGAAATCTCGAGGTAAAAGTCAATTTTTTTCCTAAAATTTCGTCTTCAAACTGAAATTTCGTCTTTAAACTGAAATCTCGTCTTTAAACTGAAACTTTAGGCTTTTTTTGAAACTATTTACTTCTTTTAGGCAAAGTTCTTGCTTGAATTTAAAATTTGGTTTTGTTTTCAAAAATATTGACTTTTGAAGCGATTTCTTTTAAAGAATCTGAGTTTAAATTAAAAATGGATGTCATTTTCAACATCGTGTGTTATCAAGTATTATTATTTAAATTAGAAAGTGATAAGGCGTAAACCGTGAAAATCTTGTTGGAAGTCTTGAATCAATACTGTTGAAAACAAAATTTTCAATAAGATTCAGAATCTCGTTACAATACACTTCGTAATCCTAGTAATTTTTGTAGATATATAAACGACCCCGATAACTTAAACAAACTACAAGAAAATAAACATAGTCAGTTTTCGCGCGCCATTCCCTGCAAATATAATTCAGTTTATGGCCCTTCGGTGTGTCATATATGAGGCTTCCTTAGGGTGAAGCTGAATCGATCCGAACGCCATCAGACTGTACCCTCGAACCCATCGAAACTACAAAAACGAGTCACATTCTGCCCCGAAGCAGTAAGGGTGGATTTCCTAAAATTTAGACTGTGAATCGCCTCCCCAAAAACACAACTTGGTGATGTCACAGTCTCATTTTTTTATGCAAATCGTTGTACGGTCCATATCATGTGAATTTGTTATTTTGTTTGCATTATAAAAGAAATTGCTTTGATCGATGTCATAATTGTTCCGGAGCTCGTTTGCGATGACAAGCAATTGAATAAGAAGCTCCCTCTTGGTGGCATCGGTAATTAAACGAGGTGTTCTCTCTCACTAAACTGGCATTTTCAAGTAATGCTGCATATTTAATTTAGGCTTCTGATTTAAAAAAATGATGTTTGTGTGGAGGGTGTTCATTAGTAAGGTGAAGCTCATTTGGCTGATGTACCATAGCTCATTTCATAGCTCACACTTCTATACGTATATCATTTAATCTGAACCCCCATCCCAAGGTTCAGAGATGTGTCCAGGTGGGAATTTATGAAGGTAGAACATTTGTAAATTTCTAAGCTTCCCCTGAAGGATTCAATATGTTCACTATACCTAATATAGAAATTACGTCTCTTCAGTCTCTTCAGTCTCTTCAGTCTCTTCAGTCTCTTCAGTCTCTTCAGTCTCTTCAGTCTCTTCAGTCTCTTCAGTTTCTTCAGTCTCTTCAGTCTCTTTAGTCTCCTCAGTCTCTTCAGTCTCTTCAGTCTTTTCAATCTCTTCAGTCTCTTCAGTCTTTTTAGTCTGTTGAGTCTTTTCAGTTGCCTCAGTCTCTTCAGTCCCTCTCTCTCTCTCTCTCTCTCTGACCCTCCCTTTCTCTCCTACAGCATCTCAAGAGAGATGTAGAGAGATGTAGGAACAGGTGAGTTTTCTTAAAAATTTTGCACTTTGAGTTTGTGCTTTTAGAAAAGTTTCCTAAAGATAGTAAGACTCTAGATGAGTTTTCTTGAGACGTGGGAATTCTAAATATGTTCCTTAAGATTTAAGGTTTAGAGAGCCTTCAGTCTCTTCAGTCTCTTCAGTCTCTTCAGTCTTTTCAATCTCTTCAGTCTCTTCAGTCTCTTTAGTCTCTTCAGTCTCTTCAGTCTCTTCAGTCTCTTCAGTCTCTTCAGTCTTTTCAGTTGCCTCAGTCTCTTCAGTCTCTTCAGTCTCTTCAGTCTCTTCAGTCTCTTCAGACTCTTCAGACTCTTCAGTCTCTTCAGACTCTTCAGTCTCTTCAGTCTTTTCAATCTCTTCAGTCTCTTCAGTCTCTTTAGTCTCTTCAGTTTTTTCAGTTGCCTCAGTCTCTTCAGTCTCTTCAGTCTTTTCAGTCTCTTCAGTCTCTTCAGTCTCTTCAGTCTCTTCAGTCTCTTCAGTCTCTTTAGTCTCTTCAGTCTCTTCAGTCTCTTCAGTCTCTTCAGTCTCTTCAGTCTCTTCAGTCTCGTCAGTCTCTTCAGTCTCTTCAGTTTCTTCAGTCTCTCCAGTCTCTCTCACTGTCCCTCCCTTTCTCTCCTACAGCATCTCAAAAGAGATGTAGAGAGATGTAGGAACAGGTGAGTTTTCTTAAAAATTTTGCACTTTTAGTTTTGAACTGAATGAATAGCTGGCAAAAACTTCTTTAATAAGTGAAGAATTTTCTAAGCATATGTAGTTCTAGATGATTTTCGTGATTAACCTCCTGATATGTTCTCTCACATCATTCTCTCACATCATTCTCTCTCATTAAATCACATGTTTAGAGCTGCCAGTGAAATTTTGGAGTTCTAGGTAAGTTTCTTATAGAATTTGGTACTTGAAAAACCTTATTTTTTTTTTAATTGGTCTAAACATCTCATAAATAGTGTGGTTCTAGATTTTCTCTGATAAGCCCCAGATATCTTGTCCGATTTCTCTTAAAAATTAAGCTCTTTTGATGGTCATGTTTACTTCTTTTGAGGAGTTAAGAATCTTCCATAGGTTTCGTTTATTGTTTGAGACGTATCTCAAACACTGGAGTTGAAAATGATCTCTGGTAAGCTCCAGATGTGTTGTTTAGAGCTTCTTCTTGAGCAATCTAGTGTCTTGCAAAAGTTTCTTTCATTGATTGAGACCTACTTTAAACACTGGAATTCTAGGTGATTTCTGATTAACTCCAGATGTGTTGCTTTAGGAGTTTAGAACTAGTATAAAACTTTAGAGGTTTAGGTTTTAGAATTTAGTACTTAAGTTGTCCATTTTTGTTTTTTCTGTGTAGATAAGAGTTTTGCAAACGATTTTCTACTTAGTTGAGATGTGTTTTAAACAGTGGAGTTATAGATGCATTTCCTAATCTCCAGATTAATTAATTTCCAGATGAGCACTCTTAGGAATTTGGAACCTTCGAAAGAACACTTAGACGTTCTTCATTAACTCACATTTAGATGCCATATTTTGCTTTTGGAAGTACTTAAGAATTGGTCTTGAAAAATTTTCTTTTATTGGTGGAGAACGTACCTTAAAAGTGGGGTTCTAGTTTGATGTCCCAGCTTGTCAGATTCCAAAATGTTGTTTAATTTTTCTTAAAAAATTTAGGACTTTTGATGTTCCTTTTTTGTACTTTCTTAATAAGTTTGCAAAGGTTTCGTTAATTATTTGAGACGATTTTAAACACTGGAATTCTAGGTGATTTCTGATTAACTCCAGATGTGTTGTTTAGAACTCCTTTTTGAGCAATGTAGTGTCTTGCAAAAATTTCTTTACTTGATTGAGATCTACTTTAAACACTGGAGTTCTAGGTGATCTCTGATTAGCTCCAGATGTATTACTTTAGGAGTTTAGAACTAGTATAAAACTTTAGAGGTTTAGGTTTTAGAATTTAGTCCATTTTTACTCTTTCTGCAAATAAGAGTTTTGCAAAAGATTCTTTACTTAGTTGAAATGTCTTTTAAACAGTGGAGTTATAGATGCATTTGCTAATCTTCAGATAAGTTCATTTCCAGATTAGCACTCTTAGGAGTTTGGAACTTCGAAAAGAACCTTAGACGTTCTTAATAACTTAGTCCATACTTGCCCTTTTTGAGTACTTAGGAGTCTTGCAAAAATTTCTTTGATTGGTGGAGACGTACCTTAAACAGTGGGGTTCTAGTTGATGTTCTCTTGTAAGATTCAAGTGTTGTTTAATTTTTCTTAAAAATTTAGGACTTTTGATGTTCCTTTTTGCCTTTCTTAATAATATTGCAAAGGTTTCGTTAATTTATTTAGACGGATTTTATACACTGGAGTTCTAAGTGATCTCTGGTGAGCTCCAGATGTGTTGTTTAGAACTCCTTCTTGAGCAATGTAGTGTCTTGCAAAAATTTCTTTAATTGATTGAGACCTACCTCAAACAATGGAGTTCTGGATAATCTCAGATTAACTCCAGATGTATTGCCTAAGGAGTTTAGAACTATTATGAATCTTTAGAGGTTTAAGTTTCAGAATGTAGTACTTAAGTTGTACATTTTTGCTTTTTCTGTGTAGATAAGAGTTTTGCAAAAGATTCTTTACTTAGTTGAGATGTCTTTTGAACAGTGGAGTTATAGATGCATTCGCTAATTTCCAGATAAGTTAATTTCCAGATTAGCACTCTAAGGAGTTTGGAACTTCGAAAAGAACCTTAGACGTTCTTAATAACTTAGCACCTTAGATGTCCATACTTGCTCTTTTTGAGTACTTAAGAGTTTTGTAAAAATTTCTTTGATTGGTGGAGACGTATCTTAAACAGTGGGGTTCCAGTTGATGTTCTCTGGTATCTAATTTTACTTAAAAATTTGGCACCTTTTTGCTTCACTTAAGAAGCAAAAGTTTCGTTAATTTATTAAGACGGATTTCAAACGCTGGAGTTCTAAATGATCTCTACTAAGCTCCAGACATGACGTTTAGAACTCTTCCTTTTGGAATAATGAAGTGTCTTGATTTGTTGAGACTTGAGACCCATTTTAAACACTATGACTCTAGTTGATTTTCGCTGATAAGCTCAATTGTGTCATTTTAAGAGTTTAGGTCTTCGAATAAGATTTTGAAAACCTAAATGAATTTTCTGAAGAATGTGGCACTTTTGGTGTTCATTTAATTAACGCTTCTATGTGATTTATCATTTAAACTGCTATTTTTGATTTCCTTAGGACACTTAGAAACTTTTCATAAAAAAATTTAAAACCCCAGCTCTTGGAAATTTGAACTGCAGAAGGGTTCATGGAAGAGTTCAGAAATGTATATGTGTCTCTTTAGGATTTTGAGCTGTAAATGGTAATGATACGGGCTTTAGATTGGTCATCTTAAAAACATAAGTTTCTGGATACTTGTCGTTGATAACTTAATGTTCTAGGTCAGAGGCTTCTAAACTTTCGACCCTTAGGGTGATTGCTCCAGTTTCCAGAGCCAAAATCTAAATGTTTAGATTTTCAAGAAATATATTTTTTTTAAATTGTGGGTTCTGGATACTTGTCGTTGATAACTTAATGTTCTAGGTCAAAGGCTTCTAAACTTTCGACCCTTAGGGTGATTGCTCCAGTTTCCAGAGCCAAAATCTAAATGTTTAGATTTCCAAGAAATATTTTTTTTAATTGTAGGTTCTAGATACTTTTCATTGAAAACCTAATGTTCTAGGTCAGAGGCTTCTAAACTTTCGACCCTTAGGGTGATTGCTCCAGTTTCCAGAGCCAAAATCTAAATGTTTACATTTCCAAAAAATATTTTTTTTAAAATTGTGGGTTCTGAATACTTGTCATTGATAACTTAATGTTCCAGGTCAGAGGCTTCTAAACTTTTGACCCTTAGAGCCATAGTGATTGCGCCAGTTTCCATAGCCAAAATCTAAATGTTTACATTTCCAAAAAATATTTTTTTTAATTGTAGGTTCTAGATACTTTTCATTGATAACCTAATGTTCTAGGTCAGAGGCTTCTAAGCTTTCGACCCTTAGGGCCACAGCTGATTGCTCCAGTTTTCAGAGCCAAAATCTAAATGTTTACATTTCCAAGCAATATTTTTTTAAAATTGTGGGTTCTAGATACTTTTCATCGATAACCTAATGTTCTAGGTCAGAGGTTTCTAAACTTTCGACCCTTAGGGACATAGTGAGTGCTCCAGTTTCCAGAACCAAAATCAGTTTAATTTTTCAGATATTTATTGATTCAAAAGGGAAATAGGTGATATTCTTTATATTTCATATATACGCTAATAGATGGCGTTAGTGGTACCTTCGAAAGCACCGTCAGGGTTGCCAGATTAGTAGACTTTTTACTAGATTTTGTGGAATTTTTACTTCTGGTAGAAGATTTAGTAGAACAATTTGCTTAGTAGAAAAGTTTGGTAAAATTTTTGTCGTTTAGTAGAGTTTTTGTTAACAACGATGTCGCGGGCCGGATTGATGATATTGGCGGGCCGATTTGCCCCGCGGCCAGTAGTTTGGAGGCCTCTGCTCTAGATGAGCATCTTTGGGATTTTGCCTGAGTTGCCCACATTCAAAATCTCCAAAATCCTGGTAAATTTCTGGTCGTCTCTGCGATTATTTACTGACCAAACCTCGTAGTTGAAGCGTGTTTCTCGGGGGCTCAGGTATGTTTAAAGCGGCGGCAATTAGCGGTGCAGGTTTCCGCCGTTCGAAGCCAACTTCTACGTCCATTTCACAGATGGCCGACGTTAAAACAAAGCGTTACCTGTTCGAATCACGTCGTTAAACGGTTAGGACCTTTTCCGACAGAGTGAACCGCTAGGGGAGCGTCAAAACTCTTTTCAACGGTGGATCCATTGTAGGGCGGTTTTATTAAAATTAAAATTTGGAAGGGTGCCATCTTCCCTTCCAGATAGGGGTCGTAAATCCGAATTTCGAACGTCTATTTGACCGTCGAAATCCCTTCTGGACTAGTCCGCTGGTAATTAGAAGATAAGAGGATTATGTGTTCATTAGGATAGTGGATATTTATGGGGATTTTAGCGGGATTAGGGTGTCGACATGTGCGTTCAACTAAATGGTGACGTTACTGCTAATTATATTAGGAGCTAAGCAGGAGATATGTGGACGTTTTGCTAACATAAAGTTATTTGCACTGGCACTAGCTGCTGGGTAATCGAAAATTGTCACCTAAGCTCCCTAATTTCTATTTTGTAAATATCATAATTCATGCGGGCATTTTGTAAAGTGCCATTAAAAGAAAAATCATTTGTTAGTTTTTTCAGTCACGCAGCTGTGGTGATCTGAAAATGAAGATTCTGATAATTAGTATTAGCTTCCTCAAATCTGACACAACTAGTCGAGAATTTTGACCAATTTGGATATATCAACGATCGAAGCTGGCACCAACTTTTGAATGCAACTTTAATTAGGGAAACTGTTAAATTTATCCTTCGCGTATTTTATGGTTTGTGCACCAGTGAAAATGCCCAGCCCATCGTTTCGTAAATAACGCCGTGCAATTTCGATGCGGTTCGCATCGTTTTCATAGACAACAAATGTGCACCAACTAAATTTTTGGCACATTTGTTCCGAATGGTAATTATTATTGGATAGTTTGCATTCAGTCGCATAATTAAAACTTCTGTGCATTCCACAGTGTATATTTTTAAAAGTTTATTTTAGTAACGAAAATCAACAAGGTTCCTCTTATGTATACACGCGTCCATTAATGCGTTAATCTCTCAAAGCGAACATGAAGAAGTGGGATTAAATCGACCTTAATGCACTCTAAATAAACTATGATCATAAACGACACTCGGAAAAATCCTAAAGAGAATTCAAACGATAAATCCAAGCACTTGTAAAACGTACTTATAATTTTTGCAGACGCTTGTAATTATTTAGTTCTATTTTATTAATTGCTAATATACGAGTCAGATCGTATCATAAATCGGAATCGAGTTACTTGTATAAGCTATAAGTGCACTATTTATTACTATATAATGGATGTTTACGACTAAGTAACTCACTAACGTGCCAAGTTACAATCCCCTGAGATACTGCTATACGCTCTTCGAGCTGCGAAAACCTTCAATTTATCTCAAAACTCCGCCGCATTTAAAATATCTGGAATATTTCAAAACGTAGGATATTTCGACTTCGCTACTAAAGTTATTAAAAACCTCCTGAGGGCGTCACGTTGCATCTAATGCAAGAGGGAAGCGGCAATGGGGCCGTTTCAGCTCGGTTGCATTTCCGTGTATCCTGCGGGTTTATTCAAATCTCGAGCCGGAGATTTAAAGTGTCGTTATAACAATGGACTTTCGCAGAGATAGTCAATATGGCCGCTCGGTGACAATACAATCGCCCTGCTCTTATCTCCTTATCCATCGTCGAAGAGAACCCGGCAGGGAAATCCGCCCTTAACCGATGGGTGTGCCCTATTTCTACCACTAGATGGACTTGAGCAGATTTAGTAGATTGGGTTTGGTGGATTTTGTTTGCTTCTTTGGGTCATTTGCGCGTATTTGTGTATCGAACTAAAGATAAATAAAATGCATGTTATTTATTTCATTGTCTACATATTCTTCTTTCTTAAACCCTCTGTTACTGTTCCCTCTTAAATATTTCTATAGGAAAACACACAAAGAATCTCTCGTTATTCTGAAGGATTAAGTAGCTCAGAAGCTATGATCTGCCGTTACCATTTACCGTCCACTGATCGTCCGCTTGGAGGAGATAGGTGCCCGATATGTGGCAAACCACTGGAAGTGTTTTCACGCAGATGTGTCAAAAATATTCTGAATTTTCTCATCCCTTAGGAGTCGATCCCTAGAGAAACGTAGTTTAATGGTTTACATATCAAAGTGGCAACTCTTTACCAGGCAGGCAGACTCCCGTGTAAAGGTGACTTGATGTTATGTGACGTTAACGTTGACGTTGATCTCATTACGAGGATTCGCTCTATAAAAATTTCAAACGGGGGAAAGCGAACCTTCTACTTTGACCTGACGTTGCTGTTTATCATCCACCGATGGTCTTCTCGAATGAAAGTTGCTTATCACCGACCTATAGCAAACCGCTACGAATGTTCCCATTTGTAAATAATAGGCGTGCGACTCTTCTGCTCGTTGGGGGTCGATCGCATTAGAAATTATCTTGATGACTTATCCAGCAATGTGGTAATAAACTAGCACGTAAGCAGCCGGCCGTGTGAAGGCGATTTGGTGAGGAGTTGCTTCATACAGTCAAAACGAAGCTTATTTTTGGATATGTCCTCGTCGTTTACCGTCCACTGATCGTCCCCTCGGAAGAGATAGCTGTTCATTCCAGCTGCATAGCGAATTTCCCCTTTGATAAATATTACCTATATCGCCATCGTAACAGACAAAATCTTTTAAGTCTGTAATCTTATTAGAGTGTGCGCCATTTGCTAAAGTGTGATAATGAACCATTCAAATTTGATAACGCCGAGGAAGGATCATATTTACGGATTATATAAAGCAACTTTACCCTCGTCGCAATGGTGCCTCAAGGGGCTCTACTTAATTGGACCCGGAATGTATTCAAACTTCAGCCACGTTGCACGAAGAAAATTACTCCCAACTTTCAACCCCTAAACTTAAAAAATAATCTCACAATGCATACTAGGTTATGTTGTTTTATTGAAGATGTTTCCTTTCGGTTTTTTTATTGCAATCTTTCATAAATCTGGTAGTACCAGATGCAAGGGCCGCCTTAATGAGTCTGTAAACATATATCGTCGTTATTACAAGCTGAATAGAAACATAAAGTTATACATCACATACGCACGCCCCCGAACAATCGGGGGACTGAACTGCCGCATCGCATGAATTCTAATTACGCAATACCACGCGAAAATTTCTCCATAAGTAATCGCAGTGACGTAAAATATGGCCTTTTGTTGATAATTCGATAACGAACGCCTGAATTTATACGCTCTCGAGAAACATGAACGAATAAATAGCCCCTCAAAAGGTCGTAAATTTCACCCGGGTGTGACAAAATTCAAATCAATTTCATGTTTTCTCCTACGTAAGTTCGACGAACAATCGAGTCTCGAGACTTGAAAGCTAAATGATTTGTGCGACGGGGTTGTGAGATAACTGGATGAAATTTACAATGAGAACGTTGAGCATAAATCATATTTTGACGTGGTGGCCTTCTTGAGGGAATGGTCGCTGAACTTGGGGGCTTTACCACTTGTGGAAGAATCCGTAAATGCTTGATGGTTAGCTTGACCCAGTCTACATGCTGAACACTGGGAGATTGACTCACCCATCTTAAGAATTTGTAACAACTCAAACGATTGATAAAACGAATTGAGTAAATCAAAAAAATAGAAATATATTTTGGGGTGAGAATCCTGGTTATCCAAAAGAAGCAAATGTCGATTTTCCCTTAACAGATTTAGTAGATTGCAATTGTTGGTTTTGTTTTCTTTTTTTTTTGTCATTTGTGCGTATTAGTGGTATTTGTGTTCGTCAAACTAAAGATAAATGTGATGCGGGTTATTTATTTATTTCATTGTCTACTCACTCTTCCTTCGTAAATTCTCTCCTACCGCTCCCTCTTAAACATCTCTAGAGAAAAACAAAATACAAAGAATTTCTCGTTATTCTAGAAGACTTGGGTAGCTCAAAAGCTTTAATCTGCCGTTGCCATTTACCGCCCAATGATCATCCTATCGGAGGAGATAGGTGTCCGATATGGAAATCACTGGAAATCTGGATTCTATATTCGATGTATGTTGCCTAAAGTTTAGGCCAGCACTAAGGCCACCCAGGATGAGACTTAAGTGGGTGCCAGGGCACAAAGGAATACAAGGAAATAAAGCTGCGGACCAACTCGCTAGAGAAGGATCTGCATCATCATTTCTTGGACCTGGTTTCTCCAAAAGTCAACTCAACAATGAGGTCAAAAAATGGAAAACAAAGTCAAGAATCTCCCACTGGAGACTATATCCAGGACTACGGCAGGCGAAAAGATTCATATCTGGAACGCTTGAAAAGACAAAGGTCTACTTGGAAACTCAGAAAATCGGAAGGTGGAGGATCCTAACCGTGCCTCGTAAACAGTGTGGGGGGGAAAACTTGCACCTATGAGGTACCACCTCAATAAAATGGGTCAGGCCTGAAATCATGACCTATGTCGCTTTTGCGCAGCAAGCTGTCGGACACTGCAGTAACATATGCTATGCAGACGTGTGGATGCGACTTTGCGCCGCAAAAAGGGCAGCGTCCAATTTGGATGGGCGTTCTTAGACCCCTCAGATGTGGAAAAACTCAATCACCAGGTCCATAATAAACTTCTACAAGGCAGCCCCTTAAGGCCCTGAGGAATGTGAAAACAACTCAGTGCTGGTATGGATATTGCCACCTAGCTCTAGATACGTCTATCACAAGAAGAATGCAATAAATCTTAATAAATGGGTGATCAAAGGACATTGCTGGGAAAGAGTGGAAAACGAACGCTGCTGACAAACTGGCGAGAAGGGTTCGGCAAGGGACAATTCGTTGGACCAGAACGCAACCCTTCCCCGGGAAAGATCAACCGTAAGATCCCTAACTTAACGAAGAGACTTATCGTAAACAACAAAAAGCCTTATGGGCATCAATAACACATGCCGACAAACCTCACAGCAATTCATTAGAATGCCGTGCAAGGGAAAAGGGCAAAACTAATGCCTACAACTATCAAGGAATAATCTTAGGAAACTTGTACGGGATATGGACAGGTCCTGTCGAGTTAAACAAAACATCTTCCACAGAATAGGGAAATCATAAACGACCCGAGCTGCAGAGTGTGCTTAGAAAGAAGATGAGGAGTGTCGAGGGAGTGGAGCATCGTGGATGTGTCACCTGTTCCGGCACTAGCATCAATCAGAGGATCACGCATGGAGTGTACTTCTGGACTAGTGTGGCCAGTTGAAGAGAGGCGCATCCAAGTGGACGTTCTTCAGTTTCCTCAACAAGGTTGGGTGGCTGAATGGAATGGACCAAGGACACCTCAAATCACCGGGGATAGCAACAATGGACCAGGAAAAGGGTGGGCCTAAGTGCTGGCCTAAACCTTTAGGCAACGCCACAACGAATCCAGAATCCAAGAGTTTGAACCTGGGAACTAACATAGATCAGCGGTATGGCACAAAAGGTCTCCTTAGGATCGAGGTGCTGAGCGAGGTGGACTGAAGAGAAACAGCGAAACGGGGCGCATATGATATCTAATCTAAGGCTACCCTTTCCGAGCCCATTAAACTATCCCCGTGATTGAGGTGTCTTTGGTTATTCATTCAGCCACCCAACCTTGTTGAGAAACTGAAGAACTCCCCACTGGGAATTTTCTCTTTTGTAAATATTACGTAGACGTGTCTCGCCAAAAATATTCTGATTTTCCTCATCCTTTGGGAGTCGATCCTATTAAAAAAAGTTGCTTGGCGAATTACATATGATGTGGCAACGCACTATCATTTACAGTTTTCTCTTTATAGCAGTTTTTGTCGATATTCACTCAGTGGTTTAGCTGTACAGAGGTAATAAACATGAGGAGAAAAGGTAATAAATATGCGACTGAAAAAAAAATGCACGTCATTTTTGGACCGAGCCAAAAGAAAGCTTACACTCGGCCCACAGAGAGCCAATAGGCAGCCCACAGGTTGCCCACAGGTTGCTCACAGACAGTTCAGAGGTTGCTCATTGACCGCCCACAGTTTGGCCATAGGTCACCTGCTAGCTGCCTCCAGTTATTTCTCAGGGAGGTCATATTCAGTTTACATCTAGACCACACTCTGTTTACAACTAGTCACCCACATGGAGGCTTCAGTTAGTAGCCCACAGGCAACCCCCAGGACCGTAGAAGTTCTCCACAAGCCATCCACAGGTAGTGCGCAGGCAGAACACACCGAGCCAAAAGAAAGCTCACACTCAGCTCACACTCAGCTCACACTCAGCTCACACTCAGCTCACACTCAGCTCACACAGAGCCAATAGGCAGCCCACAGTTAGCCCACATGCAGTCCACATGTCGCCCATAAGCCGGACAGAATCTAGGAGTGGTACACCCAGCTCACATCTAGTCCACTGTAGCCCGTAAATGTCTTTGGTATAACCTTCTGTCAAAGCTCTTCATATTGAAGACAAAATAGCCTTGAATAATCTAAATTAAAAAAGAAGCGAAATTTTGAAGTCGAAAATTTCAAACAAGAAAAAATTTCGAGAGATTGTCGAGATTTGAAAATTGTCGATATTTTTTTTTTAAATCGAGGATTTTGAAACGTGGCGCTATTTAACAAAAGATGTAAAAAAAGTCAAGATTTTCCAAAAAAAACATTTTCGAATTTAATTCTAAAAGGACGAATTATTTCAAAAATTATCGCAAATTTTAAAAAAAAGTCGAAATTTTCAAAGTGGAAATTTTCAAAAAAGTCGACAATTTTGAAAAGGTAGAAATATTGTGATAAAATCGAAATTTTGCAAAAATTCGGACCATTTAGGAACCACGAAATTTTCAAGAAATATGGAAGATAAAAACATCTAAAAACAGGGGAAAATTTCAGCCACAATAAAAAAACCATTTTTTTGAAGAAAAACCTCATTTTCGGAATAGTCGAAATATTGCAAACAGTCAAAATACAAATTTTGTCCCTTGAAACCAAGAAAGGTTAAAAAACACATCAAAGGTTGCTTTAACGCGTTAGAGAGACTTTTCTCTCTGAAGATGACAGCTTGGCTGTCGAAACGCGTTAGAGCAACCTTTGTTGTGTCTTTTAATTTTTCTTGGTTTCAGGGGACAAGTTCTGTGTTTCAATTTTTGAAGATAACCCAAGGACCAGTCCGTTCCATCAAAAAAAGACAGTATTTCTCTCTGAAGATGGTAGCTTGGCTATTGAAACGCGTTAGAGCAAGTTTTGTTGTGTTTTTTTAGTCTTTCCTGATTTCAGAGGACAAGATTTTAATTTTAATTTTTGAAGATAACCAAGGACCATGATAACTAAAGCTTCCACGGCCAGAGTCAGTACAGGATATACTTCTTCCGGGATTGGACCATATCAAAGAACTACTAAAAGTGTTCAACACTTTTAGTAGTTCTTTGACACGGTCCAATCCCGAAAGAAGTATATCCTGTACAGAATAGCCTTAGTTATTATTGAATTGTAACGAAGTTTATCGTGCTGGATCTCGAATTCAAATTTGAGGAAGAGCATCGAGTACTTTATTCCTTAACCAAATAAAGAAGAACATATTCCTACTGTAGAAAGAACGCAACTGTTAATTAAAAATAGCTTCCGTTTTTTTGTTTTAATATTAATAAATAAATCGAAGTTTTAAACATCATGCCAATATAATTCAAAAATCTCTACACCTCAATTCGTGATCGTTGGCTCTTTCCACGTCGCGTCGTCAGACCCTCGAAGTATTGTGCTTGCTTGTAAGTGAAACAAATGCACGATCTAAAATTTTAATAAGTTAGATTTATAACTGATGTCGTATCAGGCCGTTAATACTTCCAATCTCTTGAGGTATATCGTTTGCACAAGGCTATAAATTTCCTCTATCTTGCGAGCATGATCGAGAATGACCCACATTGAAATGCAGCGATGTGTTCACTTGAAATAGAAAAAGTAGCGACATTTAAACGAAACATTGAACGAGCCCAGAATGTCAGCTATCATGGGTGACATAAAACATTTACTTGTCAAAATCAAGGCAACGACAACGCAAGTTAGAAAGAACCGATTGTCTGCTTGTCACTTTGCTATTGACTAGGACTAATATCTTATGTTAGTAATGAAGAAATATTCGAAAAATATTGTACATTTACTCATTTTCGACTTCTTCGTTAAAATTCATTTCTGTAAATTGAAAATTATTCTCGAAAGTTTAACTTTTTCCTCAAATTTCACTGATAAAAGATAAAATTTAAAATCTGACCACTATTTCAGACCGTTGTCTAAATACACCCTCATTCAGGCATTTTCTCAACTTTTTCCAAGATGTTTATTATAACAATGAGTACAGTGACGTATTTTATGTGCTCATTTATTTAATTTATATTTTATTCAGGCATAATTTCATTTATAATGCTTTCAAATATTTTGTCTGTTAATGATAATTTGCTGACTTATAAATAAAGAAAACTGGAAAAAATACTGCATAATGAATAATTTGTTTTATTTGTTGAGAGCATGCAATCTGAAGAATTATTTATCACATTTTAATTTTGATGGAACGGACTGGTCCTTGGTTATGTCCAAAAATTGAAATACAACTCTTGTCCCCTGAAACCAAGAAAGATTGAAAAACACAACAGAGGTTGTTCAACGCGTTTCGATAGCCAAGCGCATTAAGCAACCTCTGTTGTGTTTTTAAATCTTTCTTTGTTGCAATCAGAGACTAAATAGACTGAACGTTTCAATGTTGTCTCATGCGTACAGTTGAAGCTAAAATCCGGGGAAGTGGGGAGGTGCATCCCACTACTCTTTGATATGGTCGGATTAAGTAAAATTTATAAATACGAAACTTGCCGCGTAACGGTTCTAACGATTTAGATGAAACTTTAGAATTAGGGGCTTTTGGACCAATAGGATAATTTTTATAAGTGCTTTTTGGTAAAAGTTCAGGAGAACTATTTTCAAAGGCAACTTGGTTTAATAGTAAAATAATTTTCTTTCAATACGCGACGCCTGTCTACAATATTGTTAAGCCGGTGCTGTAAACACGTCATGATTGCAGTGAAACGGCGACGCGCGCACGCCGATAATTGAATATTTATATATTTTATTTTTACCTACCCAAAGAATGAAACTCTTGATTTTCCGTCACTAATGTGTTCACTGAGGTTTCAATAATGATCCACAATACACTTCCCCATATTTACAGCCCATTTTCTTTTAAAAAAACCGATGTTATCTCCGCAAAGGTCTGTCAAATAATAAGAGGGCATTGCGAGCTAGATGGAGCTAAGCTTTCGCCAGGCTTTCAACTGGCTTCACTGCTTACCGTGTTAGGTTCAGTCTATTTAGTCTCTGGTTGCAATGAACAAGATTTGTATTTCAACATTTAAATTTAATATACGTTTTCACCCTCTAAGAGCTGAACTGAAAAAATACTTTTTTAGTGCTCACCTACGTTATATGGGGAACTCCTATGCACAATTTCATCATTCTATAGTTAATGGATTAAGCTGTGCATTGTCAGTCAATAAGTGTTATACAAAGTGTACTAGCCTTATACCCGATGTGAATACATTTCTGAAACCATTGGATTTTTCTCAAATGATAAGGAGTCAATTTTTGGGTAAATTGCTCTGCGCGTACCCCCCTTTTAACTTCGTCTGTTTTGAATTTTTTCTTCCCCCGCCGACATTTCCATTTTGTTACATCAAAACTCTTGAATTTGTCAAATTGTGGTTAAAAGGACGTCATCAACTATCAAGGTTGTTCGTTCTGCAGCAAAATAAACACTCCGTTTTTCAGTTTTACCGCCGCGTGGCCACACAGATAATAAATGCGATAAGCAAAATAAACATCGCTGCGCCTTAGCGAGAATGTCATACCGTCAAAGTGATTAGTTGTCGCCATGTATTTTCAGTATATGGTTAACGCATACTGGCAACTTCAAATCCAGTGGTGTGTATCATTTATTGCCCACCTTTTTTAGGGTTTCAGTTGCCCATTTTTAGGTTTTTAGAAGTTGAATTTTGAAAAATCCTTTCTTAGTGCTCACCTACGTTATATGTAACCGTCGTGTGCAAAATTTAATTCTTGTATAACCATCCGTTGTCAGTTGTCAGTATGTAAGAGTTTTATTAAAATAGATGTGTATTAAGCACTATATATTCATTTATATATCCAAAGCTCATTTTGTCACTAAACTGGATGATGGGGAATAAAACACACGAAAGTTGTTCTGTAAAAATAATACTCTCTTACGTCTTTTCGTTTTCTATTTATATACATATCTTTCCTACTGACAATTAATTCAGATTCTGAATTATAAATATGAATTAGAAAATGAAGAAGTTAGATAACGAAATTATTGTGTGGGTTTTACAAATGTGACAATGTAACAGTTATACGAATACTTTTAAATAGTTTTTTATCAGTCAATTTTGAGGGCAATAGAAGTTTATGATCGACACATTTTTTTTTAATTGTTTTTATAATCAAATAGAACTTTGGCGAAAGCCATTCTCACAGAAAATAAAATTCCTATTCGTTCCCCACGTTAAATAAAACATAAAGACATTATTTATTCAACATACCCGAGCACTATTATTCGTGCGGTATAATTCTGAACTGGTTTCTCGAGAAAAAGTGCCGGATGATTTCAGCATTAGATTTAAAATGTTTTATTTATAGGCGGATCGACATAAAAAGTTGTTACCTGCTTTGGCCCCGTTATAGTCAGTTGAAGTCATTGTTGATGCCCAGCATCTATTTCGCAGTTTCATCAATTACCAAAGAAGCCAAAAATATTTTAGTTTTAAAAATATCAACCGAAAAGACTCGATTTAACATCTTTCTTTCAAGTAACTTTACTTCCTATTTGTGTGAAAAAAAACCTTTTGAATTCGTCAAAGCAAAAACCTTCAAAGAGAGCCTTAAAAAATCCCCTTTGATCTAACTATTCACTGATATGAAATAAGTTTCTCATCTTTCCTCTTGTTGAATTTCAATTGAATTAAAAGAAGCGTTTGAAACCCACAAAAGAAGTCGCTCTCGCGCGCCGATTAACTTTCTATTTAAAAATGTCCAATTCAGCCTCCAGTAAATAAGTTAATTCGGCCCCATTTCCTCCAATCAAGTCGACCGAACAATAAAAACGTCTGATGCACTTCGTCGCCAATTAAAACCGAGTGGGCCCCAACCGTGGGCCGCTCACACGTGAAATTTTGTATTTTTCACTGGTCGATGATCGTTCTGCCATTGCTGAATTATTCGACAATAAAACGCTTTCAAGTTTCCAGGCCATTAGGTCTTCCATGTTAGAGGGAATATGGCCGCCGACGCCGGCGACGCTTCTGGCGGAGCGTAACGGAAACGGCCGGATTCGGAGATGGAACTTCCGGCGAAATAGAGTGCACTTTGGATGGTTGATGCCCTCCACGGTTGACGCGAGAGGGTGGCCAATGATAGAGTACAATGGAATATGAATAAAGAACGTCGCGGTAAATCATATCTGCGATCTTGCGGGTCATGGGAAAGTTTTGATGGTGGATACAAATTGGGGAAGATTTATTTACTTTTATGAGTCAATCAATGAGGCATTGATGGCGATGGCGATGAATTCGCTTCCGTTTTGGTGTTTTTGTTGTATTGTCGTCGATATGGGAAATTCTTAATTTTAGACACCAAGGACGTTACTACTTTAATTTTCCCACAGAACATAACACAGAACTTTTGATGGAACGGACTGGTCCTTGGTTATCTTCAAAAATTGAAACACAGAACTTGTCCCCTGAAACCAAGAAAAATTTTTCTTGGTTTCAGGGGACAAGTTCTGTGTTTCAATTTTTACAACAGAGAACTGACTTTCGCAAGGATTTTTTTTTAGGTAATTGGTGCCAATTTTTGGTCAAACTGAAATGGTCACAAATTTTCTTGTATAAAAGTTTATTATTGATATTCATTCCTGACGAAATGAGAACAAATGCAAAATTAAGTGAGCATTAATACGTAATTTTTTAAGCGAAAGTATTTTTTTCCTGCCCATTACGGAAACGTGGAGTCCTTTTGCGAAAGTTATCGTCCCCTCTTAAACATTTCTAGGGGAAAAAACACAAAGAATTTCTCGTTATTCTGGAGGACCAAGTGCTCAAAAGCTTTGATCTGCCGTTGCCATTTACCGTCTACTGATCGTTCGCTCGGAGGAGATAGGTGCCCGATATGTGACAAACCACTTGAAACGTTCTCATTTGTAAATATTACGCAGATGTGCCAAAAATATTCTCATTTTTCTCATACTTTAGGAGCCGATCCTACTAAAGGAAAGTACTTTAATGGTTTACATATCGATATGGCAACGTTTACCAGGTGGGCAGACTGCCGTGTAAAGGTGACTGGATGTTGCGTGTCGTTGATCTCATTAGGATGATTCGCTCTACAAAATTTTAAACAGAGAAAAGCGAACCGTCTACTTTGACTTGCCGTTGCCCTTTACCGTCCACCGATGGTCATCTCGAAGGAAAGTTGTTCATTAGCGAAAGTATTTTTTTCCTGCTTGAAGTTCTTTCGCAAAAGTTTATGTTTTGCCTAAATGTGCATAAATCCGAAATTTTTGTGAGATATTTTATTGCTGATACTTTTAGTGGTATCAACACCCACTATTTTGACAAAAGGTTACATTTTGGTGCTCATAATTTGACAAATGAGCACTAATAAACGATTTTTAAAATAAGGAGTAACTTTGGTGCACATTCTTGATAAAAGTAGCAGTACGGTACCTAACCTTTTACATTTGTATTTATTGGTGCTCATTTTTGATAACATAAGTCAATCTACAATTTCTTCTTAAAATTTTAATAGAATTGAGTACTTTTGCAAAAGATTTCGGCCACATTTGAGCATAAGGCGAATGTTTGAGGACGTATTTTTTTTTTAATAGATTAAATGCAATTATTAGGTTTACCTATAAAAAACGAATTCAAATAAAAACGAAGGGAAAATAAAATGCAAAGGCCCCAGAACCGTTCCACCTGCCTCATGATGCGTGAAAATGTACATGTATGATTTGGCTTGATATATGCCCGTCCCAACGAGCCATATCTATGCAAGGTCCCCCTTTTATTCAGCTCCTATCGTATTTCTCTTCGTATTATCTTCCGCACCGTTTCCACCTGCAAATATCGGCGTTATGGACATTTGCGACATTTTATCGGAGCAATTCAAACCCCATCGAGCGTGTACAGATACAGAGTAGCGGCGTTGGGTACTTAAAGGGAATTTTCATTATTTTTCAGCACCTTCTCCTCCCTCAGTGGGTTTCCAATTGAGAACAATTGATACTCGACATGCCATTATCTGCTTTTGCTCTAGTCGTTTTCTATTTCCTTTAATGTTAAGCTCAACATATTTGACCGAATTGAGTTTCTTTATTGAAAATGTGCAAATTTATCGCGAAATCGTACACGCCACTGCTATTTTCAGGGCGCTGCACTCTCTCGGTCTACATGCATCTTATGTTTTATGTAAAATAGGCACATAAATAAGGTCCAGTTTAAATCATGCTCGCCTCTAGGCCGGCTACATCTCATGGTACATGGTACATGGTACCACACTCAGGTGGTCGGAAAAGAGGTTGGGCTTTGCCGGCACGCAACTTGTTACCAGATTGACCACTCTGCACCATTACCAGCCTCGCAGATCGCCGACATAAGGTGCTTTTATATTATGATCATTGTTAGTCTGGTCTACGCCTTTGTCTTAATGTCTTTATTTCGATTTTTATTCAGTGGTACCATTATGTGCGTAATTTACTTCCCATAGACAATTTAAAGCAGTCTTTTACTGCTTTAAATCCACCTATTACAATTTAAATCCACCTATTACAATTTAAATCCACCTATTACAATTTAAATCCGCCTATTACAATTTAAATCCGCCCATTACAATTACAATTATTACAAACACGAAGAACGTGTTATTGAAAAAATTCAACCTATTTTAAAACAACACCAAAGTAACGCCCTTAATATCAGTAATTTATATCATCATTCTATATATTAATAGAACTACATCACGGTATTTTACGATGCCCAATAACAGACTTGTGAAGAACCATAATTGACTACAAGGGCCAAATTGGCGGTTTCCGATCTGCAATGATCGATCGATCGTATCATTATCAACGAAGAACACAATGACGCTTTAGTGAAACTGAAAATGAAATTTCTGTCTCATAAGTATTGAGTAAACTATGACTTTTTAGCCGAAGAAATAGTTTCTGATCAATAAGCTATTACGCAAACACTGTCGATTGATAACAAAGCTCAAATGATAGCTTTTTACACTGCAGACCCTAACCAAGTTTGGTGGATTTTTATCGAGGGCCAAATGCAGATCGTCTGATAATACTGTCAAAATAAACCTTAAAAATCGAAATTGAAAAAAGTCGAAATTTCTAAAAATAACATTTTTTTTAATCGATGTCCTTTCTATGCCTTTGTAACATTTCGAAAAACTGAAATTTGAAGAAAAAAGTCGAGATTTTGAGAAAAAAACTCGAAGTTTTGAATTTAAAGTCTAAATTTCAAAAAAAAAATGTCGAAATTTCGATATTTAAGGGCAAAATTTCGAGAAAAAAGTCGAAATTTGAGAAAAACGTCAAAGTTTCGAGAAAAAAGTCGAAATTTCTAAAAATAATTTTTTTTTAAATCGATCTTTTCTATGCTTTTGTAACATTTCGAAAAAGTCGAAATTTGAAGAAAAAAGTCGAAAATTACGAAAAAAAGTCGAGGTTTTGAGAAAAGGACTCGAAATTTTGAATCTAAAGTCGAAATTTTGAAATAAATGTCGAAATTTCGATATTAAGGGCAAAATTTCTAGAAAAAAATCGAAATTTGAGAAAAAAGTCGAGATTTCTAGAAAAAAAGTCGAAATTTCGAGAAAAATAAGGTCGAAATTTCGAGAAAAAAATCGAAATTTGCGAGAAAAGTCGAAAGTTTGAGTCTAAAGTCGAAATTTTGAAAAAAATATTGAAATGTTAATATTAAAGTTAAAATTTCGAGAAAAAGTTAAAATTTCGAGATATTTCGAGAAAAAAGTCGGAATTTAAGAAAAAAGTCGAGATTTCTAGAAAAAAAGTCGAAATTTCGAGAGAAAAATCGAAATTTGCGAGAAAAGTCGAAAGTTTGAGTCTAAAGTCGAAATTTTGAAAAAAATATTGAAATGTTAATATTAAAGTTAAAATTTCGAGAAAAAAGTTAAAATTTGAGAAAAGAAACGAAATTTCGAGAAAAAGGTCGAAATTTCGAGAAAAAATCGAAATTTGAGATAAAAGTTAAAATTTCGAGAAAAAAGTCGAAGTTGAGGAAAAAGTCGAAATTTCGAGAAAAAGTCGAAATTTTGAGAAAAAAAAGTCGAAATTTCAGAAAAAAGTCAAAATTTCGAGAAAAAAGTCGAAATTTCGAGCTTAAAATCAAAATTTGAGAATAAAAGTCGAATTTTTTAATCGATGTTCTTTCCGCGCCTTTGTAACATTTCGAAAAAATTGAAATTTCCAGAAAAAGTCGAAATTTAAGAAAAAATTTGAAATCTTGAGAAAAAAGTCGAAATTTTGGGTTTAAACTCGAAATTTAGAGAAAAATGTCGAAATTTCGATATTAAGGTCAAAATTTTGAGAAAAAAGTCTAAATTTCAGAAAAACGTCGAAATTTTAAGAAAAAATTTGAAATTTTAGAAAAAAGTTGAGATTTCGAGAAAAAAGTCGAAATTTCGAGAAAAAAAAGTCGAAATTTCGAGAAAAATGTCGAAATTTATAAAAATAAAGTTTTTTTTTAATCGATGTTCTTTCTGCGCCTTTGTAACATTTTGAAAAAGTTGAAATTTCCAGAAAAAAGTCGAAATTTAAGAAAAAATTTGAAATGTTGAAAAAAAAGTCGAAATTTTGTGTTTAAAGTCGAAATTTAGAGAAAAATGTCGAAATTTCGATATTAAGGTCAAAATTTTGAGAAAAAGGTCTAAATTTCAGAAAAACGTCGAAATTTTAAGAAAAAATTTGAAATTTTAGAAAAAAGTTGAGATTTCGAGAAAAAAGTCGAAATTTCGAGAAAAAAAAGTCGAAATTTCGAGAAAAAAGTCGAAATTTATAAAAATAAAGTTTTATTTTAATCGATGTTCTTTCTGCGCCTTTGTAACATTTTGAAAAAGTTGAAATTTCCAGAAAAAAGTCGAAATTTAAGAAAAAATTTGAAATGTTGAAAAAAAAGTCGAAATTTTGTGTTTAAAGTCGAAATTTAGAGAAAACTGTCGAAATTTCGATATTAAGGTTAAAATTTCTAGAAAAAAGGCAAAATTTCAGGAAAACGTCGAAATTTTGAGAAAAAAAAGTCGAAATTTTGAGTTTAAAGTCTAAATTTCGAGAAAAATGTCCAAATGTTAGGGTCAAAATTGCGAAAAAAAGCCGGTATTTGAGAAAAAAGTCGTAAATTGAGAGAAAGAAAACGACATTTCGAGAAAAAAGTCGAACTTTTCAGATTAAGGTAGAAATTTCGAGAAAAAAAGTCGAAATTTCGAGGTTAAAAACGAAGTTTCTAAAAATAACATTTATTTTTTAAATCGATTTGCGCTTGTACCATTTTAAAAAAGTTCAAATTTTCAGAAAAAAGTCAAAATTTTCAGAAAAAAAGTTCAAATTTTGAGCAAAATAGTGGAAATTTGAGAGAATAGCCAAAACTTGAAATAAAAGTTTGAGAAAAAAATCGAAATTTCTAAATACAACATTTTTTTTTAATCAATGTCCTTTCTGCGCCTTTGTAACATTTCGTTAAATTTCGATTTAAAAATTAAAATTTTTACTTTTTCCTTGAAATTTTGACTTTTTTTCGAAATTTGGGAATTATTGTAAAGTCGGTGTAAGACGCAAATATCATGTTTTAAAAATCACGCGCTTGTCATCTTATGAATCCAACCAATGGAAATTCACAAATCACGTGTCCAATTTTAACCAATAACTTTTTGGAATGCGTCGCGGTATTTAACGCCTCGTGCTTTTTCTCGTTGGCAGGACAAGTCGCTTCGCGTAAAAGCACAAATTCCCCTCTTGTGTCGAAATTTTGTGTGCAAGTCGTAGTTAGGGCAAAGCAAATGGACTGTATTGATGGATGGAGAAACTTGGGTTGCTGTCAGAGACAGCACATGGGGTCTTTCATTTTGAAGATGTTGATGAACCGAGTTTAGGTTTGAGTTTAGACCCCGAATGTTACAGAATTGAATTTTGAATGAATTGTTTGAAAGAAGGCCCGTGGTACATTAAAATATTCCGTCGATTTTGGATTCCTTCGTATACCCTCCACCCGAATATTCGAACGGGAGGGTTGTTTACGTCCGGAATTTTTCGCACGAAGAGGATCCGTCATCTTTGTTTTTAATAATTAGAAGAAAAAATCAGAGTAGATGAAAAAAGGAAATAAGGAAAAGGACAGGATGAGGAAAGAAAAATAGCAGAAACCGACTCACGTGTCAGAGACGGAAAGATGACGTAAGCATCATTTCACCGCTTGTGGGGTGGTACTACCTCGGACGATTGAAAGTTCCAGTCTACCACCTCCCAAAGTATTGCGCATACTCTTTGACTGTTGAACCAATTCCAAACGAAATTATTTTTACAACTTAACTATTGGCTAAATATTGCGGATTTTGATGACCAGATGTTGCTTTCTTCCTGCAACATTGACAAATCATATGGCTGACAAAAGGAAGATTTTCCACTTTTAAAGTATTGGGCAAATAGTGGCTCTTTGGTGAAGTTAATGTGATTGTTTCCTGCTTTTACAATACTGGCTGAGCCCTTAAATTATCTTGAAAGGACATTATTTCGAAGGGTTCTAACTCTAGGGGGTTAGGCAAATTCTTTGGTATTTTAGCAAGTTCCAAATGAAAGCTTTTTACTAATGTTGGTTAATTATGAAAGATATAATCGAAATATTTCGATTATGGCCCTATAATCCACCACTCAAGGATTGTAAATGAGGAATGAATGATTCATATTCCAAATATTTCATTCAATAGCGCGACACCGCTGTTCACGAACGATTAAGAGAGCATTCAATTCAATACGATTATTTCGACTGAGTGATATTCCATATTCCATATCTCAAAGTATCCGAGAAGTGAGAAATCATTCAACAACTCAACGCAACTGCGCATGTCTACTGGGCGCGATTATAAGTAAAATGGAATATGGAATATGAAATATGAATTATTATGGCCTTCACTTCGACTTCGAATGAGATATGAGTAAGTGATCTTTCAGTATTTATATTCCACAAACTTGCTGAGAAGACAAAAAGTTTGCTCAATACTTTAAGGGTATAAAATTTCCTTCCAAAATAATTTAAGGATTTAGCAGACTCAACAAACTTCAAAGACAATAAGGATATTGAGCAAATTCCAATCGTTCGACTTTTTTGATAACTAGTTTTATTTTTAAAAGTGGTAATGTTTTTCTTTTTAGATTTACATTTTTTTGAGGAAAATTTCCAAATAAAACTCGAATTAAAAAAAAATTAATAACAAAAATTTCTATTTTTGAAATTGTGCATAGTTTTGAAACAAATTTCTCCAAAAAAACTAACATTTTATGTACAAATAAATTGCCAAAATTTGAATTTTAATCACAAAAAATTGGCTTCAAGCTGGAATATTTGATATTTGAAATTTCTCTGGAACTTCAAAATTACTAGAAAAAAATTAAATTAGACCAGTAAATTGTTAATCAATTTTTTTTTAACATTTTGATTAATTTTAATTTCGAAAGATTGAGACTTCTAGAAATGTTGACCCTTTTTCTAGAAAATTTCAATAATTTTCTCTTTAAAAGTCGAAATTATAAGAATGTTTTTGACAATTAATTAATTTATGTTAAAAAAAATTTTGTTTTCTTTAATTCTGAAAATGTTATTTTTTTTGAAAAATGTTGCTTACTAATGACAACAACTTTTTTAGAAATTTTATCTTCTTTCCCCCAAAATTTTGAGTTTAATCTTTAAATTTCGATCTCTTTTTTATCGAAATCTGAATTTTAAATTCGAAATTGAGAATTTCAAAATTAAATTTAACATTTCTAGAAAAATTGGAAATTACGATTCTGAATTTTCTTTGGTCTTACAGTAGTAGTAATTTTTTAGAAATATATGAAATTGTAAAAAAGGTTCATTTTTTCTTGAAATTTCAATATTTTTCCCAAAGTTTTTTTATTTTTATGCAAATTTGAAGTTTATTCTTCCTCAACTTATACTTAACAGTTTTTAGTTTCTTATCAAAATTACAAAATAAAATGAACTTTAAAATATTAAAATTTCGTTAAAAAACTTTTAAATTTCCAAAAGTAACTCATCTTTTATTTTACATTCCCAATTATCAAAAAAAACTTGCTTTTTATGTACAAATAAATTGCCAAAATTTTAATTACAAAGAATTGGTTTCAAGCTGGACTATTTGATTTTTAAAATTTCTCCGGAACTTCAAAATTACTAGAAAAAAATTAAATTAGCACAGTAAATTGATAATGAATTTTTTTCAACATTTTAATTAATTTTAATTTCAGAATTTTGTGACTCTTCTAGAAATTTTGACACTTTTTCTCAAAAATTTTAATAATTTCCACTTTAATAGTCGAAATTATAAAAATACTTTTGACAAATAATTTGTTTCAACATATTTTTTTTTAATTTCGAAAATGTAATTTTTTATTTTTGAAAAATGTTGTATATTAACATGAAATTTCAACTTTTTTTTAGAAATATGATCTGCTTTCTCTTACAATATAAAATGACCTTTAAAATATTAAAATTTCGTTAAAAAACTTTTGAATTTCCAAAAAAAATTGGAGAAATCAAAATTTCTACATGAACAAATATTTTAAAGACAAAATCTCCGGAAAAAGTCGAAATTTCAAAAAAACTTCGTTGTATAAAATGTTTACAGAAAAACACAAATTTATAGGAAAAAAAAGCATCATTTCTTGGAAAAAAAATAGAAATTTGAAAAAAAAATTGAAACATTTTTACAAAAAGGTAGAAATATTTTGATTTTTCCCAAAATGTTGAAATTTTTGTGGAACTTTCAGGGGTTTTTTCAAACATTTTTTGTCAAAACTACGAAATAAAATGAACTTTAAATGGTCAAAGTGTCGTGCAAAAACTTGACATTTTTAAAGCAAATTAGAAGAACACAAAGAAAAATCTGGAGAAGCTGGAACTTCTAGAAGAAATTTTAAGGACAACACTTTCAGGAAAAATGGAAATTTCGAGAAAAATTCTTTTTATAAAATATTTAGGAAAAATGGAAACTGCTGAAAAAATCAAAATTTCCTAAAAAAATCGAAATATCTGAAAAAACTCGAAATTTTTATACAAAATGAGATATAAGGCGGAAATTCGAAGATATCGTATTAACTTATTTTTTAGAGAAATAGTAAAATGCGAGACGTATTGAATTCAGATTTTTTCGTGAAATTGTAATTATTTTCACAAAATGTTGATATTTTCAAAGAAATTTGAGTTTTTTCTTAAGATTTTAATTCCTACTCCAAATATTGATTTCTTCTTCAAAACTTTTACAAAAATTAGTTTTAGAAAATGTGATTTTGATCAAAATTAAAAATAAAATAGGTTTTTAAATGTCATAACTTCGTGAAAGAAACCTAAAATTTCTATAAAAAGAAATCAGAGAAAATTTAAAATTTCTACATAAAATTGTGTAATGAAAAGTGTTCAGAAAATTTTGAGAAAAAACTCGTTAGTGAAATTGGGGGTGCTGCAGTTCCACAGTGCCTAAACACCAGCCGCCACTGCTAATGGTACTTACGAGTCACTGTTGTAAGTTACAGAGATTCCACAATTAAATAAATAAAATAATAATCAAACTAAAACATAATTTAAATAATGCGCTCTACTCTTAACATGTTGGTAACGCGAAATAGCAATCCATGCTGGTAACGCGGAACCATAAGTTTACTCCCTACCTAAAATCATTTAACTCACCTCAAAAAGTTTTCATTTCAAAAATATGGAACTGAGTCGTCTGATAATACTGACAAAATAAACCTTAAAAGAACATCTAAATACAGTTTTTCCTTTTTTTTTTTTAAGTTTAATCCACTCGCAAAGGGTAACCCCATTATGCTTTCAAAGCACTGCCAAGATGCGGAAACAAGGATAGATGGTGATGAGTCGCCTTCTCAAACAAGGATAGGTTGTAATTTTTGGGGAAAATTCCTTTCGGTGACAAGTTGTATTAAAATGAATGAAATAAAAATGAAAACAATTAAAGGAAACTAAAACTAATTTAGGTAGATAATACAATACAAGAAAGGCATGCTCCAATTTAAATTAATTTCCAAGTGAGACGATTGCAAATAGTAATTTATCCTTCAGTATCTTATTCCATTACGGTAACTGAATAAAATAGTTTGTTGCAAAAAGTTAAAAATTGAGTAGTCTCGTATATCTCACCATGTTCTTTGTTATTTATCGGTAATAACGCCACAGAATGTTAGTTTTCCGGTTAGCGTGATTTACTGAATTGCTAAATGTAACACAATACACCGAGGTCGGAATAATAAATACATTTAAAGCGAATTTACTACTTTGTGCTACTGGGAAATGCAGTTTTCCAATAAGGAAGCCATCGAATAAAACGTCGAAAAAACAATCCAGTTAAACACGGAATCGCCAACTAACAAATAAAAAGGCAATAACATCAAACTTGGGAGCAAATTGGCCACCACGCTTAATCAACGTTGAGGCAGCCAGTCACGAGACCATTTTTATTCCAGATAGCAAATAGGCAAACTATTCAAGAGCGCCTCCGTTGATTTGTAGCCACTGACTGTTTTACATAAGTTATGAAACTGTTGTGCATATTTCGGTGTTGCATTGGAATGAAGCCTTATCAAGATACTGTGTTAAATCATAAAGTTTTGACGAGTATTTATGACGCCCAATTTATTGTTGCAGATGCAGAGCAGAGCAACTCATCAGAGGCTTATGGATTCGCAGCCACAATAGCACAGGTAGGGTATTTGTAGTACTTGTGATGTGAACAGCGTCCCTCAAAAATTGGAGTCACTGTGCACTGTGCTGGAGAAATTGATTTTGCATCCTTTCTTATGTCGTACATATCGACGTTTTGATTCCAGTATCGATTTGAATCTCAATGCAGACGAGGTCGATGCATCTTTTGCTAATCTTTTTAAATTAGTGCGCTTGAAAATGCCAGTTCTGCTGGCGAAATACGTATCGCGTAATTATTTATTTAATTGCCGATGTGGTAAAGGGGTGAAACCTTCTTTGGATTTAATAATTTTATTTAACATTAATTAATGTTTTATTTGTAGAGACGCGATTTTAATGCGGAATTGTGCCGCAGATGTGCACCGGTTATTCCCTTATTTACTAATATGAATTTTAAAGCTCTGGGAGAAAAAATACCACTGATTTTAGCAATTTTTCTTTTTTTCGAGTAATCCATATTTTAAACCTAAACAATATTTTATTTTTGAAGATGCGATTGCAATGCGGAAATGTACCGCAGATGTAAAGCAGTCAAGTTTATCACTTGCTGCGGTAGATTTCAGTACCCTGGTAGAAAAAATGACTCTTCATTTTACACTTTCTATTCTTTCCCCTACATATCAACATTTTGTATCTAAACCAGGCTTTATTTCTATAAGTACGTTTGAAATGCAAAGATGTATTACAAATATGCATCAGTCATTCTTCTACTTATCGAGGTGAATTTCAGCACTCTATGAGAAAAACTACTGGCTAATTTTATATTTTCTTTATTTCGTGGGTTTTGAAATTTTCCACTTAAACAACGTTTTATTTTCTGCAGGTGCGATTGCAATGCGGAAATGCATGGCAGATGTATGCTAGCAATTCTGTCACTTCTCGTGGTGAATTTTGATGCTCTCAAAGAAAAAATACCACTTAATTTGGAAATTTTTGGTTTTTTGGAGAATATCGATATTTTAAACTTAAACGATGTTTTATTTCTGTAGATGCGGTTGCAGTGCGGAGATGTACCGCACATATAAACTAGCCATTTTTCCACTAGCTGAGGTAAACTTGGGTGCTCTGGGAGGAAAAATGATACTCAATTTTACACTTTGTATTCTTTCCCTCATATATCGCCATTTTGTATTTAAAGAATAATTTATTTCTGCAAAGGTGCTTGAAATGCAAAAATGTATCATAGATGTATAATAGTCATTCTTTCACTTACCAAGGTAAGTTTCAAGTCTCTAGGAGAAAAAATGCTGCCTCATTTTGCACTTTTCTTTCTTTCGTGTGAATTGAAATTTTGCACTTAAACAAGGTTTTATTTTCTGCAGGTGCGATTATAATACGGAAATGTATGGCAGATGTGTGCTAGCAGTTCTGTCATTTGTCCTGGTGAATTTTGACGCTCTGGGAGAAAAAAAGCCACTTAATTTTGCAATTTTTCTTTTTTTGGAGAAAATCGATATTTTAAACTTAAACGATGTTTTATTTCTGTAGATGCGATTGCAATGCGGAGATGTACCGCACATATAAACTAGCCATTTTTCCACTAGCTGAGGTAAACTTGGGTGCTCTAGGAGGAAAAATAATACTTAATTTTACACTTTGTATTCTTTCCCTCATACATCGCCATTTTGTATTTAAAGAATAATTTATTTCTGCAAAGGTGCTTGAAATGCGAAAATGTATCATAGATATATAATAGTCATTCTTTCACCTACCAAGGTAAGTTTCAACTCTCTAGGAGAAAAAATGCTGCCTCATTTTGCACTTTCCTTTCTTTCGTGTGAATTGAAATTTTGCACTTAAACAAGGTTTTATTTTCTGCAGGTGCGATTATAATACGGAAATGTATGGCAGGTGTGTGCTAGCAGTTCTGTCATTTGTCCTGGTGAATTTTGACGCTCTGGGAGAAAAAAAGCCACTTGATTTTGCAATTTTTCTTTTTTTGGAGAATATCGATATTTTAAACTTAAACGATGTTTTATTTCTGTAGAAGCGATTGCAGTGCGGAGATGTACCGCACATATAAACTGGCCATTTTTCCACTAGCTGAGGTAAACTTGGGTGCTCTGGGAGGAAAAATGATACTCAATTTTACACTTTGTATTCTTTCCCTCATATATCGCCATTTTGTATTTAAAGAATAATTTATTTCTGCAAAGGTGCTTGAAATGCGAAAATGTATCATAGATGTATAATAGTCATTCTTTCACTTACCAAGGTAAGTTTCAACTCTCTAGGAGAAAAAATGCTGCCTCATTTTGCACTTTTCTTTCTTTTGTGTGAATTGAAATTTTGCACTTAAACAAGGTTTTATTTTCTGCAGGTGCGATTATAATACGGAAATGTATGGCAGATGTGTGCTAGTAGTTCTGTCATTTGTCCTGGTGAATTTTGACGCTCTGAAAGAAAAAAAGCCACTTGATTTTGCAATTTTTCTTTTTTTGGAGAATATCGATATTTTAAACTTAAACGATGTTTTATTTCTGTAGATGCGATTGCAGTGCGGAGATGTACCGCACATATAAACTAGCCATTTTTCCACTAGCTGAGGTAAATTTGGGTGCTCTGGGAGGAAAAATGATACTCAATTTTACACTTTATATTCTTTCCCTCATATATCGCCATTTTGTATTTAAAGAATAATTTATTTCTGAAAAGGTGCTTGAAATGCGAAAATGTATCATAGATGTATAATAGTCATTCTTTCACTTACCAAGGTAAGTTTCAACTCTCTAGGAGAAAAAATGCTGCCTCATTTTGCACTTTCCTTTCTTTCGTGTGAATTGAAATTTTGCACTTAAACAAGGTTTTAGTTTCTGCAGGTGAGATTATAATACGAAAATGTATGGCAGATGTATGCTAGCAGTTCTGTCATTTGTCCTGGTGAATTTTGACGCTCTGGGGAAAAAAAAGCCACTTGATTTTGCAATTTTCCTTTTTTTGGAGAATATCGATATTTTAAACATAAACGATGTTTTATTTCTGTAGATGCGATTGCAGTGCGGAGATGTGCCGCACATATAAACTAGCCATTTTTTCACTAGCTAAGGTAAACTTGGGTGCTCTGGGAGGAAAAATGATACTCAATTTTACACTTTGTATTTTTTCCCTCATACATCGACATTTTGTATACAAAGCATAATTTATTTCTGCAAGGGTGCTTGAAATGCGAGAATGTATCATGGATGTATAGTAGTCATTCTTTCACTCATCAAGGTAAGTTTCAACACTCTAGGAGAAGAAATGCTGCCTCATTTTGCACTTTTCTTTCTTTCGTGTGAATTGAAATTTTGCACTTAAACAAGGTTTTATTTTCTGCAGGTGCGATTGCAGTGCGGAAATGTATGGCAGATATGCCCTAGTCGTCCTTTGACTTTGATAGATGAATCTTAACACTCTGGAGGGAAAAATGCCACTTAATTTTTCGAATTTTCCCTTTTTTGAGTATTTCGATAATTTGAACCTAAACATTGTTTTATTTCTGTAGATGCGATTGCAATGCGGAGATGTGCTGCAGATGTACGGTAGTTATTTTTCCACTTGTGGGGGAATATTTAAGTGCTCTGGGAGGAAAAATGATACTTCATTTTACACTTTGTATCCTTTTCCCCATATATCGAGGTTTTGTATTTACACCATGATTTATTTCTGGAAGGGCGCTAGAAATGCGAAAATGTATTGCAGATGTACAATAGTTATTCTTCCACTTACCAAGGTGAATTTCGATACTTTAGGAGAAAAAGTATTGCCTAATTCTGCACTTTTCTTTCTTTTGTGTGTATTGAAATTTTGCACCTAAACAATTTTTTATTTTCTGCAGGTGCGATTGCAATGCCTAAACGTATGGCAAATATGCCCTAGTCGTCCTCTCACTTTGACATGTGAATCTTAATGCTCTGGATGAAAAAATACCACTTAATTTTTCGAATTTTCTCTTTCTCGAGCATTTCGATAATTTGAACCTAAACAGTGTTTTATTTCTGTAGATGCGATGGCAATGCGGAGATGTACCGCAGATATAAAGGAGCCATTTTTTTACTAGCTGGGGGAAATTTGGGTGCTCTAGGAGGAAAAATGATACTTAATTTTACACTTTGTATTCTTTTCCTCATATATCGACATTTTGTATATAAAGCATAATTTATCTCTGCAAGGGTGCTTGAAATGCGAGAATGTATCTTGGATATATAATAGTCATTCTTTTACTTATCAAGGTAAGTTTCAACACTCTAGGAGAATAAATGCTGCCTCATTTTGCACTTTTCTTTCTTTCGTGTGAATTGGAATTTTGGCCTTAAACAAGGTTTTATTTTCTGCAGGTGCGATTGCAATGCGGAAATGTATGGCAGATGTATGCTAGTGGCTTTCTTACTTTGCTTAGTGAATTTTGTCTCTCTAAGAGAAAAAATACCACTTAATTTTGCAATTGAATTTTTTTTGGAGGATATCGATATTTTAAACTTAAACAATGTTTTATTTCTGTAGATGCGATTGCTATGCGGAGATGTACCACAAATATCAAGAAGTCATTTTTCCACTAGGTGAGGTAAATCTGGGTGCTCTGGGGGAAAAAATGAGACTAAATTTTACACTTTCCATTCATTCCCCCACAAATCGACATTTCCTATCTAAACCATGATTTATTTCTGTAAGGGCGCTTGAAATGCGAAAATGTATCGCAGATATATATTAGTCATTCTTCCACTTATCGAGGTGAATCTCGATACTCTAGGAGAAAAAATACTGCCTAATTTTGCACTTATCTTTCTTTCGTGTGTATTGAAATTTTGCACTTAAACAACGTTTTATTTTCTACAGGTGCAATTGCAATGCGGAAATGTGTGGCAGATATATACTAGTAATTCTGTCACTTTTTTTGGTCAATTTTGACGCTCTGGGAGAAAAAATACCACTTAATTTTGCAATTTTTCTTATTTTGGAGGATGTCGATATTTTAAACTTAAACAATGTTTTATTTCTGTAGATGCGATTACAGTGCGGAGATGTACCGCAGATGTAAAGTAGTTATTTTTCCACTAGTTGAGGTAAATTTGAATGTTCTGGGAGGAAAAATGATACTTCAGTTTACACTTTGTATTCTTTTCCTAATATATCGACATTTCGTATCTACATCATGATTTATTGCTGCAAGGGCGCTTGAAATGCGAAAATGTATCGCAGATGTATACTAATCATCCTTCTACTGATCGAGGTGAATTTTGACACTCTAGGAGTTAAAATACTGCCTAATTTTGCATTTTTTTTCTTTCGTGTGTATTGAAATTTTGCACTTAAACAACTTTTTATTTTCTGCATTTACGATTGCAATGCGGAAATGTATTACAGATATGTGCTAGTGGTTCTGTCACTATTTTTGGTCAATGTTGACGCTCTGGTAGAAAAAATACCACTTAATTTTGCAATTTTTCTTATTTTGGAGGATATCGATGTTTTACACTTAAACAATGTTTTATTTCTGTAGATGCGATTGCAGTGCGGAGATGTACCCCAGATGTAAAGTAGTCCTTTTTCTACTAGTTGAGTTAAGCAGAAGTGCTCTGGGAGGAAAAGTGATACTTAATTATACATTTTTTATTCTTTCCCCTACATATCAACATTTTTGTATCTAAACCATAATTTGTTTTTGCAGGTGTGCTTGAAATGCAAAAATATATCGCAGATATGCACTAGTCATTCCTTCACTTATTGAGGTGAATTTTAATATTCTGGGGGATAAAATGCCACCTAATTTTGCATTTTTTCTTCTTTCTTGTTTAACGAACTTTTGCCCTTAAACGCAGTTTTATTGCTGCAGATGCGATGACAATGCGGAAGTGTGTAACAAATATGAGCTAGTCATTCTGTCACTTATTGAGATAAATTTTATTACTCTGGGACAAAAAATACCTCCTAATATTGCAATTTTGTTCATTTCGGAATATATGGATATTCTGAACATAAACAACGCTTTATTTCTGAAGATGCGATCGTAATGCGGATATGCGCCGCAGATGTGCACTAATCATCGTCCCCCTTTTTGAGATGAATTTCAATGCTCTGGGAGGAAAATGTGCCACTTTTTATTCGTTTCTGTGAGTGCAGACATTTTGTACCGAAACAATGTTTTATTTCTGCAGATGCGCTTCAATCGCGAAAATATTTTGGAAACGGGCACTAGTCACCCTTCTACTTATTGGGGTGAGTTTCAACACTCTAGGAAAAAAATATTACCAAATTTTGCACATTTTTTCCGTTCCTCTTTACATCGACGTTTTGTACATAAGCCATTATCTATTTCTATAGGCGCGCTTGAAACGCAAGAATGTGTTGCAGGTGTCAACTAGTCATCCTTCTACCAGTTAAGGTATATTTTAGTGCTCTGAGAGGACATAATCTTGCATTTTCTTTACTTTCGTGTATATCGATATTTGATACCTAAACAATGTTTTATTTCTGCAGGCACAACTGCACTGCGGTAACGTGTGGTAGATGTGCATTAGTCATTTTTTTTTTCACCTGTTGTGGTGAATTTCAATGCTCTAGGCAAAAAATACTCCCTAATTTTTCGACTTTTTTTATTTTTCAAAAGGCGAAATGTTTGCTCCATTTTTTTCATCATGAATAAATGTAAATCTCGAAATTTTGATGCGATCGATCATATATTGCCGACTGATGATTACACGCAAGCGAAACCTGAGTCTTTCTCTTCTCTATAAAGAATGGGTAGGGCACTGAATGAAAATAAAATAAAAGAAAGAAAGAAAGAAAAAAAGACAAAACTTATTTCTAATTTTGCAAAGACAAGTTATAGTGTCGGATATTGACTATATGCTCCTGTTTCAACTAAAGAGAAACTCCTTCCGTGGTTAGATTAGGAAAAAGGTTCTAAAGGGTCAAAGTCCAAGTTGAGTCTCCTGTCTGTAGGTTTTACAAAGAAGGCCGACTGAAAATGGTAGCGAATGAAGCCATTTTGAATATGCTTTATGGGGTGGCCAAATTTGGTGTCGTTGCTTGTATAGAAACCTGTGGGTCGATGCCGAACAATAGCCCGTATTTCATGAAACCGTCCCCCATAAATCCTACTGCCTTTGACGTTCGTTCTCATTATACTCGCGCTGCCGCATTGTCGAGTTTATCCATCCTCAATTTCTTTCAATCGGAGAAAAATCGAGATCAATCAAAAGTTTCTCAATAAATTCACGTCGAACGGAACGAGGCGTTTGTTGAACAGTACAAGGAATTCTAGCATGTTTAATATTATACATTTAGAGTTGTGGAAAATATATAAAAGCGCTTGTTGTTGTTGTTATGCTGTACTCGGTCGCGATACCGTCCGTGCCTAGTACTTGGTTGACAGATGAAATTATTACTGTAGATAAACTCTCTGAGATGTTATGTAAAGATGTACAGTATCTAGCCCACGTTCTTGTCCCTAACTCAATTCCACGCTTGCTCGTTCGTTTAGCGAGGCAGTGAAGTCATCGCCAAAGCAATCTTACCACTCCTAAGCTTCTTTATTCCAAAAGCAGAATGATCGAACCCAAGACAAAGACACTAAATCTGTTCACACCAATCAAGAGCAACGAGAGGTTGAAAGGTCAATGAGTGAACGTAATAAACAGGGAAAGTAATCCTTTTTAACCCAGTAAAACGTTTTTTATATATACCATTGTACAACTTGAGGAGAATTGCCCCATGGCTACATTTATCTTGTCAATATTTATAGGAATGATTATACCACGTTGAATGCACCGGTTCTCGTCCCAACTACTATCACAGAGAAGTCATATTCAAATCTAGGATGTATTTTGACAATTTTGGTTTAATGCAAAATAACTAAGTTAATTGAGGCAGTAGACTGAACATGAAATGCAATCAGAAAAACTGAGTTTGTCTACGAAACGTGACATTGGAGTACAAAAGGTTTCGCTTAGAATGGTCACCTGATTCTCTGGTTCTTACATCCTACAAAGGATGGTGGAAAGTGGTAGGAAAAGTGTAGCCAACATATGTATTATGTCTAGACTAAGATTAAGTAAAACAATCATAAATTAAACAAAACGAAGTTTATTTAAAATTAAACACTTTCTAACTTGTACAGCTAAGTAGAATACCGTAATGGAGTATATCATAAACCGGTATTAAAATGATTTACTGACATAAAAAAATGTTATTTTTGTTGGCTTTTGTTTTCGTTTAGTCTTAAAAAACGAACTACCTAGATGCATTAAAACCACATTGTTTAAATTATCATTGCATTATTATAACAGCACGGATGTTGCTTCCGTTTCTAAATTATTTGCAGTGTTCCACACAATTTCGATTGGATTTGCATCTGGTGATTTTGAGGGCTAATTCCACGATGTAATTGTCACTTTTCCATTCTCTTTCAATTTGGGTAGAATCAACTAATGTGTTTCGCATCACCACCGGCATCCAACCATTCAAGAGCTTTTTCATCGATTTTATTATCACACGAAGTCGAGGAAAAAGATGTAGCAAGGAAACCAATTTTGCGAAATAGTGAAGGCTTTAAAAAAATTCATCTTTAGGAGCCATACTAAGGGGACCAATAAGTGTAATGTATGAGAAAAAAACAATCTTAAATTTGATTAATTCAAATTAGAATTTCTCCCGTAGCACTTGACTGCCTTCGAATCTCGTAAAATATTCAAGTCGTAATAATTGCATCGCAATTTCTCACCGACCCCTCGCGATAAATATCGCGATCAGCGCGCATATAATATACCATTGTGGCATCGAAAGATATATTCCTGAGATCGTTAAAAAAATGAAAAAGTGCCAAATGAAATAACGAGAAATCCATGTGTGGCTGTGCCATCGCACACAAGGGGAGATGTCTGAAATATTTACAGCGGCCGGTGAACTTGGCCAACAACCAGCACCAGCTAAGCCCTCGCCGCATCGTCGAGAAATAAACCAGTCTTACTGGCTCCTGCCAACAAAAAATAACGACACCAAACTCAACCCATATTTCTCGAGTTGCCTGATCTATTCTGCGCGACGATAATAAAACGGGAGCCTTCGGTAATATGATGGGTCGGGAGGAAATTTAATACTTGATCGCATCGACTAGCACGATTGACCAGCAATTGAACATTAATTTATTAATCAGCGTTAAAATCCCGAAGCCACAACTCCAATCTGATGAGATTGGCATATTTAATGACGCGGAATTGAAGAGCAAATTGACACTTTTCTTTATAATTCATGGATATAATTCATGGCCAATTTTATGCACTTCAGACTAATCTTGATAATTTAATTCAGCATCTTTAATCTGAGGTCAAAGAAAAGTGAAAAGATTTCTGGTCAGTCATTCGCCACAAAAGATGCAAAGCTGGGGGCGTTTTAAGGACCATCACGGGTCATCTTGGTAGTCACATTCCTAAATTATATACACTGAACCGTTCCCCATTTTATTGTTTACAAAATAATTACTTTTCAAGTTTTTAGCACTCTTCTAAGACATGATCTGAAGCAAGTCTTCATCAGAAAATTTTTAGAGAACTTGCAAAGTAATATTCATGTAAATCATAAAATGAAGAAGTCTAAACACCAAAACGAAGAAAATTACGTACCAAGTTTGCAGCTACCTTTCCAGTGGTGACATCAATCAGATTTGATGAGAAGCTACAGCAGATCATTATCTGAGAGCTTACTTAGAATTGAAAGGTAATTTTTTTGTAATCAGTAGAGCAATGAAATTTCAGCATAAATTAGTAATTTAAATTAGCAGAAGAACAAAAATACTTCCGAATCTATCAGTTACCAATTGCCAGGCAATTTTTCTCATGATAATCTGAATCAATCTGATTCATCTGATTATAAGATGGCTTAATATGAATACCTCTGAAACGTCACCTGCGTCATTTTCAAAGTTTTCAGCGTTGTTTCTTATGATGACCTGAATCACATCTGAAGCTTATCATTATTGAGAGGTTCTGGAGATCTTGAAACATAATTTACTGCTAAATAGGAAACTGAAAAGTTCTCGGTATTATTCTGGTAAGGAAGTAGAGCAGATCATCATCACGAGAGTTCCAAAATACGTGGGAAGTCATCTCCTTGTAAATTACAAAACGAGGAAGTCAACATAAACAAAAAACACTAAAATTATCGAAAATTATCTCATTTTAGGGCAATTACTCTGATGAAGATCTGCGGCAGATTATATAATGATTCCGAGGAAATGCAAAGTAACGTTCATGTAAACCATAAAACCATGGACAAAAATGAAGAAATTTTTGTTCCCAGTTCTCAACGATTTTTCTAATGATAATTTATTAACAGATCATTATCTAAAAGTTCGTCAGGAACTCTGAAAGCAGATTCATAATAAATGAGAAAAAAAATCTTTAATATGAAGAAAGAAGAAGGTCAAATTCTTCGCTCCTGACACGATAATTAGCTGAAGCAGATCATCATAAGAAAGATCACACTTCAGTTTCAGTTCATCGTCAAAAAAATCACTGATTACTTTGAAAGTAATTTCTTAAACAATAACGTGAAAAATTCTCAATAAAATCAAAGAAGGAAAACTTCTATGGCGATTATTCGAATAATGATCTGCAGCAGATCATTATTACAAAGGTCCTAGAGAACTTGCCGATTGACGCTCATGCAAGCCATAAAACGAGAAAGTTAATATGAACAAAAATGAAAAATCTTACGTTCCAAATTCACAGCGAGCTTTCTGATGATGATCTGTTTCAGATCATCTTCAAAATAATTTTGAGAACTTTCAAGAATAATTGATCAACAATGAAATGACAAATCAATATGATGTTGGTGCAACGGATTGGTCCTTGGTTATCTTCAAAAACTGAAATACAAATTTTGTTTTATGAAACCAAGAAAGATTAAAAAACACAACAAAGCTTGCTCTAAGCAGGCCTACTAGAGCAACCTTTGTTGTGTTTTTTAATCTTTCTTGATTTAAGGGGACAAGATTTGTATTTCAAAACAATATGAATCAAGAACAAAATTAAAACTAACCTCTAATCCTCGGCTGTTGTTATGATAATGATCTCAAGCAGATTAACAAATTCGCACTTTGATTTGTACCTATTGAAGCTGTTACGATCTACTGTTTACAAAGTTAAATACTTGACTCCAGAAAACTTAGAATGTAATTGTCCTGTAAACCCTCAAACGCGAAATGCCAACATGAACCAAACATTTTTTTTAGGTATTTCAGAGATCCTTCTGCAAATAATGTGCCTCAGACCATCTACAGAAAGATCTCCGAGATAGAATTATAGGCTTGCATTTTTTCGGATTAAGACCTCCCTGTTTTGTTTTTTGAGAAGAATTATCAAAGTTTCCATTTTGCTGACAATCTGAAATGGATTTGACGATAATTCAGCAGAGCTACCCATGATCTGAGCCAGATTGTTATCAGAAAGTTCGACGAGAACTTGAAACATTATTTTCTTGTGTACGATAAAATGCAAAAGAACCAATGTAAATAAAAAATGGCTCAGTAATCTTTCTAATTATGATTTTAATTATGGACCAGATCATCACGAGAAATATTGTGCTCCAGTTTGGTCATTATGAGACTTATTCACATCTTTGTTTACAAGAAAATTACTTTTCAAACTTTGATATGCTGATCTGGAACAATCACCAATGGAGCATCACAAAAATTCTGGAGAAATTAGAAAGAAGTCATCTTTAAACTAAAGATGGATTAAATTTAAAAAAAACCGAATACGAATTTAATATTCTTTTTTTTCCAAACTTCGAATCTAATAAATGTTCAAACCTATTGATTGCATTAGAATCCTTGTCTTCTGAGAACCTTCCTAGAGAGCAACCGCTTCGCTAGGTGGCAGTGTTTCAACTGTTGGTAGTTCAGCTACCAATGATGCACTATACAAGCCTGGAGGGCTGCATGAATTTGCAGTCTAGATTGTGTTCTATTTATATACCAATTTAATATGATCAAAGAAGAAGACAATTACTCTTAAAAATTTCAAATATATTTCTAATGATAACAGATTTAACGGTGATCTACACCAGATTATTCAGTAAAGTTTCAGAATTTAAAAAGTCATTTTTTTGTAAATAACAAAGTGAAGATATTTTATCATAAACATTTCAGAAGAGAACATTTACTTTCCAGATCATCAATTGCTTTCCAATCTCTCAGTAATTTTTCTGTTAGTGATCTGAAGCTAAATCGGGTTTTAGTTTGTTCATAATAAAAAATACGTTTCAAGTTTCGACAATTTTTTCTATTGATGATCCGCAGCAGATCGTTATTAGAACACTTCCAGAGAATTTGGTTGCCAAGTTAATATTATCAGGTTCTGAGCGATCTTATTAATGATGGCGTGGAATAAATCTGATGGTGTTCTACCGCAGATCATTATCAGCATGATTGTTTCAGAAAAAGAATAATACTTTTTCTCCTGATGATCTGAAGCTAAATTGTGTTTGAGTTTGTTCGTAGTGAAAATAGCTTGTTGGGTTCCTAAAAATCCTAATGATGATCAAAAGTGAATCAGATCATCATGAGAAACTTCCAGATGACTTAGAAAATGATGTTGCCCTAACAATTTTTCCCTACAAAGACATCATACCCATGAACATCGTACCCATACTAAGACTTTTACCTTAATGTGAGCACGATGTCCTCCTTAATATGTACACGATGTCCACCTTAATATGTGCACGATGCCCACCTTAATGTGACAAAAGAAGAAAAAAATTACTTTTCATATTAGCAACATTGAAATAAAAATCTTGTCTATCGAAGCGCGTTAGAGCAACCTTTGTTGTGTTTTTTAATCTTTCTTGGTTTCAGGTGACAAGATTTGTATTTCAATTTTTGAAGATAACCAAGGACCAGTCCATTGCACCAAAATTAGCAACATTCTAATGGTGATATAGAGCAGATCTGCTAAAAATTGAAGAAAAATCATTATCAATGTTGACATTTCCAACCCCTACTTCGTGGAATTCTTTAATATTCATAACTATTAACCTTTATCAACGATGAAAACGCAATAAAATTTAAAAATTCCACAAGTTTTTCGACAAATATTTGCTAACACTAAAACAGGTTTCGTATTTTTGGAATTTTTAAATTTTGTTGCGTTTTTATCGTTAATAAAGTTTAATAATTATGATTATCAATGTTGTCCAAAATTTGAAAAGTAGTTTCCTATCTCTTCTTATAATGATCTGCTTCAGATCATCATAAAAACTTTGGCTGAAAACTTGGAAAGTAATATTCTTTTAAATCAAAAAACTATTCCAATTCAGTGTTATCAAAGAAGACGAAAATTGGTCTCCAAATTCTCAGCTATCTTTCTAATGATATACACATTATTGAGATCTGCAGCAGTTCATTATCTGACATGTTGCTTAGAATTTGGAAAATAAGCTTGTAATCTTAAAATGGGGAAACTTCAGCATGAAAAGTGTAGAAGAATAAAGATACTCTTCAAGTTATCATTTGTGTTTTAATTTCTCAGCAACTTTCCTCATGATGGTCTGGAGCAGATCATCATAAGATGGTTTCAATATGAATACACTGAAACATTGCGTATAATTTGGAAAGTAATCTTGCAATTTTAAAATGAGGAGACTGGCATGAGTAATGTAGAAGAATAACAACACTTTCCAAATTATCATTTGTGTTTCAATTTCTAATCAAGTTTTCTCATGATAATCTGGAGCAGATCATCATAAGGTGGTTTCAGTATGAACATACTGAAGCGTTGGTTAAAATTTGGAAAGTAGTCTTATAATTTTAAAATGAGAAAACTTCAGCATAAGCAATGCAGCCGAATAAAAATACTTGTCAAGTTATCATTTGTGTTTAATTTCTCATCAACTTTTCTCATGGTTATCTGGAGCAGATCATCGTAAGATGGTTTCAATATGAATACAATAGAACGTGATCTGTCTCATTCTATTCTTTTGATGATCTGAAACAAATCATTATCAGATTATGATTTGAAGCAGATCATTATCATTATCAGATAATGATTTGAAACAGATCAATACTGTCCAAGTTATCATTTGTCTTTCAATTTATCATCAACTATTCTCATGATCATCTGGAGCAGATCATCATAAGATAGTTTCAATATGAACACACTAGAATATGATCTGTCTCATTCTCCAAATTTTCAATAATTTCCTTTTGATGATCTGAAGCAAATCATTATCAGATAATGATTTGGAGCAAATCAGATTTAATAATGATCTGAAGCACACCATTATTAAATAATAATCTGAGATGGTTCCTTATACAAAAATCGAAAAGAACTTAAAAAATGATATTCTTCTAAGTAGCACATCGATAAGGATTCAATTTAATTAAATTGGAACATAGTTCCTCAATAATGTAAAAGAATAGAAATACTTTCCAAGTAATCATTTGTCTTTCAATTTCTCATCAACTTTTCTCATCTGAAGCAGATCTTCATAAGATGGTTTCAAAATGAAGGCACTGAAACGTTGCTTAGAATCTGGAAAGCGATCTTGTAATTTTAAAATGAAGAAACTTCAGCATGAACAGTGCAGAAGAATAAAAATACTTTCTAAGTTATCATTTGTGTCTCAATTTCTCATCAACTTGTCTCATGATGATCTGAAGCAGATCATCATAAGATGGTTTCAATATTAACACACTGAAACGTTGCTTGGAATTTGGAAGTAATCTTCTAATTTTAAAATGAGGGCACTTCAGCAAGAACAATATAGAAGAATAAAAATACCTTTCAAGTTATTATTTGAGTTTCAATTTCCCATCAACTTTTCTCATGATCATCTGGAGCAGATCATTGTAAGATTGTTTTAATATGAATACACTAGAATGTAAGCTGTCTCATTATAAAAATTTGCAGCAATTTTCTTTTGATGATCTGAAGCAAATCATTATTAGGTAATGATTTGAAGCAGATTATTATTAGATCTGATAATGATCTGAAGCATACCATTACTAAATAATAATCTGAGATAATTCGTTGCCAAAAAATTGTAAAGAATTTGAAATCAATCATCAAAATTGTAAATCGATAAGGATTCAATTTAAACAAATTAGATCGTAGTTCGTCAATAATGTAGACGAGTAAAAATACTTTCCAAGTAATTATTTTTCATTCAATTTCTCATCAACTTTTCTCATGGCGATCTGTAGCAGATCATCATAAGATGGTTTCAAAATGAACACACTGAAACGCTGCTTGGAATTTGGAAGTAATCTTGTAATTTTAAAATGAGTAAGCCTCAGCATGAACAATGCAGAAGACTCAAAATACTTCCCAAGTAATCATTTGTGTTTCAATTTCTCATCAACTTTTCTCATGATGATCTGGAGCAGATTATCATAAGATGATTTCAATATGAACCCCTGAAACGTTGCTTGGAATTTGGAAGTAGTTTTCTAATTTTAAAATGAGGACACTTCAGCATGAACAATGTAGAAGAATAAAAATCCTTTCCAAGTTTATCATTTTAGTATCAATTTCTCATCAAGTTTTCCCATGATCATCTGAAGCAGATCATTGTAAGATGGTTTCAATATGAATACACTAGAATGTGAGCCGTCTGGTTGTAAAAATTTTCACCAATTTTCTTTTGATGATCTGAAGCAAATCATTATCAGGTTATGATTTGAAGCAGATTATTATTAGATCTGATAATGATCTGAAGCATACCATTACTAAATAATAATCTGAGATAATTCGTTATCAAAAAATTGTAAAGAATTTGAAATCAATCATCAAAGTTGTAAATCGATAAGGATTCAATTTAAACAAATTGGATCGTAGTTTCTCAGTAATGTAGACGAAAAAAAATACTTTCCAATAATTATTTGTCTTTCAAATTCTCATTAACTTTTCTCATGGTGATCTGGAGCAGATCATCATAAGATGGTTTCAAAATGAACACACTGAAACGTTGCTTGGAATTTGGAAGTAATCTTGTAATTTTAAAATCAGGAAACCTTAGCATGAACAATGTAAAAGAATAAAAATACCTTCCAAGTGATTATTTGAGTTTCAATTTCTCATCAACTTTTCTTATGATCATCTGGAGCAGATCATTGTAATGTGGTTTCAATATGAATACACTGAAACCTTGCTTGGAATTTGAAAGTAATCTTCTAATTTAAAATGAGGACACTTCAGCATAAATAATGTAGAAGAATAAAAATACTTTCCAAGTTATCATTTGTGTCTCAATTTCTCATCAACTTGTCTCATGATGATCTGAAGCAGATCATCATAAGATGGTTTCCATATTAACACACTGAAACGTTTCTTGGAATTTGGAAGTAATCTTTTAATTTTAAAATGAGGGCACTTTAGCAGAACAATATAGAAGGATAAAAATACCTTTCAAGTTATTATTTGAGTTTCAATTTCCCATCAACTTTTCTCATGATCATCTGGAGCAGATCATTGTAAGATTGTTTTAATATGAATACACTAGAATGTAAGCTGTCTCATTATAAAAATTTGCAGCAATTTTCTTTTGATGATCTGAAGCAAATCATTATCAGGTAATGATTTGAAGCAGATTATTATTAGATCTGATAATGATCTGAAGCATACCATTACTAAATTATAATCTGAGATAATTCGTTACCGAAAAATTGTAAAGAATTGAAATCAATCATCAAAATTGTAAATCGATAAGGATTCAATTTAAACAAATTAGATCGTAGTTCGTCAATAATGTAGACGAGTAAAAATACTTTCCAAGTAATTATTTTTCATTCAATTTCTCATCAACTTTTCTCATGGCGATCTGGAGCAGATCATCATAAGATGGTTTCAAAATGAACACACTGAAACGCTGCTTGGAATTTGGAAGTAATCTTGTAATTTTAAAATGAGGAAGCCTCAGCATGAACAATGCAGAAGAATCAAAATACTTCCCAAGTAATCATTTGTGTTTCAATTTCTCATCAACTTTTCTCATGATGATCTGGAGTAAATCATCATAAGATGGTTTCAATATGAACACACTGAAACGCTGCTTGGAATTTGGAAGTAGTCTTCTAATTTTAAAATGAGGACACTTCAGCATGAACAATGTAGAGGAATAAAAATCCTTTCCAAGTTTATCATTTGAGTTGCAATTTTTCATCAAGTTTTCCCATGATCATTTGGAGCAGATCATTGTAAGATTGTTTCATTATGAATACACTAGAATATGAGCTGTCTCGTTCTAAAAATTTTTACCAATTTTCTTTTGATGATCTGAAGCAAATCATTATCAGGTTATGATTTGAAGCAGATTATTATTAGATCTGATAATGATATGAAGCATACCATTACTAAATAATAATCTGAGATAATTCGTTATCGAAAAATTGTAAAGAATTTGAAATCAATCATCAAAATTGCAAATCGATAAGGATTCAATTTAAACAAATTGGATCGTAGTTTCTCAATAATGTAGACGAATAAAAATACTTTCCAAGTAATTATCTGCCTTGCAATTTCTCATCAACTTTTCTCACGGTGATCTGGAGCAGATCATCATAAGATGGTTTCAAAATGAACACACTGAAATGTTGCTTAGAATCTGGAATGATCTTGTAATTTTAAAATGAGAAAACCTCTGCATGAACAATGCAGAAGAATAAAAGTACTTTCCAAGTAATCATTTGTGTTTCTATTTCTCATCAACTTTTCTCATGATGATCTGGAGCAGATATTCATAAGATGGTTTCAATATGAACACACTGAAACGTTGCTTGGAATTTGGAAATAATCTTCTAATTTTAAAATGACGACACTTCAGCAAGAACAATGTAGAAGAATAAAAATACTTTCCAAGTTTATCATTTGAGTTTCAATTTCTCAACAACTTGTCTTATGATCACCTGGAGCAGATGGTCATAAGACGGTTTCAATATGAACACACTGAAGCGTTGCTTGGAATTTGGAAGTAATCTTCTAATTTTAAAATGAGGACACTTCAGCATAAACAATGTAGAAGAATAAAAATACTTTCCAAGTGATCATTTGAGTGTCAATTTCTCATCAACTTTTCTCATAATCATCTGGAGCAGATCATTGTAAGGTGGTTTCAATATGAATACACTAGAACGTGATCTGTCTCATTTTCCAAGTTATCAGTAATTTTATTTTGATAACCTGAGGCAGATCATAATTAGATAATGATTTGAAGCAGATCATTGTTACATTTGATAATGATCTGAAGGACATCACCATTAAATAAGAATAATAAAAAAATTATAAAGAACTTGAAAAATGATATTCTTCAAAATTGTTAATTAATAAGGACTCAGCTAAAACAAATTGAAATGTAGTTGCTCAATAATTTGGAAGAATAAAATTACTTTCCATGTAATCAGATGTGTTCCAATTTTTCATCAACTTTTCTCATGATGATCTGGGGCAGATTTTCACAAGGTGGTTTCAATAGGAGCACACTGAAACGTTGCTTAGAATTTGGAAATAATCTGATGAGGGAGCTTCAGCATAAACAACGTAGAAGAATAAAAATACTTTCCAAGTGATCATTTGAGTGTCTATTTCTCATCAACTTTTCTCATAATCATCTGGAGCAGATCATTGTAAGATCGTTTCAATATGAATACACTAGAACGTGATCTGTCTCATTCTCCAAATTATCAGTAATTTTATTTTGATAACCTGAGGCAGATCATTATTAGATAATGATTTCAAGCAGATCATTTTTACATTTAATAATGATCTGAAGGACATCACCATTAAATAAGAATAATAAAAAAATTATAAAGAACTTGAAAAATGATATTCTTCAAAATTGTGAATTAATAAGGACTCAGCTAAAACAAATTGGAATGTAGTTTCTCAATAATTTGGAAGAATAAAAATACTTTCCATGTAATCAGATGTGTTCCAATTTTTCATCAACTTTTCTCATGATGATCTGGAGCAGATCTTCACAAGGTGGTTTCAATAGGAGCACACTGAAACGTTGCTTGGAATTTGGAAATAATCTGATGAGGGAGCTTCAGCATAAACAACGTAGAAGAATAAAAATACTTTCCAAGTGATCATTTAAGTGTCAATTTCTCATCAACTTTTCTCATGATCATCTGGAGCAGATCATTGTAAGATGGTTTCAATATGAATACACTAGAACGTGATCTGTGTCATTCTCCAAGTTATCAGTAATTTTATTTTGATAACCTGAGGCAGATCATTATTAGGTAATGATTTGAAGCAGATCATTGTTACATTTAATAATGATCTGAAGCACATCAATCAATAAATAAAAATAATAAAAACATTGTAAAGAACTTGAAAAATGATATTCTTCAAAATTGTGAATTAATAAGGACTCAGCTGAAACAAATTGAAATGTAGTTTCTCAATAATTTGGAAGAATAAAAATACTTTTTATCTAATCAGGTGTGTTCCAATTTTTCATCAACTTTCCTCATGATGATCTGGAGCAGATATTCACAAGATAGTTTCAATAGGAACACACTGAAACATTGCTTGGAATTTGGAAGTAATCTTGTAGTTTCCAAATGAGAGAGCTTCAGCATGAACAACGTAGAAGAATAAAAATAATTTCCAAGTTATCATTTGTGTTTCAATTTATCATCAACTATTCTCATGATCATCTGGAGCAGATCCATTATAAGATAGTTTCAATATGAACACACTAAAATGTGATCTGTCTCATTCTCCAAATTTTCCATAATTTTCTTTTGATGATCTGAAGCAAATCATTGTCAGATAATGATTTGGAGCAAATCAGATTTAATAATGATTTGAAGCACACCATTATTAAACAGTAATCTGAGAGAGTTGGTTATGAAGAATTTGTAGAGAATTTAAAAAATGATATTCTTCTAAATAACAAATCAATAATGGACACAATTTAAACACATTGGTTCCCTAAATAATTATCAAATTATATCAAAATGTTTGGGCATAACTTTCAGTTTGGTTGAATCGCATTTAATTTTTCATTCTCCAAATGTTCAGTTTTTTCTTTTGGTATAATCTGAAGCAAATCATTATCAGATAATAATTTGAAGCAGATCTTTATCAAATTTAATAACGATCTGAAGCAGATCTGAAGCAGATCATTGTTAGATTCAATAATGATCTGAAGCATATCATCATATTAAAAAAAATAATAAAAAAATTATAAACAACTTGAAAAATGATATTTTTGTGATGATATAATTGTGAATTAATAAGGACTCAGCTAAAACATATTCGATAACGATCTGAAGCACATTATTATTAGTAAATAATATTCTGCGTTAGTTGCTGGTGAAAAATTGTAAAGAACTTAAAAAATTATATTTTTCCAAGTAGCAAATCGATAAGGATTCAATTCAAACAACGTAGTTCCTCAATAATTATCAAATCATATCAAAATTTCCGTGCACAATTTACAGTTTGATTGAATTAAGTTGAATTTTTTGAAATTTTATTTGCTGTTTTGGCTTTTTGTGGGGTAATGTGATATTATTTGATGCAAGTGTTTGGAATCGCTGCTGTTTCAATCACCTTTTTGATTCTGAAGAGTATAAACTGACATTTACTTCTGATTTATGTTATTTTGTCTTTATTGAAGAAATATCTCTCAGTATCTCAATATCTCTCTTGTAATAAATTTCATTTGTTTAAACCTGTGCCTTCTAGTCTGAAAAATAACTAGTTAAAAATCTTTCTGCTTTATATTTATACTTAAAAATTGGCTTTCGAAAAAATATGACATCTCTAATTTTTAACAATAATTGTTCTCTTTTATGCTGCTTTTGACAACTACACTAGGCACAATAATTAACAATTTTGATAAAGAAAATACGGATAATTGTTAAAAATATACATCTTCAGAATAAACAATAAAAACTTTATATTTAAATTGATTTTTAGAAGAAGTGATAAATTCAATTATTGAAGGTATAATAAAAAAAATTCTAAGGACTTTTTGTGATTGAAAACTTTCAGTCAGTATCCTTGTAATCTATCCATTATTTGCAAATTTATGCATTTAGGCCGGTATTTCCAAAATATGGTACGCGTTTTCCCAAGGGTACCGGAAGAGTTTGGTTGGGGCGCCGCACAGGGCGACTTCAGGCGACCTAAATATTAAAAATTAGTTGTTTGGACAAAAGTTACAAAACTAACTTAGTCAGCTGCCACAGATTTAAAGAGTTCGTGCAGATTACAGAATGATGCTTTGTTTAAATTCGTTGATACGTTCAGCAGACAAACAGGCAGACAAAGACACTTTCTCATTTATATATGAGTTATTATGGAATTTTTTAATTAGTGGCAGTTAACGCCAAGAAAAAATATGAAAAGGGTGCACAGATGTCGAAAATTTTGGCGAATATCTTTAATTACACACTTTATTATCTTTTCTTATTCAACTTTCTCTTTATTTTTTTATCATAAACCAATAACTAGGACTTGTAGGACTTAGGAGTATACAAAACCTCACTTGTACTCTTCGTACAATCATCATTTTGCGAATTATTAGTTACCAATGGACAAGCATTACTTTTCATTTTTGAAACACGATAACCCAACGAAAAGTCATCATATGGGGCTTAAAAACCAGTCAAATTAAAGGGAATTGAGTTGTCTAGAAAGTACAAGCATTACTTTTTTTAATTTTGAACCACGATAAGCCAGCGAAAAGTCATCGTGTGGGGCTCGAAAACCAATCAAATTAAGGGGGATTGAGTTTCCCAAAAGCTACTTATAATAATTTGATTAGAAAACATTATTTGAGTCCGTGAACTTTTTTAAATTCAAGTAAAACTTTGGACACTTATTTTACGATGGTTTTCTTATAATTGCTCAAAAACTACTGTTGCTAAAAAATCGAACTCAAGCTTCAAAAAGTAGAAACTTGGGGTTTTAATCTACTTTGATTTAGTTTTCTCTACGGCCATTTTATTCTGAAATAGAACCTTTTGAAACCATCTAAGAATTTCTGTGTTTTATAACCCTTAATTCCTGTAAAATTGTACATTAAGCACATAAATACATGCGTTTGGAAAAACTCGATTATTATTATTATTAGATGAGTCATAATCCCCTAAACAAGATGCCGCAAGATACCGCAAATGCCAAATTAAGTAAACCAAGTGGCGCCAATGTTGAAATTTTTGGTGAATGCGCCGGATTTTTTCAATATTTTTAAAATACTTTTTTCTTTCTGGAAATATTAAATGTTTCAGGAAGCCTTACCATCGATTCAATACATTTTTGGAATAATTCGCTAAAAGAATGATACAACGAAGCGGAAATTTCACTGCAACATACGAAGAAAGATATATTCAATTACGTTTGACTTGGTTGCGGCTTTAACCTCTGGCGTGGGTTTATTCCACAAGTTATCTCATTTTTAACCACATGCAGTACCAATGCGGCAATATTTTTCGCCGTGGCCTAAGGACGATAAACAAAATGGGCAGATAAATCTCAAGGTGGTTCATTTGTTGGTGGCAGGCTGGTAGATTGCGTGCGAAGAGATAGTTTATGTTCTCGCATCGGCAATAACTTAAACCTTTTGCATATAAACATTACCAGGTAGCGAAACTGCCGGTTTAATGCGCATTTATGGAATTTATTTCATAACTTCGGAATATATACTCCCCATCGTAGACATTCTTAGTGGTCGTTAGATTTTTCAGTTGCTTTCAAAATAATGCGCGAGCTTTCGGATTTATTAAAATTGAAACTAGCATGAAAGAGGGAAAAATAAATATGACTAAAAGATGTCGGGGATGACAAATTTCGTGCCTAACTCCCACGGGTGCAAAGGTTACAAGGATAAATTTATGGTTGTGTTGTGGTTGATATCGTATCCGCTATAGCCTTATCATTCGAGCCAATGATAGATTTAGAAAGTCGAGACGATTTACGATCTTCTTCCTGATGTAAATTCCTTTCAAGTGACTTGTAAAAATTCTGTAGATTAAAACAGTCCTGTGAGAAAAGATAAGTGCACGTTCCTATAAAATATCACCGGTGCGTCCGCTGGGACACAGCTCATTAATTACAGGACAATCTTATATATAGCTGGACACCTATACGAGTTCACGAATGATAGAAGCAAGGGAAACGTGAATTTAAGCTTGACAAGTTCGACGATTGACGAATAGATTACCTCAAGTACTTACAAGAACATTCTGGGAATATTTCGAATTTTGCAACGCTCCGAACTGCTTCCATAAGAAATAGATTTAAAATAATTTAACCAAAAAGAGAAAACAACTTTGACACAATGAAAATACTGAAATCCTGCTATGAGAAAGAATTAGGTTACGGTTTTCAGAGAAAAATAGTAAGAGTAGCAGGTCCTAGTTTAATAAAAAATAAGATAAAATAGCAAGGCCCCCAAAATGTCCGCAATTCTATTACACACATCGTGATTTATACGATCGATAGCGACGTATTCCATCAGATTTATTGACGGTTATGATGGATATATGAGACATATTTGACAAACATTTAGTTGCGTGCATTGACAGTAATAAATATAAAATAATCGATTTATTTATCTGCTGACCAATCAAAAGGTTTTAATTAAATTTTATTGAAATTCAAACAAATTAACCATCAATAGATTAATTATTAATTAATAATAGGTGAGATTTGTTGATGTTGATGATGAGTTTATTCAAGTAGGTATGTCGATTGCTGTTAATAACATATAACAATAAAAAGTAACATTTCTGAAATTAAGGTCCAAATTCCGAGAAAGAAAACTTTGTAAATTTTTGGTGGAACGGACTGGTCCTTGGTTATCTTTAATAATTGAAATACAAATCTTGTCCCTTGAAACCAACCAGGATTAAAAAACACAACAACGGTTGCTCTAACACGTTTCGATAGCCAAAGTATCATCTGCAGAGAGATTAGATGTTAATATCTCTTTGAAGATGATAGCTTGGCTATCGAAACGCGTTATTGTGTTTTTTAGTCTTTCTTGGTTTCAGGGGACAAAATTTGTATAGTTAACTTGAAATTTTGACCCCAAACTCAAAACCAGAAAATAATACAAACTTTGAAGGTTACTTTTTCGACTATTTTTTGTTTTCAAATTATTAAAATTTCGCCATTAGAACGAAAATTCAAAATAATATCCAAACTTAAATAAAAAACCAAAGTTAAGCTGACAATTTCGAGCTTGTTTTAAAATTAAACCTGAACATGTAACTCTTCAAATTTTAAGAACAAAACGTTTTGAGAATCAGAATTAATCCCCATCGTTATTTAGGTTAAAATTGCGATAAAAAATTTACAAATCGAACTTTTAACCTTTTTCCAGATGCTTTGAGATTTAAACTTAAAAATACTAAGTTGAGGCGAAAATGTTGAGGCCAGGTTCTTAATTTTGACAATAATATAGCAATTCCGACAAAAATTATATTTACTTTTCATGAAAAAATGTCAACATCTAAAATTGAATCTTGAAATTAGAAGCTAAACCTTGAAATTTAAAGCTGAATATTGAAATTTAAAATCGAACCTTGGAATTTAAAGTTGAACTTTGAAATTTAAAGTTGGGCTTTGAAATTTAAAGTTGAGCTTTGAAATTTAAAGTTGAGCTTTGAAATTTAAAGTTGAATCTTGAAATTTTAAGTTGAATCTTGAAATTTAAAATTCAAACTTGAAAGTGTAAGCTGAAAATTTGTCTTTATTTTTTTTAACATTTGTACTTTTAACCCAATATATTTGAAAAGAAATTATAGATTTTCATGATGTGTAACCTTTTATTTCAATTTTTTAGTTCGTTTCGTTTTTGTTTTCCATAAAAAAATGTCGAAATTTAAAATTGCAACTTGAAATTAAAAGCTGAACCTCCAAATTTAAAGTTGAATCTTGAAATTTAAAGTTGAACCTTGGAATTTAAAGTTAAAATTTGAAACTGTAGATGGAAAATTTGTTTCTAATTTTTTTCTAATATTTGTACTTTTAAACTAACATTTCTGAAAGAAATTTATAGATTTTTATAATATGCAATTTTGTCATTCAAATTGTTTAATTCGTCTCGTATTTTTTTATGAAAAGATGTCGAAATTTAAATTTTTAACTTGAAACTGAAAGTTGAACTTTGAAATTTAAAGTTGAACCTTAAAATTTAAAGTTGAACTTTCAAATTTAAAGCTGAACCTTAAAATTTAAAGTTGAACCTTGAAATTTAAAGTTGAACGATGAAATTTAAAGTTCAAACTTGAAATTGTGGATGGAAAAATTTGTTTCTAATTTTTTCTAATATTTGTACTTTTAAACCAAAATTTCTGAAAAGAATTTATAGATTTTCATGATATATAATTGTTTTATTCAAATTTTTTAGTTCGTCTCATATTTTTTTATGAAAAGATGTCGAAATTTAAAATTGCTACTTAATGCATGCAATAGTAACAAAATAGACAATTCGTTCAATTACCCGATTCATTGCAACGACTCTAGTTACCAGGCGGTTTTCGTAATTTAATCAAGAGCCAAACCTAACATAAGTTTCTGTCTTTTATGCCTGAAACCCATTAATCGATAGCCGGCGAGGACGTTTTTACAGCCGGGGCGATTTCGAACCGTTAAAATGGCCAATCCGATAGTGTTAATACCAGCTTGAAATACGAGTCCAATTAAAATAAACAGCGATTGTTAATTTAAACTGCCAAGAGGTGAATTAATATTTAATAAGTGATGTCAATGGCGGGGTTAAATGCTACTTAACGGACGCAATTACTTCGCGATAATGAGATACGTGGCTACCGACTAATATCAGGTTGTTGCTGATCATTATTTACTTTACTTGGATGCTGTTTCCTTAGAACGAGAACCAGATGGAGACATTTTAATATTTAACAGAGAGTAATGCAGGTAAGTGGTTGACAAGCAGCCTTGCAGACTGCCGACAGAAGTGAAAATCTAAAACTGATGATATTTTTCCTGGAGTTATTGAATATAAAGTAATTTAATTGTTCTGAAAGTAACCTAAAATGTTTATATATTTTTATATCTTGAGGATATATACCTAAAATTTTATATTACTTAACATGCAACTCAGGTGACAGGCGACTAGTAGTAGATGGCCTTGATCCGGGCCGAATCTTTCCATTTATCCATCGTGATATTATCCATGTGTTCATCACAATTTAATCTCTCCTTTTATAACAGCAACAATATACTCTGCTATTTCATATTTTACAGGAAATAACTGGGTCACAAAAGCACAAAAGTCATAATATTTAACTGTGAGTGTTGTAATGTTCCTTAAAACTAAATATTTAATGAAGATTTTAAGAAATGTCATTAAAAATATAACAGCGTCGCCACACGCTCAGACTAATGTTGCTTATTCTTTATTACTGTCCGGAGTTGTTCACAATGAATATTTGAAATTATGTGCATCGTGTGAAGCATATCTTTGTTACGTACAAAATTGAAAATCCTTATTTACCTCTATTTACACAGGGGATAAAATTTTTTATGGAAGTTCGTTGTTTTTGAAGCTATAAATGTGAAAAGTAGTATTTGTATTTCTATTTATAAATAAAAGTTGATTACATATATCAGGATTTTTGGAAACGCGTCCCCTCAGGGGGTAAAATTTATTTAGTAAAATTCAAAGAGTGACTAACGGGCAATACGTACCCTGAATCGATGAATAGAAAAGCATACAATTTTACCCAGGAGTTCCTAAAAACCAAAAACACTAAGAAAGGATTTTTTAAAATCCTTTCTTAGAAGAAAGGATTTTTTAAAATCCTTCTCCTAAGGAAGTTAAACAGGAGATTAAATTTCGTAATGAATTTCCTCGTTTTCAAGGTTAAAAATATGGAAATTAGTATGCACGTTTTATTTATAAATAAAAGTCAGTTGTCTTAGGTTTTTAGAAATTCATCCCTCACGAATGTAAAATGAAGGACCAAATATGTCTCTCGTCTTATCAGTATGGTACGGTCGCTGTAAACATTCCCAATAGTCACCTGCTTCAATGCTCAAGAGACGTGAATTCCACTGAGTGACTATCGACTGAATATAACGAACCTGACTTGGTGCCTACTTCTGTTGTTGAAAAATTACTCAGTCATTTGTACGTGCATTGTGCAAAAGCTTAAAAAATCAAAATATATGCAACTGAAGAGTTTTTCAGTACTCCATTGGCGGGGGCGGAATCGATACGGTGGCTACGTATATTCGGTTTTCGTACCGACGTAATTTCCCGTCAAAACTTCATCTAAAGGACCGGAAATTAAAACAAGAGCGCTTTACATTCGAGAGTGCACTCGAAAGTTTTCCCATTCAGGAAATTAATTGAATAAGAAAGTCTATTTCCCAGTTTCGGAGTTTTAAAGGCATTCCTTTATGGTCTCCTCACTCAACGGCATCCCCTTATTATCCCGGGAACGTTTTCAGGTATCCAAAAGACAAACATAACATCCATTGTGCGAAACGATCAAAAGTTTAATTAACCCGAGAAAGGAGAACTCTGGAAGAGTAATGAATATTGCTTTTGCGGCGGATGAAAAGAGATAATGCTATCGGTATGAGTTGTGGCCCAAGTCGGCGGGGAGACGTTAGTTAAATTTATCACTGCAATTTGATGGCGTTGCCCGGCAAAATAAGCAGCCAACTGGGATATACGAACACTGCGGAATAAGCCATTCCAGAGACGTATCGCTCGAGAAAATGTAAGCACTATAAAATTACGAAAACGGCCCGGTCGGCCCCCATATACGCCCGTTTCGCTTCAGAAAGATGATACCGAAACTGCCTCGACCCAAACGAGCTCCATAAACCACTTCGTTACGTTTTGTTTATTAGAAATAGATTTTTTTCGCTCGCGCGCCTCCCCTCGGGTTCGAACTCGGACAGATTTGTTTGCTCACGTTGACTATTAGTGAAAGCTAGAGGGAATTCCGTTGCATTTGGCATCTTTTTAACAAAAATAATACGTATCGAAGTCAAATTTGTAAGTAATTACTTTATTTAATACATTTTCTGTACAGGTGTCTCAGTTATTAATTTCTAGAGAAGAAGAAGAGAGAAAAATGGGTATGACACAAATACTTGACTATTATTATGTTTTTTCCAGGCAGATTTACGTCGAAAAAAGTATATTGTATTTTGGTGGAACGGGCTTTTAGGGAATTTAGGGAATTTAGGGAAGAAGATTTAAAATGTGAGTTTAAAGTCGAACGATTTGGCGTTTAAGTTGAAATGTTACTTCAAAAATTAAACATTTCTAATTTAGGTGGAACAGACTGCTTCTTGGTTATCTTCAAAAATTGAAACACAAATCTTGTTCCCTGAAACCAAGACAGCATCTGAAGATGATAGCTTGGCTATCGAAATGCGTTAGATCAGCCTTTGTTGTGTTTTTTAATCATTTTTGGTTTCAGGGAACAAGATTTGTATTTCAATTTTTTAGTATATTGTATATCTGGTAGTAAAAGCAAAATATTCCCATACGATGGTGTAAATTGTGGTCGAGGCGTTGGCCGATTTGATAAATTTGAACTGAAAAATTTTAGAAATTGGAAACCATAAGTTTTTTAATTTGGATTGTTTTGTGAAACTTCTATTTTTTTAATAAAAAATATGGTTTTGTTTAGAACTATTACTTATTTTCCCAAAACTCAGACCTTCAATTATTAATTATTAACATTTTGAAATTTTTTTTTGGAAACCCTCAACTTTCCTTTGCTATCAGTTTTAGTTTCATTACATAAAATGTCGATTCAACTTCGAAATATTGTTGTTTTTTTTTTTTGGAAATTTTCGCATCAGTTTAAACCTCAATTCAAAATTTTATTCTTGATTTCGAAATTCCAATGTTTTCCCAAAATTTCGAATTTACACATGAAATCAAAATTTTTTTGCGAAATCACAGGCTTTACATTAGAAATTAGATTTTATTTGTTAATAATTTGGATTTCTGCTACAGCATCTAGAAAATCTTTTCGTTTTTAGAAATCTTAACTTCTCAAAATTTCAACCCCCAATTTTTTCGAATTTAAACCCCAAGTTGTGAGTTTATGGTAGAATGTTGGCTTTTTTTTGAAAAGTTTTTCAAAAGTTCAGACCTAATCCAATTTTATCAGTAATTAAAGATCACAATTTTTATTGTGGATTCGAAACCACTTTTTGGAACTGCTTTATTTTTTCATAATTCCAAATTTCAATTTTTATTTAAATTTAAAAGCAAACAATTCAATTCTTTCCGGTAAATTATAAATTTTCCAAGAGTTCGAGCATTTAAAAGTGACGCTTTCAACATTTAGTTTCTATCCTGAAAATATGAATTGAAAATGTTTGAATTTCAATTTTTTTAAATTAGGTAATATTCAGAGCTCAGGTTATAAATTCTGAATTTTTAATTGATAGCTGATTTCGATTTTACTGTCCAAAATTATTTTCTAGAAAATTAAAAAATTGCAGGGAATACCATATTTTTCTCCAATTTCGAATTTCTTCGAATTTTTCTTATGTTAACATTTTGCTTGGATACGAACTTGGGCCTTAACACTTCAGTCCACAGTCCATTAGTCCACAGTCCATTAGTCCACAGTCCATTGGTCCACAGTCCATTAGTCCACAGTTCATTAGTCCACAGTCCATTAGTCCACAGTCCATTAGTCCACAGTCCATTAGTCCACTAGTCCACTAGTCCACTAGTCTACTAGTCCACAGTCTACTAGCCCACAATCCATTAGTCCACAGTTCATTAGTCCACAATCCATTAGTCCACAGTCCATTAGTCCACAGTTCATTAGTCCCGAGTCCATTAGTCCACAGTCCATTAGTCCACAGTCCATTAGTCCACAATCCATTAGTCCCCAGTCCATTAGTCCACAGTCTACTAGTCTACTAGTCTACTAGTCCACAGTCTACTAGTCCACAGTCCATTAGTCCAGAGTCCATTAGTCCACAATCCATTAGTCCACAGTCCATTAGTCCACAGTCTACTAGTCTACTAGTCTCCTAATCCACAGTCTACTAGTCCACAGTCCATTAGTCCAGAGTCCATTAGTCCACAATCCATTAGTCCACAGTTCATTAGTCCACAGTTCATTAGTCTACAGTCCATTAGTCCACAGTCCATTAGTCCAGAGTCCATTAGTCCACAATCCATTAGTCCACAATCCATTAGTCCACAGTCCATTAGTCCACAGTCTACTAGTCTACTAGTCTACTAGTCCACAGTCTACTAGTCCACAGTCCATTAGTCCAGAGTCCATTAGTCCACAATCCATTAGTCCACAGTCCATTAGTCCACAGTCTACTAGTCTACTAGTCCACAGTCTACTAGTCCACAGTCCATTAGTCCAGAGTCCATTAGTCCACAATCCATTAGTCCACAGTTCATTAGTCCACAGTCCATTAGTCCACAGTCCATTAGTCCAGAGTCCATTAGTCCACAATCCATTAGTCCACAGTCCATTAGTCCACAGTCTACTAGTCCACAGTTCACTAGTCCACAGTCCACTAGTTCACAGTCCACTAGTTCACAGTCCATTAGTCCCCAGTCCACTAGTCCACAGTCCACTAGTCCACAGTCCACTAGTCCACAGTCTCGAAACTAGACCATTCGCTACATCAGATTTGCCAAACTGATGACTCTTATTACTAAGAAAACATACCCCAGGTTCCATATTTGTGTATTCAACAAGTTAACAAAATGAAAGTTAATTAGGTCTAAAATTGACCGAACTATTTACAAGCTGTCTTTGAATTTAACTGGATCAGCAGATCGAAGGAAAGTTGCTAGAAGTTAATAGAAGGTTGGAGATCTTGAAGATTGCAGGCGTTTAATAAATATGACTTTCTCGTCAATGACAGATAAACATTTTAAAATCATATTCATCCTATTAGCAATAACTTTCACTGAGTTAGTAATTAACTCCGTTGGTTTGTCAACGAATCAGCTGAATATTGAGGCGTCTCAAGTTACGATATTTTATAACATTTTACGACGCCAGTAAGTTTCCTCTGAAATTCTTCGCTGTAGTTCATTTACCTGTGTACCCGAACGACCAACTGTATTTTTATATTTTGAGGTCAAACGGCATCGTAAAAATGTCAGACCTTCAGCGTCGCACTATTTTTAGCTATTGTCATCGAGAAAAAACCCGAAAACGACAAAGGCTTGAAACGTCGCCTTCTCGAAGGCGATGCGGCAGCACACAATCAACCCATTTAGTTTCGGTTTATTGCTGGTTATCCCTTTTTGATTGCGACCCCCGCAGGGGACTTTAAAAAAAAACGCATCGACCTTGTTCCGATATTATGGCATCTGAAACTATCCGCAAGCGGTCCGATATTCTGACCTCGAAACGGCCGTTTAGGATGGCTTTAACCCGATATTAGGGTTGAGTCTGGCCACTTTATAGTGGGACAGTTTCTTGTCGGACTCTTTTGAAGGAAGTCCGTAGTTTATTAAAAATGTTTGGAGAGAAATCGGGAATTTGATGCGGCGATTGATAATTCAGCAAGTTGTCGCTGTTTGCGAGTGACCCAAGTGATCAAGTGACCCATTTGGTGTTGACACAATGTAGGTCAGTCAAAAAAGGTAAAATCATTCAAGAGATCTTCTGTAGCATCTTTAATGGCATCTACGTGCTATCTTGGTCTTGTCTCAGGAAAAGTGTAGACAGAGGGGGTGAGTCAATTATATAAGCTAAAGCCTTGTAACTCCAAAATGTTTTTGTTAATAACAATGTTCTTGATACAAATGTACCTTACTATACAGAGTCTTGCAGAAGCCTTTAGGCAGAAATAGTTTGAGGTCCTTTTAAAAGTAAAATCAATGTGAATGAAAACATCAGTCTCAGTTACAATGTTATTAACTTTAAATACATATTCCCAAGGGTTAGCAAAGACAGAAAATCGAAAAAAAAAATGTATTCAGTCTTTTAAGGGGAAAGAAAATCTGCATTTAGCTTTCTAAAGTGGTTACAAGGAAAACGATAGCAAAACTCCACTAACGATTAAATAAAAAATATTTATATAATTATTTCTTCATACACTTGAAACTAATATGAACATAATTACATCTGTTTTACATTTTTGGTTTTATTAGTCAAATAATCTGCTAAAAAGATAAAGGAATTTCTAAAAAATTAAATATTCTTAAAATCTTATACCAAAATAATTAACCAAGTCTGACACAAATTAAACATTCAACAATTGAAACTAATATGAATATATTTACATCGATTTTACATTTTTGGTTTCATTAATCAAATAGTCTGTTGAGAAGTTAATGAAAACTCTAAAATATTCCAAAAATCACATATGAAGGTAACTGACCAGGTCTGACACAAATAAAAACATGGATCCTATCCTAAAAAGTAAATAACTTTACGACGCATTCACAAAATTAACGTTCAATGCTCAAACAGTCGGATAATTCAATTTTAAAAGTGACGAGTCAAAACGAATCCAAAAATAAAAAACAACAAATCTTTATTTCGATATTGTGAATTTTTCCCGAATTTTGGTCTTTTAACTACAAAATTTTGGCTACGGTTTTGAATTTTTTAATTTCTGTTCAAACTTTCGATTTTTTTTCTTATAAATATGACTTTAAAGTCGAAAGGTCTTTAGCACGTAATTTCGATATTTTCTAAAAATTTCGAATTTATAAACGAGGCTCAAAATTACAATCTAATTTTAAAATTTCAACTTTTAATTTCGAACGTTTGAATTTAAATTCGAGATTTTTGAAAATCTTATATTAAGGTCCAGAAATTAATTTTAAAATCCAAAAATTTGACGACTTTAAATATTTAAATTATGAAATGCAAATCTTGTCCCCTGGAACTAAAACAGATTAAAAAATACAAAAAAGGTTGCTCTAACGCGTTTCGATAGCCAAGCTACCATATTCAGAGAGATATCTGCAGCGAGTATCTCTCTGAAAATGATAGCTTGGTTATCGAAACGCGTTAGAGCAACTGTTGTATTTTTTAATCATGTCTTTTGGTGGAACGGACTGGTCTTTGGTTATCTTCAAAAATTGAAAAACAAAACTTGTCCCCTGAAACCAAGAAAGATTAAAAAATATAACAAAGGTTGCTCTAACGCATTTCAACAGCCAAGCTATCATCTTTAGAGAGATCCTGTATCTCTCTCACGCGTTAGAGCAACCTTTTATGTGTTTTTTAATCTTTCTTGGTTTCTTGAAAATTGAAAAACAAAACTTGTCCCCTGAAACCAAGAAAGATTAAAAAATACAACAAAGGTTGCTCTAACGCATTTCAACAGCCAAGCTATCATCTTTAGAGAGATCCTGTATCTCTCTCACGCGTTAGAGCAACCTTTTATGTGTTTTATAATCTTTCTTGGTTTCTTGAAAATTGAAAAACAAAACTTGTCCCCTGAAACCAAGAAAGATTAAAAAATACAACAAAGGTTGCTCTAACGCGTTTCAACAGCCAAGCCATCATCTTTAGAGAGATCCTGTATCTCTCTCACGCGTTAGAGCAACCTTTTATGTGTTTTTTAATCTTTCTTGGTTTCTTGAAAATTGAAAAACAGAACTTGTCCCCTGAAACCAAGAAAGGTTAAAAAATACAATCTTTGTTGTGTTTTTTAATCTTTTCTGGTTTCAGGGGATAAGATTTCTATTTCAGTTTTTGAAGACAACCAAGGACCAGTCCCTTCTACCAAACTAAAATATGTAACTAAAAAAAAAAAATTGAGTCATAAACTGATGATTTGGAAAGAAAGTAACAATTTCAGAAATAACTCGAACGATTTTTCCCAAATTATTGAAAATTGTACTTTCAAATGGATTTTTGGAATTTTTTTTTTTGGATTAAAATTTTTTCCAGAATTTTCATTTTGCCAGAATTTTCGTGCCTTTTATTTAATTTATTATTTCTCTCTAGATTTCAACAACTTTGTTATTGCAATTTAGGAAAGAAGATCTAAAATATGAGTTTTAAGTCGAACGATTTTTAAGTTAAAATGTTACTTCAAAAATTAATCATTTCTAATTTAGGTGGAACAGACTGGCGCTTGGTTATCTTCAAAAATTGAAATACAAATCATGCCCCCTGAAACCAGCAAAGATTAAAAAACAGAACAGAGGTTGCTCTAATGCGTTTCGATAGCCAAGCTATCATCTTCAGAGAGATACTCAGTGTGCCGAGTATCCTAAGTAAACTGAGTTTTTTAAATTGTCGATTATTGTTTTTTGAAAATTTTGACTATTTGCAATATTTTAATTAAGATTTTTTGAAATTTCTAAATTGTTTCAAAATATCATTTTTTCAAAATTCCCAATTCTTTTGAAAATCTTCAGAAAGATTTTCAAAACTCGATATTTTCTCAACACTTCGCCTTTTTTAAATCCAGATTTTTTTTTAAATTTGTCATTTTAACAAAATCTAGTCTGACTATTTTAAAAAGTTCGAATTTTTTTCAAAATTTCGAGCCTTTTCCTTGAAAATTTTGTACTTTTTTAGAAAATTTAAATTTTTATAAAACTTTCAAGATTTTAATCTTTAATTTCTTTAAATTTTAATTTTATTATTTTTTTAAACATGTGAACATTTTTAAATTTTCTTTATCTATTAAATTTCGCAACTTATTGAATATTTCGCTTTTTGATGAATAATTTCGAATTTTGTTTTTGAAAATTTCGAAATTTTTTAAATTGTCGATTATTGTTTTTTGACAATTTTGTCTATTTGCAATATTTTAATTAATATTTTTTCAATCACAAAATTCCACATATTTGTAAATTTTTCGTCTGATTCTAAAAATTTTGAATATTTTTTTTTTAAATGCTGGCTTTCAAAGTTAAATTTTTTAAATTAAACTAATAGCACTTTATGAACATTTTAGACTCTTTCAAAATTTTATTTTTTAATTAAAAAAAATTAAATTTTCCTTAAAATACCAGCAACTTTTAAAATTTTCCGATTTTCTTCAAAATTTAGACTTTTTCAAAATTTTGTCCTTTTCGAAATTTTGACTATTTTTCAAAATTTCGACCTTTCTTCAAATTCTTTACTTTATTCTTCATGGTAGACTCTTATTGACCGGAAATATTATGTTTTTTTCAAGTTATGCACTGCTGACGAGCTCAAATGAGAGCGAAACATCGATGTCCAGTGCTACAACCTTTTTCATGTATTTTTTGTAGTTTCCTAATTTACCAAAAAAACAAATTTTTATTTTTTTCATATCTAATTTTTGGTCTCCTATTTTTCATTATTCCTATTCTATGTAAAAATTTGTGAACTGTCATGAAGTGACGTTTTCAATAAATTTAAATATCACGTAGTCACATTTCAAAAAGTGTTTAGAACATTGTCAACAAACCATAAAAATTTAAATATTTCCAAACTGGGCCGAAGAAATGTTAAATAAATTAAAAAAAAAACAAAATCTTTACTTTGTTCAAGATTATAATTTTTAAATTAAATTAGTGCGACTTCAAAAATAGTATCTCTCTGAAGATGATAGCTTGGCTATCGAAACGCGTTAGACCAACCTCTGTTGTGTTTTCTTAACCTTTCTTGATTTCAGGGGACAAGATTTGTATTTCACTTTCTAATTTAGTATTTAAAAATTATAAAATCCAGATAAAGTTGAAAATTTCAAAAACAGAAAATGGGTAAATTATTAATGTTTCCTTGGAATTTCTATTTTTGAATTTTTATTAGAAAAATCATGTTCCTATTTTCTGTGATAATTAGTGATATTGTGATTAGGAACTGTACGCTTTAAATTAACTTTTGAAAAACGAAATCAAAGTTTTCACAAAAAATTCACATTTATGTGTTTTGAGTCGAAACTTTGAGAAAAAAATAAAAATTTCCTATGTTAACCCAGAATGTTACAAATAATTTTTGAAAAAGGAATTCAAAACATCCACAAAAAATTCACATTTTCTGTTTTTAGTCGAAATTTTGAAGAAAACAATGAAAATTTCCGATTTTAACCCAAAATGTTGCAAATAGCTTTTGAAAAAAAAATCCAAAATTTCCACAAAAAATTCACATTTTGTGTTTTGGGTCGAAATTTTGGAGAAAAAAAATAAAAATTTCCGATTTTAACCCAGAATGTTACGAATAATTTTTAAAAAACGAATCCAAAACATCCACAAAAAAATCACATTTTCTGTGTTGAGTCGAAATGTTGAAGAAAACAATGAAAATTTCCGATTTTAACCCAGAATGTTGCAAATAGCTTTTGACAAAAAAGTACAAAATTTCCACAAAAAATTCACATTTTGTGTTTTCAGTCGAAATTTTGGAGAAAAAAAATAAAAATTTGCGATTTTAACCCAGAATGTTACGAATAATTTTTAAAAAACGAATCCAAAACATCCACAAAAAAATTACATTTTCTGTGTTGAGTCGAAATGTTGAAGAAAACAATGAAAATTTCCGATTTTAACCCAGAATGTTGCAAATAGCTTTTGACAAAAAAATACAAAATTTCCACAAAAAATTCACATTTTGTGTTTTGAGTCGAAATGTTGGAGAAAAAAATAAAAATTCCCTATTTTAACCCAGAATGTTACGAATAATTTTTAAAAAACGAATCCAAAACATTTACAAAAAAATCACATTTTCTGTGTTGAGTCGAAATTTTGAAGAAAACAATGAAAATTTCCGATTTTAACCCAGAATGTTGCAACTAGCTTTTGACAAAAAAATACAAAATTTCCACAAAAAATTCACATTTTGTGTTTTGAGTCGACATTTTGGAGAAAAAAAATAAAAATTCCCTATTTTAACCCAGAATGTTACGAATAATTTTTAAAAAACGAATCCAAAACATTTACAAAAAAATCACATTTTCTGTGTTGAGTCGAAATGTTGAAGAAAACAATGAAAATTTCCGATTTTAACCTTGAATATTGCAAATCACTTTAAAAAAAAAATTCAAAATTTCCACAAAAAATTCACATTTTGTGTTTTGAGTCGAAATTTTGGAGAAAAAAATAAAAATTTTCGATTTTAACCCAGAATGTTGCAAATGATTTTTGAAAAACGAATCCAAAACATCCACAAAAAAATCACATTTTCTGTGTTGAGTCGAAATTTTGAAGAAAACAATGAAAATTTCCGATTTTAACCAAGAATATTGCAACTAGCTTTTGAAAAAAAAATCCAAAATTTTCACAAAAAATTCACATTTTGTGTTTTGAGTCGAAATGTTGGAGAAAAAATTAAAAATTTCCGATTTTATTCCAGAATGTTGCAAATAATTTTTGAAAAATGAATCCAAAATATCCACAAAAAATTCAGATTTTCTGTTTTGAGTCGAAATTTTGAAGAAAACAATGAAAATTTCCGGTTTTGTTGCAAATAGCTTTTGAAAAAAAAAATCCAAAATTTCCACAAAAAATTCACATTTTGTTTTTTGAGTCGAAATGTTGGAGAAAAAAATAAAAATTTCCGATTTTAACCCAGAATGTTGCAAATAATTTTTGAAAAACGAATCCAAAACATCCACAAAAAATTCACATTTTCTGCTTTTAGTCGAAATTTTGAAGAAAACAATGAAAATTTCCGATTTTAACCCAGAATGTTGCAAATAGCTTTAAAAAAAAATCCAAAATTTCCACAAAAAATTCACATTTTGTGTTTTGAGTCGAAATGTTGGAGAAAAAAATAAAAATTTTCGATTTTAACCCAGAATATTACAAATAATTTTTGAAAAACGAATCCAAAACATCCACAAAAAATTCACATTTTCTGTGTTGAGTCGAAATTTTGAAGAAAAGAATGAAAATTTCCGATTTTAACCCTGAATGTTGCAAATAACTTTAAAAAACAAATACAAAAAAATTTCCTATCTATCGATACTGTCGATGAAAAATACCCTTGATATACAGTGTGTCCCACCTGGAATAGCCGCGATCGATATCTGACAAAGATATCTAGCAAAGTCGACGAAGCCAACACAACTAAAATATTCGCAAAGTTGTAATATTTTCGCTTATAGCGGAAGTTGGCACCAACTATGTTATTTTAAATAAGATGCCCTATATATTTGTGCATTTTTGGATTTTATTTGATATTTTAAGGCCACTTTGTATAACAAACAAGGTACTTAAAATTTATAATTCTTGAGATAATTAGATTTTCATAAAAAAAATTGACAGGAGCAAGGTCCCACGAAATTCTTTGTATCTTTTTCCAGAAAAAAGATATTTATTTTGAAATAAAGTACCACATTTGAATATGGTACTTGAGGAGAACACATACGAAGCTATCTTGCACAACTTTTATAAATTGAAAACCGTTACACCGAGTGTTGTATTCAGGTTTGAACATTTTGGTAAATTCAAATGGCGATAACTTGGTTATGTTAAATGAAACCCCCTATATTTTTTTACCGATTCCCAATGGGGCACACTGCATAGTGAACACTACGAGCCAGATTCAAATCTATAACCTTAATTAAACTCGTGTCGTTTCGCGGTGCATCGAGGATTGGAGGAGCTCTCTCCCTCGAGGGACGACCGTTGAAGCCTAGATGGCAACGGCAGGTCAAATTATAAGCTTCGTTTTATTAAATAAACTTATCAGCTAAAACTATCGATACTATCGATGATAGAAACTATCGATGCATAATAAACAGTAAGATTAAATGTGATTCAAACTGAAATCGATAATTGAATCTTGTTTATATGTAATTTTAAAGTATTTCGTATCACTGAGCGCTCGTATCAAACATTAATGAACGGATAAGCATAAAAATGCCTAACGGTGGACGATAAATCCTTTTGAGATTTACGCCGCTTGAAGGCGATATCTGCGATTAGATCGTCTGATCAAGAAGGAGCCAAAGTTCGCGGCTAATTTACGATCTAATTGAATAAAATGAAAAGTACCTCACGACCGAAGGCGGAAGAGATCGTGGGCTTTAACAAACGGGGCATTAAGGTGGATCCTCGACGAGAGAGTGCAAGAGGATTTGCTCCCATTGATTTTATTATCATTTTAGTGACCGTAAAAATCTAAGTTATAGCATGTTTATGTTTACTACTGTTTAGCGGGCTATAAATGTTGGATTTAGTTGCAATGCCGCCCGAGACCTATGCCAAGTCAACGTCTGTTGAGCAGCTCGGGCCTTTTGCCATCAATGTCAGCTTTATTGACGCGTTTGATGGCCTGTTTATTATTCCACCTTATAAATTCAATGAAATTATTATTTTACGAGCGTTTTATTATTCTATATGTTGATGTTAATTCGGCGCTAAATTTTACTAACCTCCTTTAAACGGTAACAGAGCTGCCGCTTTCGGCAGCTTTTACGAGCTTTTAAAAATGCATTTGTATGATTATTGCCCACTTACATTATTCACTTTTGATTTCGTTTTATTGTTTGTTTTTATCGCCTCGCTCGCATAATTCTTCGACGTGCGAAACGTTTTTATTGTGTACCCCAATTTGTCTAAGATTACATCTGTGATAATGTTGCAGCATTTTTTTGCTTACGTCATCGCTTCGCTTTATATAACGTAGACAACAAAAAATGTGAATTTTATTAGGTCGCTGCTTCGAATACCAATAAAAAATAAGTCGTTTTCATCTCTGTAGACAGTTTTGGGGACTGCCGTCACAAACGAAAACTTAAAACAAAGAAAAATGTAGTGTAGTTCGAATCCACATAGTAAACAAGGCAGAATATTGGAAATATTTGAAAATAAATTCTATCAAACTGACCGAATTCTTGTATTTGCAGTTTGGATGCTTGTCTCTTGTGGAAACGAACCTAATATTTATTAAAAATACACTTTAATATGCTCTAATGTTAACAAAATTCATTCAAAGTCCCTAAAGAAATTTTCATTACAAAAAAAGATTTCGGTGGGGGTCAAATTAAAAATACCTTCTCGTATTCGAACCATTTTCCATAAGTATTAAAAAAATAATTTAATTTAACAAAACTTCTCTCAAAACAAAGATTAAGATTTCGAAGGAAAGCTAAAAAAAACTGATTATTCAAATTTGAAGGCAATGTTTTTTGATTAAGACAGAAATATTAAAATATTTTTTACTTCATTTCAAGTCATTTCCAGATTTGTTATCCATTTCTCAAAATTCCGGCTTTAATCATAAAATTTTGAAAAGTTTTGAGTTTTTGACTAAAGGTGCAAACTTTGAAAAAAATTAGATTTATAAGCAAATTTTTCCCAAATATATTACTTCATTTCGAGATGTTTTTGAAATCGTTAAAAATTCCTCAAATTTCCGAGTTTAGTTGAAAAATCTTCTAATTTAAAATTAGATAAAGTCTAATTTTTGACTAAAGGCGCAAACTTGGAAAAAAATTAGATTTATAAGAAAACTTTTCCCAAATTTTTACTTCGTTTCGAGAGTTTTGTCAAATTGTTAACCAATTCTCAAAATTCCAAGCTTAACCATAAAATTTTGAAAAATTTTGTGTTTAAATAAGTCTTAATCTTGACTAAATTTTGTGTTTAAATAAGTTTTAATTTTGACTAAAAGTACACACTTTAAAAAGTAGATATATATCGTAAGAAAATTTTTCTTAAATTTTAGATTTATACAATCCTCTAGTTTTGAAATTTGTGCCTTTTCTAAAATCTTCTCAAAAAAGTTGAATACTTGTAATTTTATCAAAATTTTAAGTCTTTCTAGATCCTTAATTTTTTTTATACATCTCAAACTGGGCTCAAAATCTTGGCTTATTTTTGGAAATTTCGTGTTCCAATTTGAATTCAATTGTTAAAAATTTTGAAATTCCACAAAAGTGAACCTTTTTCCGAAATACGGTTTCAAACTTTGACATTTTTTAACCAAAAAATTGAATATTTTAATGAGAGATTTGTACATTTTTATGATAAATCAAAATCGAAATTTCGAGAGTAAAATAAATAAAAATTTTGAAAAAATCTGATTTCTTCAACTTTTTTTTTCAACATTTAAGAACAAACCTCGAAATATTGGATTTTTTCTCAAAATTTCGCCTCTATATTCAAAATTATGGGTCTTTCTAGAAATTTTAAGTGATGATTTTTGAAATTTCGAATTTAAATGCAGGAAGTTCGAAAAAAATTCTAATATTTAAGAATAAGTCAAATATTTTGGTATAAACTCGAAATTAAAAATAAAACATTTATTGGTACATAAATTGCGAGATTTTTTTTGAAACGCTAACTTTATTTGTAGAATTCATTAAAACCTAAATCTAAAATGTCGACTTAAAACTCAAAATGTGGACTTTTTGTGGAAATTTTGACTTTATTTTTCAAAAATTATTTACGAAATTCTAGGTTTAAATCTTAAATTTTTAAATTTTATTCTAAAATTTTGACTCAAAACTCGAAATGCAGCCTTTCTATGGAAATTTTGAATTCAAAAATTATTTACAAGATTCTAGATCAATATTTAAAATTTTTAGGTTTTTTTCTCCAAAATTTCAACTGAAAACTCGAAATGCGGACATTTTGTGGACATTTTGGATTCATTTTTTAAAACTATTTGCAACATTCCGGGTTAAAATCGGAAATTTTTATTTTTTTTTCTCCAAAATTTCGACTCAAAACACAAAATGTGTTCAAATTTGGATTAAATTTTTCAAAATTTTGAAATTCCGCAAAAAGTTAACCTTTTTCTGAAAAACGGTTTCAAACTTTGACATTTTTTAACCAAAAAATTAAATATTTTAATGAGAAATTTGCACATTTTTATGATGAATCAAAATTCAAATTTCGAGAGTAAAATAAGTCAAAATTTTGAAAAATACCGGTTTCATAATCTTTTTCTTTCAACATTTAAGAACTAATCTCGAAATGTTGGATTATTTCTCAAAATTTAGACCTTAAATTCAAAATTATAGGTTTTCCTAGGAATTTCAAGTGATAATTGTTGAAATCTCGAATTTAAATGTAGCAAGTTCGAAAAAAATTCTAATATTTAAGAATAAGTCAAATATTTAGGTATAAACTCGAAATTAAAAATAAAACATTCATTGGTACATAAATTACGAGATTTTTTTCGAAACGCCAACCTTATTTGTATAATTCTGGATTAAAACCTAAATCTAAAATGTCGACTTAAAACTCAAAATGTAGACTTTTTGTGGAAATTTTAACTTTATTTTTCAAAATTTATTTACGAAATTCTAGGTTTAAATCCGAAATTTTTAGATTTTCTTCTAAAATTTTGACTCAAAACTCGAAATGCAGACTTTCTATGGAAATTTTGAATTCAAAAATTATTTACAAGATTCTTGGCTAATATCTAAAAGTTTTAGGTGTTTTTTCTCTAAAATTTCAACTTAAAACTTGAAATGCGAACTCTTTGTGGAAATTTTGGATTCGTTTTTCAAAAATTATGTGCAACATTCTGGGTTAAAATCGGAAATTTTTATTTTTTTTTCCAAAATTTCGACCCAAAACACAAAATGTGAATTTTTTTTCTGGACCTCTGTCCCCGGTCCCAGACCCCAGCTCCCGGACCTCGGACCTTGGACCTCGGACCCCGGACCCCGGACCTTGGACCTCGAACCTCGGACCCCGGACCTCGATCCCCGGACCCCGGTCTTCGGACCCCGGTTTCCGGTCCTCGGTCCCCGGACCCTGCTCCGGGTAAACTTATAGTTTTGCGTCACCAACCTACTCTAATATTAAAAGTGTTATAGATTTCCTTCCATTTTTTAACAATCTGACGCTTAAAAAGACGACTGTTAATTCAAAATATTGACCCTTTAGGTTTCCCAAAGTTGGGAATTTTTTGAAAATTTGGATTATTTTGTTTTTCAAAAATCTTAACTTTTTCAAAACCGGTACTTTTATGTCAATGAAACTATTTTCTGTAAATTTTTTGCTTATACAAAATTAAGACTTTTTTGAAAAAGTTGAGTTTCTGAAAAAATTGATCTTTTCAAAATTTTGATTTTTTTGAAATTTTTGATATTTTTTCAGATTTTCCAGGTTTTGTGAAAATGTCGATCTTTTATTATAATGTACTTTAATAAAAATCAGTGCTACATGGAAAATACAAAAAGTTGTCAGCGAATGATGGTTTATCATCAAAATCTCGACTTTTTCTTAAAACTTTGAACATTTTAAAAAAATGTTGACCTATTTCTAAAATGTTGACTTTTTATGGAAACTTTGACGTTTTTCTCTAAAGTTTAACTTAAAAATTTTGACTTTATATTGAATTTTCGAGATTTTATAAAATCGACATTTTGGAAAATTTGCCTTCTAAAAATGTTCGAATTTTTTAAAGAATTTGGCCTTCCAAATTGAGAATATAAAGCTGGCAACAAAAAGTTTCAAAAAAATCGAAATTTCGAAGAATCTTCGAGTTTAAAATATAAACATGAAATTCTGAGAAAAGAGCACTACAAATTTCGAGTAAAAATTGAAAGGTACTTTAAAAACCTTATTTTTAACAATAAATTTCTGGAAAAAGAAGTCTTCAACATTGACATTTTTATAGAAACATCGGTAATCTCTATTGTTGTATTTATCGTTAATAAGGTTTAATAATTATGAGTCTTCAACATTTTTGTGTTTGACGAATTACGTACACAACAGCTTACCGGGCCCCATGAAGCTCTGGCATCCGGGCATTTGTTCCCTTCGCCATCCTTTCCCGGTGGACCAGCTATGGAATTTCGAAGTCTCTCCCAACATTTTGAGAACCAATTCGATTTTTTGAGATTTCTTCATTTTTCTCGAAATTTTGAATATTTCTGGCGAAATTTTGACTATTTCTGGCGAAATTTTGACTATTTCTGGCGAAATTTCATTTTTTTTTGGTTAAAAAATTTGTTATTCTCGAAAATCAACTTTTTTCCTAAAATTCGGCTTACTTTGGAAATTTTTGATTCTTTCTAAAGTTGAAAGATTGGAGTTTTCTTCAAAATTCCGCTTTTTTTAGTGCGACTTTTTTGTTATTATTTTTTTTTTATTTTTGGTGGAACTGAGTGGTCCTTTTATTTTTCTTTTTTGCATATTCCCTCAAATTCCTCTTTTCATCTATTTTTCTTTCTTTGTTCCTGAAGAAGCCCCCTACGATGGTGGGCGAAACGTCGAACACTTTTAGTAGTTCTTTGACACGGTCCAATCCCGGAAGAAGTATATCCTGTACTGACTCAGTACTCAGAATTTCGAACTTTTTAAAATAGTCAGACTAGATCTTGTTAAAATGCCAAATTTAAAAAAAAATCGGAATTTAAAAAAGGCGAAGTGTTGAGGAAATATCGAGGTTTGAAAATCTTTGATGAATTCAAGATTTTCAAAAGAATTGGAAATTTTGAAAAAACGAAATTTTGAAAGAATTTAGTGATTTCAAAAAATCTTAATTAAAATATTGCAAATAGTCAAAATTTTCAAAAAAACAATAATCGACAATTTAAAAAACTTAGTTTACTTAGGATACTCGGGATACTAAGTATCTCTCTGAAGATGATAGCTTGGCTATCGAAACGCATTAGAGCAACCTCTGTTCTGTTTTTTAATCTTTGCTGGTTTCAGGAGACATGATTTGTATTTCAATTTTTGAAGATAACCAAGCTCCAGTCCGTTCGACCTAAATTAGAAATGTTTAATTTTTGAAGCAACATTTTAACTTAAAGGCCAAATCGTTTGACTTAAAACTCATATTTTAGATCTTCTTTCCTAAATTGCAATAACAAATTTGTTGGAATTTAGAGAGAAATAATAATTTAAATAAAAGGCACGAAAATCTGGCAAAATCAAAATTTGGAGAAAATTTTAATCCAAAAAAAAAAAAATTCCAAAAATCCATTTGAAAGTACAATTTTCAATAATTTGGGAAAAAAATCGTTCGAGTTATTTCTGAAATTGTTACTTTCTTTCCAGATCATCAGTTTATGACTCTAATTTTTTTTTTTTAGTTACATATTTTAGTTTGGTAGAACGGACTGGTCCTTGGTTATCTTCAAAAATTAAAACTAAAATCTTGTCCTCTGAAATCAGAAAAGACTAAAAAACACAACAAAGCTCAAAACAGTTAAAATGTTGCAAAAATTGAGATTTAATTCAGTCAAATTTTCAATAAAATCCGAAATTTTTGAAGTCGAAATATTCAAGAAAAATCAACATTAATCAAAAAAGTCGAAGTTTGCGAAAAAAGTCGAAATTTTGAAAAGTTTAGGATGATTAAAATGAAAATCGCAAATTTTCAAAAATAATGATTAAGAAAAAAATTTAGAAATTTTTAAAAAGCTAAGATTTCTAAGAAAATTAAAACTGAAAAAATCCACATTTTAAAAAAGTCGACACTTAAAAAAATTAAAAAATATTATAAGAACCAATTGAAATATAAAACTTGTCTCCTGAAACCGAGAAAGATTAAAAACCACAACAAAGGTTGCTCTAACGTGTTTCAATAGCCAAGCTACCATCTTCAGAGAGAAATACTGTCTCTCTAACGCGCTAAAGCAACCTTTGATGTGTTTTTTAACCTTTCTTGGTTTCAAGGGACAAAATTTGTATTTTGACTCTTTGCAATATTTCGACTATTCCGAAAATGAGGTTTTTCTTCAAAAAAAAATGGTTTTATTATTGTGGCTGAAATTTTCCCCTGTTTTTAGATTATTTTATCTTCGATATTTCTTGAAAATTTCGTGGCTCCTAAATGGTCCGAATTTTTGCAAAATTTTGATCACAATATTTCTACCTTTTCAAAATTGTTGACTTTTTTGAAAATTTCTACTTTGAAAATTTCGACTTTTTTTTAAAATTTGCGATACTTTTTGAAATAATTCGTCCTTTTAGAATTAAATTCGAAAATGTTTTTTTTTTGGAAAATCCTGATTTTTTTACATTTTTTGTTAATTAGCACCACGTTTCAAAATCCTCGATTTAAAAAAAAATATCGACAATTTTCAAATCTCGACAATCTCTCGAAATTTTTTCTTTTTTGAAATTTTCGACTTCAAAATTTCGCTTCTTTTTTAAATTTAGATTTTTCCGAAATTTTGACTTTTGAAAATCTTTTCTTTATTAAAAATTTTAACTGTCCATAAAAATTTCGACGATTTTTAATTTACAATTTTAATTTTCGACTTTCTTCAGAATAACTTATTTTGAAAATTGCATATCTTTAAAATCTTGACGTCAAGCATTTTTTTTTAGTTCGAAATTTTGGAATTTTTAAAAAATTTTGTTTATAAAATTTTTTATTGGGAAAGTTGTAAATTTTACATATTTTTGGGTATCTCTCTGAAGATGATAGTGAGATTATCGAAACCTGTTAGGGCAACTTTGTTGTGTTTTTTAATTTTTCTTGGTTTCAGGGGACAAGATTTGTATTTCGATTTTATATTTTTCAGAATTTGGACCATTTTTTTAAATTTTGTTTTTGTCAGATTCAACAGTTTTCTCTCCTTTTTAAAACAGTTGATTATTTCTCAAAATTTCGACGTTTTTTAAAAAGTTCGACTTTTTTTGAAAATTCTGTCATATATTTAAAAATTACAACTTGTTATGAAGATTATAATTTCTTGTAAAAATTAGAACACAAGTATTTCGACATTTTTCAAAAATTGGACTTTTTTAATTTTTGACTTCACAGAATTCATATTTCGTGACCGCAAAGGTCGACTTCAAAATTTCGCTTCTTTTTTAATTTAGATTTTTCCGAAATTTTGACTTAAAAATCTTTTCTTTCTTAAAAAATGTTAACTGTCCATGACAGTTTCGACGATTTTTAATTTACAATTTTAATTTTTGACTTTCTTCAAAATAACTTATTTTGAAAATTGCATATCTTTAAAATCTTGACGTCAAGCATTTTTTTTAGTTCGAAAATTTGGAATTTTTAAAAAATTTTGTTTATAAAATTTTTTATTGGGAAAGTTTTAAATTTTACATATTTTTGGGTATCTCTCTGAAGATGATAGTGAGATTATCGAAACCTGTTAGGGCAACTTTGTTGTGTTTTTTAATTTTTCTTGGTTTCAGGGGACAAGATTTGTATTTCGATTTTATATTTTTCAGAATTTGGACCATTTTTTTAAATTTTGATTTTTTCAGATTCAACAGTTTTCTCTCCTTTTTAAAGCAGTTGATTATTTCTCAAAATTTCGACCTTTTTTTAAAAAGTTCAACTTTTTTTGAAAATTCAGTCATATATTAAAAAATTACAATTTTTTATGAAGATTATAATTTCTTGTAAAAATTATAACATAAGTATTTCGACATTTTTCAAAAATTGGACTTTTTTAATTTTTGACTTCACAGAATTCAATTGTGACCGCAAAGGTCAATTGTCAACGTCAGATGGAAGGTGTCAACTTTGTCGTTTTAAATTGACGTTTAAATTAAAAACAATATAAATTTACATTCGTAGAAGTGCCACAGATCTGTAAATGAAGTAGTAGAACTAGCTACAGTTGAAAATATTTACAACCAACAACTATACAGTGGTTTTGGGATTCCTTGGCCATCAGTATGGTATTTTGTAAACAATTTCAACTTATAACGATTAGACGCTAAATACTTAACGGATGTAAATTCCATTGAGTAAGTTGTAAATAACCTTCGACACTATCTTACGCGGATTAATTTTGCTATATCCAATTAAAGCACTTATTGCTTAGGATTACAACCATAATACAAGAAAGTTACCTCATACTAGTGACCTTTGTAACCCCAGATACACCCTCCGCAACCTGGTAGTGGTCTGACAAAGAAATAGATTAGAATTTTCGTAGAATAGAACCTAACCTAGTAATTTTCTGGATATGATTCTGATATTGTATATTACCACAGCTACTAGAACTGAAAGCATAACAAGGCTCGTTTGTTGTTGTTATTACTGCAAACATTGGCGTAGATAGAGAGAGGCAGAGGTGGACCTTGACGCCACATGCTCTTCTGGTTTTAAGAGAACTTTTTTTTAATCGTCCCCCCCTGAGAAAAAATCGCAGCTACGCCAGTGGTTGCAAAAAAACTTCTCGAGTGATGCATAACTCGTGTTAGCTTTAGTTTGATTAGCGAACGTCGTAAATCAATCGAAACCACTTGACCGTACATCAGCCCATCAGATCCCATTATAAATGCAAAAGTCAGCACTTTTACATCCAATTAAGCAAAAAATTACGATCTTGCGTGCGCAAGCGACAAGTTTTCCTATTGCGTTCGGTACATCGAGCACGCCATGTATTTTATTAATATTCCTCTGAAACATGGCCGCGTTCGAGGTAACAAATCTCGAAGACTGCGACGTTTCCTCTCTCCATGGTCGCCAACCTACCAGTTGCATAAATCACGCACTACAGACATGAAACCCAGCATTGGACAGATTCCAGATTCCATTGAGTTTGTTTTGTGCAACAACAAAAACGGAAAAGGCCGCTTTTTTCGTTCGATCTGCATTAGAAAGAACTTGCGCTAGATTGCTCATTCTTTCCTCATTCGGCTCTGTTTTTCATGAATGTTTTTTTTATGCCCATAGGGAACGCTTCAGATTTATAATGAATCAAGTGATCGAGTTAGTAGCTCAGATGGGCCATTCTTTGTTACAAAGACGTATTTGAAGTATTTTATTTTTCAGTATTAGTTCAGTATTCCAAATTTGAGGAATAAAGCACTCTTTTGTCCTAAATCTATTTGCAGTGTTCAGTTGGAACATTCATTACATTTATCTTATCCAAAACTGAATAATCTTTCATATTAATTAGAGGTTTTTTACTTACTTAACGTCTTTTTACTTTTCCCCAAGGTGTTTTCGAATCGCGGATATTTATAGAGGTCCAAACAGGGTCATTTTGTAAAAAAATACTAAATTAAACAGACAAAACAGAAAAAAGAATTTTGCACGTTTCACTTTCTTGACACGATTTTATTAGTTTTTAAACTTAACAGTGAATGTATTTCTTAGAAGAAATTTATCAGGAGGGTGCCCTCTCTGCATCAGCCGCCACTGACCTACAGTTTTAACAGCAGGTCTACAATTTTTTTAAAGTCATCTCAATTTTAAAACGCAATCAATAGGCAAGAAAAAGATGAAATTCCGATGGACTTTTTTAAATATTATAGTTGAGTAGCAATTAAAGGAAAAATTTCTCTTTTTACGTTTAATTTCTTAATATTCTTAGCATTCTACAGAAAGACTAAAGCACCCTAGCTATTTAAGAAATTGATTTTTTTTAATAAAGAACCTTAACTGAAAAGTCACTGTGATGATAAATGAAGAGCTTCTGCTTCCTCGGAAGAAGCAATGGCTTCTGAATTAAGTCCTCCTGCTGAGATGAGATTTTGACTTTTACTAATATTCAATGTTCCTCCTATTATTTGTTTGGTTCTTCTGCTGAAAGAAGAATGAAGGTGCTCCTCTTCCAACAAAAGAAGTAAGTAATGAAGAGGATGGTCAACATTGAGTAACAAAAACCACGTCGTTAGAAAATATTTTTATCTCAAAACTTAATCTTCCCTCGTTCGTGCCCATAAAACCAAACTGCTTGTTCTTTTGCCGAAAGAGGATGAAACCTGCAATTGAAATGGCTCCTCTTCCAACAAAAGAACTGTTCTTGGTAATGATGAGGAAGATCAATATGGAGTAACAAAAACCAAAAAGTTTCAGAATATTTTTTACCCAAAAAAATGCATCTCTCTTCGTTCGTGATATCAAGACTGAACTACTTGTTCTCCTGCTGAAAGAAGAAGAAACGTGCATTTAAGATCACTTCTCTTCCAACAAAAACCAGTTCTAAGTAATGAGAAGGAAGGTCAACATTGAGTAACAAAAACCATAACGTTTGGGAGTCAAAAATTTCATCTCTCCCCATTCATGCCCATAACAAGACCAAACTGCTTGTTCTTCTGCCTTAAGAAGAAGAAACGTGCATTCAGATGGCTTCTCTTCCAACAAAAGAACTGTTCTTGGTAATGATGAGGAACATCAATATGGACTATCAAAAACCAAAAAGTTTCAGAATATTTTTTTACCCAAAAAAATGCATCTCTCTTCGTTCGGGATATCAAGACTGAACTACTTGTTCTCCTGCTGAGAGAAGAAGAAACGTGCATTTAAGATCACTTCTCTTCCAACAAAAACCAGTTCTAAGTAATGAGGACGAAGGTCAACATTGAGTAACAAAAACCATACCGTTTGGGAGTCAAAAATTTCATCTCTCCCCATTCATGCCCATAACAAGACCAAACTGCTTGTTCTTCTGCCGTAAGAAGAAGAAACGTGCATTCAGATGGCTTCTCTTAAAACAAATGAACTGTTCTTGGTAATGATGAGGAAGATCAATATGGACTATCAAAAACCAAAAAGTTTCAGAATATTTTTTACCCAAAAATATGCATCTCTCTTCGTTCGTGATATCAAGACTGAACTACTTGTTCTCCTGCTGAAAGAAGAAGAAACGTGCATTTAAGATCACTTCTCTTCCAACAAAAACCAGTCCTAAGTAATGAGGAGGAAGGTCAACATTGAGTAACAAAAACTATAACGTTTGGGAGTCAAAAATTTCATCTCTCCCCATTCATGCCCATAACAAGACCAAACTGCTTGTTCTTCTGCCTTAAGAAGAAGAAACGTGCATTCAGATGGCTTCTCTTCCAACAAAGGAACTGTTCTTGGGAATGATGAGGAAGATCAATATGGAGTAACAAAATCCAAAAAGTTTCAGAATATTTTTTACCCAAAAAAATGCATCTCTCTTCGTTCGTGATATCAAGACTGAACTACTTGTTCTCCTGCTGAAAGAAGAAGAAACGTGCATTTAAGATCACTTCTCTTCCAACAAAAAGCAGTCCTAAGTAATGAGGAGGAAGATCAACATTGAGTAAAAAAACCATAACGTTTGGGAGTCAAAAATTTCATCTCTCCCCATTCATGCCCATAACAAGACCAAACTGCTTGTTCTTCTGCCGTAAGAAGAAGAAACGTGCATTCAGATGGCTTCTCTTCCAACAAAAGAACTGTTCTTGGTAATGATGAGGAAGATCAATATGGACTATCAAAAACCAAAAAGTTTCAGAATATTTTTTACCCAAAAAAATGCATCTCTCTTCGTTCGTGATATCAAGACTGAACTACTTGTTCTCCTGCTGAAAGAAGAAGAAACGTGCATTTAAGATCGCTTTTCTTCCAACAAAAACCAGTCCTAAGTAATGAGGAGGAAGGTCAACATTGAGTAACAAAAACCATAACGTTTGGGGTCAAAAATTTCATCTCTCCCCATTCATGCCCATAACAAGACCAAACTGCTTGTTCTTCTGCCGTAAGAAGAAGAAACGTGCAGTCAGATGTCTTCTCTTTTAACAAAAGAACTGTTCTTGGTAATGATGAGGAAGATCAATATGGACTATCAAAAACCAAAAAGTTTCAGAATATTTTTTACCCAAAAAAATGCATCTCTCTTCGTTCGTGATATCAAAACTGAACTACTTGTTCTCCTGCTGAAAGAAGAAGAAACGTGCATTTAAGATCACTTCTCTTCCAACAAAAACCAGTCCTAAGTAATGAGGAGGAAGGTCAACATTGAGTAACAAAAACCATAAGGTTTGGGAGTCAAAAATTTCATCTCTCCCCATTCATGCCCATAACAAGACCAAACTGCTTGTTCTTCTGCCGTAAGAAGAAGAAACGTGCATTCAGATGGCTTCTCTTCCAACAAAAGAACTGTTCTTGGTAATGATGAGGAAGATCAATATGGACTATCAAAAACCAAAAAGTTTCAGAATATTTTTTACCCAAAAAAATGCATCTCTCTTCGTTCGTGATATCAAGACTGAACTACTTGTTCTCCTGCTGAAAGAAGAAGAAACGTGCATTTAAGATCACTTCTCTTCTAACAAAAACCAGTTCTAAGTAATGAGGAGGAAGGTCAACATTGAGTAACAAAAACCATAACGTTTGGGAGTCAAAAATTTCATCTCTCCCCTTTCATGTCCATAACAAGACCAAACTGCTTGTTCTTCTGCCGTAAGAAGAAGAAACGTGCATTCAGATGGCTTCTCTTCCAACAAAAGAACTGTTCTTGGTAATGATGAGGAAGATCAATATGGACTATCAAAAACCAAAAAGTTTCAGAATATTTTTTACCCAAAAAAATGCATCTCTCTTCGTTCGTGATATCAAGACTGAACTACTTGTTCTCCTGCTGAAAGAAGAAGAAACGTGCATTTAAGATCACTTCTCTTCCAACAAAAACCAGTTCTAAGTAATGAGGAGGAAGGTCAACATTGAGTAACAAAAACCATAACGTTTGGGAGTCAAAAATTTCATCTCTCCCCATTCATGCCCATAACAAGACCAAACTGCTTGTTCTTCTGCCTTAAGAAGAAGAAACGTGCATTCAGATGGCTTCTCTTCCAACAAAAGAACTGTTCTTGGTAATGATGAGGAACATCAATATGGAGTAGCAAAAACCAAAAAGTTTCAGAATATTTTTTACCCAAAAAAATGCATCTCTCTTCGTTCGTGATATCAAGACTGAACTACTTGTTCTCCTGCTGAAAGAAGAAGAAACGTGCATTTAAGATCACTTCTCTTCCAACAAAAACCAGTCCTAAGTAATGAGGGGGAAGGTCAACATTGAGTAACAAAAATCATAACGTTTGGGAGTCAAAAATTTCATCTCTCCCCATTCGTGCCCATAACAAGACCAAACTGCTTGTTCTTCTGCCGTAAGAAGAAGAAACGTGCATTCAGATGGCTTCTCTTCCAACAAAAGAACTGTTCTTGGTAATGATGAGGAAGATCAATATGGACTATCAAAAACCAAAAAGTTTCAGAATATTTTTTACCCAAAAAAATGCATCTCTCTTCGTTCATGATATCAAGACTGAACTACTTGTTCTCCTGCTGAAAGAAGAAGAAACGTGCATTTAAGATCACTTCTCTTCCAACAAAAACCAGTTCTAAGTAATGAGGAGGAAGGTCAACATTGAGTAACAAAAACCATAACGTTTGGGAGTCAAAAATTTCATCTCTCCCTATTCATGCCCATAACAAGACCAAACTGCTTGTTCTTCTGCCGAAAGAAGAAAAAACGTGCATTCAGATGGCTTCTCTTAAAACAAAAGAACTGTTCTTGGTAATGATGAGGAAGATCAATATGGACTATCAAAAACCAAAAAGTTTCAGAATATTTTTTACCCAAAAAAATGCATTTCTCTTCGTTCGTGATATCAATTCTGAACTACTTGTTCTCCTGCTAAAAGAAGAAGAAACGTGCATTTAAGATCACTTCTCTTCCAACAAAAACCAGTTCTAAGTAATGAGGAGGAAGGTCAACATTGAGTAACAAGAACCATAACGTTTGGGAGTCAAAAATTTCATCTCTCCCCATTCATGCCCATAACAAGACCAAACTGCTTGTTCTTCTGCCGTAAGAAGAAGAAACGTGCATTCAGATGGCTTCTCTTCCAACAAAAGAACTGTTCTTGGTAATGATGAGGAAGATCAATATGGACTATCAAAAACCAAAAAGTTTCAGAATATTTTTTAACCAAAAAAATGCATCTCTCTTCGTTCGTGATATCAAGACTGAACTACTTGTTCTCCTGCTGAAAGAAGAAGAAACGTGCATTTAAGATCACTTCTCTTCCAACAAAAACCAGTTCTAAGTAATGACGACGAAGGTCAACATTGAGTAACAAAAACCATAACGTTTGGGAGTCAAAAATTTCATCTCTCCCCATTCATGCCCACAACAAGACCAAACTGCTTGTTCTTCTGCCATAAGAAGAAGAAACGTGCATTCAGATGGCTTCTCTTCCAACAAAAGAACTGTTTTTGGTAATAATGAGGAACATCAATATGGACTATCAAAAACCAAAAAGTTTCAGAATATTTTTTACCCAAAGAAATGCATCTCTCTTCGTTCGTGATATCAAGACTGAACTACTTGTTCTCCTGCTGAAAGAAGAAGAAACGTGCATTTAAGATCACTTCTCTTCCAACAAAAACCATTCCTAAGTAATGAGGAGGAAGGTCAACATTGAGTAACAAAAAACGTTTGGGAGTCAAAAATTTCATCTCTCCCCATTCATGCCCATAACAAGACCAAACTGCTTGTTCTTCTACCGTAAGAAGAAGAAACGTGCATTCAGATGGCTTCTCTTCCAACAAAAGAACTGTTCTTGGTAATGATGAGGAAGATCAATATGGAGTAACAAAAACCAAAAAGTTTCAGAATATTTTTTACCCAAAAAAATGCATCTCTCTTCGTTCGTGATATCAAGACTGAACTACTTGTTCTCCTGCTGAAAGAAGAAGAAACGTGCATTTAAGATTACTTCTCTTCCAACAAAAACCAGTTCTAAGTAATGACGAGGAAGGTCAACATTGAGTAACAAAAACCATAACATTTGGGAGTCAAAAATTTCATCTCTCGCCATTCATGCCCATAACAAGACCAAACTGCTTGTTCTTCTGCCTTAAGAAGAAGAAACGTGCATTCAGATGGCTTCTCTTCCAACAAAAGAACTGTTCTTAGTGATGAGGAGGAAGGTCAACATTGAGTAACAAAAATCACCAAATTACAAAATATTTTTGACTCAAAAAATTCACCTCTCCTACTTCGTGCTGGTAACAAGGCCTTAGTTGTTTAGGTAGCTGGATTTTTTAATAAATATTATTAACTGAAAAATCACTGTAACACAAACTAAGGGCGTTTGCTTCCTCAGAAGCAGCAAATATTACTAATTCAAATTTTTCTGCAGAGATAGAGCTGCCAAATTTTATTAAATTGGAGTTTAAACTTGAAATTTGAAGAAACGCAATCAAAATTTCTCGAATATCCAAATTTCGAATTGACGACGAAATGTTAGAAGAAAATTCCAAGAAACATTAAGAATTTTAGATATGAGTCAAAATTAAACAAGATAATAAATTCCCCAAATCTTAGGGTCAGTCTCAAAAAAACTTCTGTCTAAAAAATTCAACTCTTCTATAAATCTTGACTTTTTTTGGAAATTTTGGAAATTTCGAAATATTAAAGTTCCTAAAATATAGTCTATAATTTTACTATCATCTTATACTTTTAAGCTTAAGCCTGCAATTATCCATTTATTATGTGCAGCTTACAGTAAATGAAAATTCAAAATATTGAGTCTAAATTCAAATTTTTGAGTTTAAAGTCAAAATTTCGAAATTGGAGTCAAAATTTCGAGCTTAACGTCGAAGTGTTGTAAACTTTGGAATTTGTAACACAAATTCGTCCCGAAATTTCAAGTTACAATCGAAGGGTTACCCAAGAGAGAATAATTCTAAATTGCAAGCTGAAACTCTGGATTTGAAATTATATTGTAATCGACTAAGAAATTAAAAGTCTGTAGGCAAACAGTAGATATTCATTAAAAGTTATTAAGTAGATATGTAGCTGAATTTATTTATAGGTTCAAGACGTCTGTCGAATGTTTAGAAGCAATTAGGGTTATGAAGGGAAAACGCAACGTTGCTTTTTCTCTTATATTCAATATTGTGCCTTGTCTAACTATGCAACTAGTAGTGTGAAAAAAATAATTACTTATGCCCTCTTGCCCTTGATTTCCCCTTAAGCCAAACCTTTTTTTTATTATATTAGATATTATTTCTTGTTTTGATCAAATTTGGGAATTGAATAATATGAAATATAACCGAAAAAATATGTGTTCATTTGTATAACTAATAATTCTCAAAATGGTCAAAGTTAACTAGATAGGTAAAGGTGCAAGAAAATGAAAAAATAAAAGAAAAACAATCTTGGCTTACCAGGGTATGAAATAAAAGATCTTCGCGTTCCTAATATAAGAACACGACGCCTTAAATAGCTGCAAATAAGCCAGTATTTTCGCTATTAATAAAATTGAGTGTCCCTCCGTCTGTCGACTGATCATTTGTCCGGGCTGATCTCAGAAACTGTTAAATCGGCTTTAATGAATTGTTTACTAAAATATGGAGTATTCTCAGGAGTACCTTTTAGGGTATTTCTATTTCTGTAAAACTCAACCTTTCATTCCTAAGAACACAACAATTTACTTGAGAGTATTAGATAAAATATTTAAAAAAGAATCTGCTTTACAATATCTATAGCTAATGGATAACTATTATGATTTCTAGACGTATTTTTCTGAAACAAACTATAGGGAACTTTCTAGTTAATTTCACTTGAGGAAGAGAGCTATTCATCACAAGAATACAATGAAAATAATGGATTAAACTGTTTAGAAATTCTAGATTATTGGATGCGTTCCACTGGTGGAAATTCCTAGTTTATGAAAACTAGAAATTTATGGGCCAATAGACGCTGTGCGATGTTATGTTAAGGAAGGAAGCGAGTTGATATAATAATAATAGACGGAATGAATACGACGCTGTTTGCGCTTCGGCACAGGTTTATAAACGTGCTATTCTGGTCCATAAACGGACCATAACATGGAGCTGCGCGCAGTGAAATGGCGTCGGGAACCGGTCCCTTGCGACTCCGACACCCCTTCGATTTTCAACTGTTCGTCGCCCTTTTCCCGACACGTAAAAAAAGTTAAATCGAAAATAGCCAGACAAATACAAAACCAGGAAGTTGGGTTTGTATCATCCGCGGAAGTTTACGAGCGACGGTTCAACAGCACTAAAATGATATGGAATCGTCTGCTGTGAAACTTCCAGAATTGGGCCTACAGAAAAACTAGAACACCCTACTTATTTAGGAAAATGAATTTTTTAATAAAGAACATTAACTGAAACTGTGACGCTAAATAAAGAGCTTCTGCTTCCTCGAAAGAAGCAATGGCTTCTGAATTAAGTCTTCCTGCTAAGATGAGATTTTGACTTTTACTCATATTCAATGTTCTTTCTCCTATGATTTTTCTGGTTCTTCTGCTAAAAGAAGAATGAAGGTGCTGCTCTTCCAACAAAAGAACTACGTAATGAAGAGGAAGGTCAACAGTGAGTAACAAAAACCACGACGTTAGAATATATTTTTGACTCAAAAAATTCATCTCTCCTCGTTCGTGCCCACAAGACCAAACTGCTGGTTCTTCTGCCGAAAGATGAGAAACGTGCATTTCAGACGGCTCCTCTTCCAACAAAAGAACTGTTCTCGGTAATGATGAGGAAGGTTAACATTGAGTAAAAAAACATCACCAAATTTCAAAATATTTTTAATTAAAGAAAATTCATCTCACGTCATTCGTGCTGATAACAAGACTCTACTAATTTACGCAACTAGATTTTTTAATAAAGAACATTAACTGAAAAACCACTGTGATGTAAAATGAAGAGCTTCTGCCTCCTCAGAAGCAGCAAAGACTTCTAATTAAAATCTTTCTGCTCCATCAACATGGAGTAACAAAAACAACGAAGTTTCAAAATATTTTTCACTCAAAAAAATTCATCTCTTCTCTCTTATGATATAAAGTCTGAATTACTCGTTCTTCTGCTAAAAGGAGAAGAAACGTGCATTTAAGATGGCTCCTCTTCCAACAAAAGAACTGTTTTTTGGTAACAAGGAGGAACATTAACATGGAGTAACAAAAACCACGAAGTTTTGAAATATTTTTCACTCAAAAAAATTCATCTCTTCTCGCTTATGATATAAAGTCTGAATTACTCGTTCTTCTGCTAAAAGGAGAAGAAACGTGCATTTAAGATGGCTCCTCTTCCAACAAAAGAACTGTTTTTGGTGACGAGGAGGAACATTAACATGGAGTAACAAAAACCACGAAGTTTCAAAATATTTTTCACTCAAAAAAATTCATCTCTTCTCGCTTATGATATAAAGTCTGAATTACTCGTTCTTCTGCTAAAAGGAGAAGAAAATTGCATTTAAGATGGCTCCTCTTCCAACAAAAGAACTGTTTTTGGTAACGAGGAGGAACATTAACATGGAGTAACAAAAACCACGAAGTTTCAAAATATTTTTCACTCAAAAAAATTCATCTCTTCTCTCTTATGACATAAAGTCTGAATTACTCGTTCTTCTGTTAAAAAGAGAAGAAACGTGCATTTAAGATGGCTCCTCTTCCAACAAAAAACTGTTCTAAATAATGAGGAGGAAGATCAACATTGGATAACAAAAACCACAACGTTAGACAATATTTGTAAGTCAAAAACTTTATGTCTTTTTATTCGTGCCCACAACAAGACCAAACTGCTTGTTCTTCTGTCGAAAGAAGAAGAAACGTGCATTCAGATGGCTCCTCTTCCAATACAAGAACTATTCTTGGTAATGAGGAGGAAGGTTAACATTGAGTAAAAAACATCATCAAATTTCAAAATATCTTTGATTAAACAAAATTCATCTCACGTCATTCGTGCTGATAACAAGACTCTACTAATTTACGCAACTAGATTTTTTAATAAAGAACATTAACTGAAAAATCACTGTGATGTAAAATGAAGAGCTTCTGCCTCCTTAGAAGCAGCAAAGACTTCTAATTAAAATCTTTCTGCTCCATCAACATGGAGTAACAAAAACAACGAAGTTTCAAAATATTTTTCACTCAAAAAAATTCATCTTTTCTCGCTTATGATATAAAGTCTGAATTACTCGTTCTTCTGCTAAAAGGAGAAGATATAAGATGGCTCCTCTTCCAACAAAAGAACTGTTTTTGGTAACGAGGAGGAACATTAACATGGAGTAACAAAAACCACGAAGTTTCAAAATCTTTTTCACTCAAAAAAATTCATCTCTCCTCGTTCGTGATATCAAGACTGAACTACTTCTTTTTTCTTCTTTTGCTGAAAGAAGAAGAAACGTGCATTTGAGATGGCTTCTCTTCCAACAAAAAACTGTTCTAAATAATGAGGAGGAAGATCGACATTGGATAACAAAAACCACAACCTTAGACAATATTTGTAAGTCAAAAACTTTATCTCTTTTTATTCGTGCCCACAACAAGACCAAACTGCTTGTTCTTCTGTCGAAAGAAGAAGAAACGTGCATTCAGATGGCTCCTCTTCCAACAAAATAACTATTCTTGGTAATGAGGAGGAAGGTTGACATTGAGTAAAAAACATCATCAAATTTCAAAATATTTTTGATTAAAAAAAATTCATCTCACGTCATTCGTGCTGATAACAAGACTCTACTAATTTACGCAACTAGATTTTTTAATAAAGAACATTAACTGAAAAATCACTGTGATGTAAAATGAAGAGCTTCTGCCTCCTCAGAAGCAGCAAAGACTTCTAATTAAAATTTTTCTGCTCCATCACATGGAGTAACAAAAACAACGAAGTTTCAAAATATTTTTCACTCAAAAAAATTCATCTTTTCTCGCTTATGATATAAAGTCTGAATTACTCGTTCTTCTGCTAAAAGGAGAAGATTTAAGATGGCTCCTCTTCCAACAAAAGAACTGTTTTTGGTAACGAGGAGGAACATTAACATGGAGTAACAAAAACCACGAAGTTTCAAAATATTTTTCACTCAAAAAATTTCATCTGTCCTCGTTCATGATATCAAGACTGAACTACTTCTTCTTTCTTCTTTTGCTGAAAGAAGAAGAAACGTGCATTTGAGATGGCTTCTCTTCCAACAAAAAACTGTTCTAAATAATGAGGAGGAAGATCAACATTGAGTAACAAAAACCACAACGTTAGACAATATTTGTAAGTCAAAAACTTTATCTCTTTTTATTCGTGCCCACAACAAGACCAAACTGCTTGTTCTTCTGTCGAAAGAAGAAGAAACGTGCATTCAGATGGCTCCTCTTCCAACAAAAGAACTATTCTTAGTAATGAGGAGGAAGGTTAACATTGAGTAAAAAACATCATCAAATTTCAAAATATTTTTGATTAAACAAAATTCATCTCACGTCATTCGTGCTGATAACAAGATATTACTAATTTACGCAACTAGATTTTTTAATAAAGAACATTAACTGAAAAATCAGTGTGATGTAAAATGAAGAGCTTCTACCTCCTCAGAAGCAGTAAAGACTTCTAATTAAAATCTTTCTGCTGAGATAAGACTTTGACTTTTATTTTGCGTTCAATGTTCTTCTTCCTATCATTTGTTTGAACAGTTCTTCTGCTAAAAGAAGAAGAAACATACACTTAAGACGACTTTTCCAACAAAGGAACTGTTCTAACTAATGCGAAGAAAGGTCAACATAGGTCAAAATATTTTTGGCTCGAAAAATTTCTCTCTCCTCGTTCGTGCTGATAACAAGAAGAAGACATGTGGCTCCTCTTCCAACAAAAGAACTGTTCTTAGTAATGAGGAGTAACAAAAACCACAAAGTTTTAAAATATTTTTGATCCAGAAAAATGTGTCTGATAACGAAGGCTTCCACGGCCAGAGTCAGCACAGGATAAACTTCTTCCGGGATTGGACCGTGTCAAAGAACTACTAAAAGTGTTCGACGTTTCACCCACCATCGTAGAGGACTTCTTCAGGAACAAAGAAATAAAATACAAGGAAATATACAAAAATGAAAAAAGGAGCCAATTTCAAAATATCAGAGCACAGTAACTCTGTATGTCCACCATACCAGAGGCGAAACTCTTCTAAATTGAAAATTTGGTACAAAAGATAAGAAAGTTTAGACAAAAGAGCACGGTAACTCAGTATGTTCACCATACCAGAGGCGAAACTCTTCTGAATTGAAAATTTGATGCAAAGGATAAGAATGTTTAGACAGAAAAGCACGGTAACTCAGTATGTCCAGCATACCAAAGGCGAAGCTCTTCTGAAAATGTATCTCTCCTTTTTCGGGCTGATAACAAGATCAAACTACTTGATCTTCTGTTGAAAGAAGAAGAAATCTGCATTTCAGATGGCTCCTCTTCCAACAAAAAAACTGATCCCAGTAATGATGAGGGAAGTCAACACTGATTGTAAGTAACAAAAAATTCAAAATTTTAAAATATGTTTGGCTCTAAACCATTAACTGAAAAATCACTATGACGCAAAATGATGTTCCCCGGAAGAAGTAAAGACTGCTAATTACTTCCTAAGTCCTTCTGCTGAGACAAAACTTTGTCTTTTACTTATATTCAATATTCGCCTTTCTATTATTTGTTAGAGCAGTTCTCCTGCTAAAAGAAGAAGAAACGTGCTTCTCTTCCAACAAAAGAACTGTTCTAAGTAATGAAGATGACGATCAACGTTAAGTAACAAAGGCATAAGATCAAAGTTGCGTACCACAAACCAAAGAGCTTTAAAATACTTTTAACTTAAAAAATTTACCTCTCTTTGCTCGTGCTCATAATAAGAACAAACTACTTATTCTTCTGGTGAAGGAAAAAGAAAAGTGCATTTTCGATAGTTCTTTTTCCTACAAAAGAACCGTTCTAAGTAATGAAGATGAAGATCAACGTTAAGTAACAAAAACCACAAAGTTTTAAAGATTTTTGACTCAAAGAGTGAATGAAAATCTTCTATTTACTCAGAAGAAGAAAAACATCTAAATCAAGTTATCCTGCTGAGATAAGATTTTGACTTTTACTCATATTCAATGTTCTTCTTTCAATCATTTGTTTAGTTCGTCTGCTGAAAGAAAAAGAAAAGTGCATTTGAGACTTTTCTTCTTTCAACAAAAGAACCATTCTAAGTAATGAAGAGGAAAGTCAACATTGAGTGACAAAAACCACGACGTTAGAAATTAATTTTGTCTCAAAAAATTCGTCTCTCCTCGTTCGTGCCCATAACAAGACCAAACTGCTTGTTCTTTTTCCGAAAGAAAGAGAAACGTGCATTTCAGATGGCTCGTCTTCCAACAAAGGAACTTTTCTTAGTAACGATGAGGAAGATCAACATGGATCAACATGAAGTAACACGAATGTTTCTTCTGCTAAAGGAAAAAGAAAAGTGCATTTTCGATGGTTCTTTTTCTTACAAAAGAACCGTTCCAAGTAGTGAAGATGAAGATCAACGTTACGTAACAAAAACCACAGTTTCAAAACATTTTTGACTCAAAGAGTCACTGAAGATCTTCTGCTTCCTCAGAAGAAGGAAAACTTCTAAATCAAGTTATCCTGCTGAGATAAGATTTTGACCTTTATTCATACTCAATGTTCTTCTTTCTACCATTTGTTTAGTTCGTCTGCTGAAATAGGACCAAACTACTTGTTCTTCTGCTCAAAGAAGAAGAAATGTGCATTTCAGACGACTTCACTTTCAACAAAAGAACTGATCCAAGTAATGAAGAGGAGAGTCAACACTTAGTCACGAAAATCTCAAAATTTCAAAATATATTTAGCTCAAAAACATTAACTGAAGAATCACTATGACGCAAAATGATGTTCCCTGGAAGAAGTAAAGACTTCTAATTCTGGTCCTCCTGCTGAGACAAAACTTTGTTTTTACTTATATTCCATGTTCGTCTTTCTGTCATTTGTTAGAACAGTTCTCCCGATGAAAGAAGAAGAAACGTTATCCTCTTTCAACAAAAGAACTGTTCTGAGTAATGAGGAGGAAGATCAATATGGAGTAACAAAAACCACAAAGCTTTAAAATAATGTTGACTCAAGAAATTTCATCTCTCTTCGTTTGTGCTGATAGCAAGACCAAACTGCTTGTTCTTTTGTTCAAAGAAGAAGAAAGGTGCATTTCAGATGACTTCTCTTCTAACAAAGGACTAGTCTAGGTAATGAAGAGGAGAATAAACACTTACTCACTAAAAGCCCAAAATTTCAAAATATATTTGGCTGAAAAACATAAACTGAAAAATTACTATGACGCAAAATTATCTTCCCTGGAAGAAGTAAAGACTTCTAATTCCTTCTTAAGTCCTCCTACTGAGACAAAACTTTGTTTTTACTTATATTCAATGTTCGTCCTTCTAACATTTGCTCTCCTGATGAATTCTTTCATCAGAGGAGGAGAACGTTTCTTCTTCTGAAGAAACGTTCTCCTCTTTCAACAAAGGAACAGTTCTTAGTAATAAAGAGGAAAGTCAAAATTGAGTACCAGAAACCACAAAGCTTCAAAATAATTTCATCTCTCTTCGTTTGTGCTGATAACCAAACTACTTGCTCTTCTGCTGAAAAAAGAAGAATGGTGCATTTCAGACGACTGTTCTTCCACCAAAATAAGTGGTCCAAGTAATGAAGAGGAGAGTCAACACTGAATCACGAAAAGTTCAAAATTTCAAAATATATTTGGCTGAAAAACATAAACTGAAAAATTACTATGACGCAAAATTATCTTCCCTGGAAGAAGTAAAGACTTCTAATTCCTTCTTAAGTCCTCCTGCTGAGACAAAACTTTGTTTTTACTTATATTCAATGTTCGTCCTTCTAACATTTGCTCTCCTGATGAATTCTTTCATCAGAGGAGGAGAACGTTTCTTCTTCTGAAGAAACGTTCTCCTCTTTCATCAAAGGAACAGTTCTTAGTAATAAGGAGGAAAGTCAAAATTGAGTACCAGAAACCACAAAGCTTCAAAATAATTTCATCTCTCTTCGTTTGTGCTGATAACCAAACTACTTGCTCTTCTGCTGAAAGAAGAAGAATGGTGCATTTCAGACGACTGTTCTTCCACCAAAATAAGTGGTCCAAATAATGAAGAGGAGAGTCAACACTGAATCAGGAAAAGCTCAAAATTTCAAAATATATTTGGCTCAAAATAATTAACTGAATATTCGCTCTGATGCAAAATGATGTTCCCTCGAAGAAGTAAAGACTTCCAATTCCTTCCTAAATTCTCCTGCTGAGACAAAACTTTGTTTTTGTTTATATTCAATGTTCGTCTTTCTATCGTTTGTTAGAACAGTTCTCCTGCTGAAAGAAGAAGGAACGTTCTTCTCTTCAAACAAAAGAACTGTTCTTAGTAATGAGGGGGAAGTCAAAATTGAGTACCAGAAACCACAAAGCTTCAAAATAAAGTTGACTCAAGAAATCTCATCTCTTTTCGTTTGTGCTGATAACAAGACCAAACTGCTTGTCCTTCTGGTAAAAGAAGAAGAAAGGTGCATTTTAAACGACTCCTCTTCCACCAAAATAACTAGTGCAAGTAATGAAGAGGAGAGTCAACACTGAGTCACGAAAAGCTCAAAATTTCAAATTATATTTGGCTCAAAATAATTAACTGAAAAATCACTCTGATGCAAAATGATGTTACCTGGAAGAAGTAAAGACTTCCAATTCCTTCCTAAGTCCTCCTGCTGAGACAAAACTTTGTTTTTACTTATATTCAATGTTCGTCTTTCTATCGTTTGTTAGAACAGTTCTCCTGCTGAAAGAAGAAAGAAGAAGGAACGTTCTTCTCTTCCAACAAAAGAACTGTTCTTACTAATAAGGAGGAAGGTCAAAATTGAGTACCAGACACCACAAAGTTTCAAAATACTTTTGAATCAAAGAATTTCATCTTGCTTCGCTCCTGCTGATAACAAGACCAAACTGCTTGTTCTTCCGCTGAAAGAAGAAGAAAGGTGAACTTTAAATGGATTCTCTTCCAACAAAAGAGCTGTTCGTTGTAATGAGAAGGAAGGTCAACATTGAGTAACAAAACGACAAAAGGGCAAAATATTTTTGACTGAAAAAAAAATTCGTCCAACATCATTTGTGCTGATAACAAAACCAAACTACTTGTTCTTCCGCCGAAAGAAGAAGAAACGTGAATTTTAGACGGCTCGTCTTCCAACTAAAAAACTGGTCTACGTAATGAGGAGGAAGATCAAAACTGAGTACCAGAAACCACAAAGTTTGAAAATACTTTTGACTCAAAGAATTTCATCTCTCTTGGCTCGTGCTGATAACAAGACCAAACAACTTGTTCATCTGCTGAGAGAAGAAGAAAGGTGAATTTTAAATGGATTCCCTTCCAACAAAAGAGCTGTTCTTAGTAATGAGAAGGAAGGTCAACATTGAGTAACAAAAACGACAAAATGGCAAAATATTTTTGACTGAAAAAAATTCGTCCAACATCATTTGTGCTGATAACAAAACCAAACTACTTGTTCTTCCGCCGAAAGAAGAAGAAACGTGAATTTCAGACGGCTCGTCTTCCAACTAAAGAACTGGTCTACGTAATGAGGAGGAAAATCAAAACTGAGTACCAGAAATCACAAAGTTTCAAGATACTTTTAACGCAAAAGATGTCATCTCTCTTGGCTCGTGCTGATAACGAGACCAAACTACTTATTCTTCTGCTGAAAGAAGAAGAAAGGTTAAAATGACTCCTCCTCCAACAAGAAACTGATCCAAGTAATGACGAAGAAAGTCAACATTGAGTAACAAACAGCTAAAAATTTGACTCAAAAAAATTCATCTCTTCTTGTACGTGCTGACAATAAACTACTTGGAGAAAAATTTTTTGGTTGACAGAAGCTTTGCTAAAAGAAACCGAGATGCATAACTAAGGAAACATTAACGGAAAATTCAGTAGTTTCTTTGGAAACCTATAGTTCCAATTTTAGAGCATTTGACTCATCAGAAATACAGTTAGAAGGAATTTCTTGCAGTTAATTTAAAGTATGAAGTATTTAGCTCTGAATTTTTCATACAGTTGATCATTATTGTCGTTGATTATAAAAATCTTTCTGCTGACAGAAGACTCATCACGATGAAAATCCGTATTTTGTAAGCCAGGGTTCCTCTCTTGACAATTCCTTCATAAATAAGGACCATTTTTATGCAGATGCGGATTTCACGTGCCAAGATATTCAAGTTTTGGTATTTCAAATATCAATTTCGCAACATTAGAAAAATCGATAGAAGATAGAAGATGGAAGGAATATTTTGAGAATTCAATTGTGCAAATTATGGGACTTTCTGGGTAATTCCAAAAGGCTGGGTTTAAATTCTCCACTGAAAGTAATAAAAGTGCCACCATTTAGGTGGTATGTGGGATATAGCGTTTGCTCGCGAATGGATGGGAGTGTGCGCCGTTGCACTTCTCGCATATAGCAAAACTTCACAACAACGGTCTAATACAATTCTTCTTTTCAAGCAGGGGACTATTTTAACTGCAGAAAATGAAGACTTAAATTGAGTAGAGATAAAAATTCAAGTTTTTAAACCAAAGAAAACTATTCGCCACTCGTTTGGGATATATTAAGATTATTAAACTTTTAGAGAGGAAAAGATTTCCTAAAGGAAAGCGAGAAAGCTACGCAAATTCAGAAGCTTTCATAGAAAACCATGTTACTGAATTCTATGAAGTGTCTGGAATATTTTATTGAAATTCCTTCCAGACATTCGTGCATTTTTCTTGCTGTTTATTGATTTTCGTTGCTTGGAAGACTTCTTCTACTTAAAGCGTAATAATTGTTTCCGAAATTTGTTTTCGACGGCCATGGAAGAAAGATAACAGTTCCAAACTATGTGTGTGCCAAAAATTAAACAGAAAATTTGTTGCTGGTGTCTATCCATTGGTCAAAAACTTGCAGAATGCAATCTCGCTATTTCCGGACGGTTCGACCGATAGAAACATAACTTATAAACAAATTTAATGCTCTCTCGTAACACTTAGCCGCGGCACTAAAACCTCTTCACACTCTGTAAAATTAACCATTAAAAGCAACAGGATAAACAATCCGCTCCGATATCCACGTTATAAAACCCATTAAGGGAACACTGATTAAAATCTCAGCTCTGAGCAGTAAATTACGCCGGAACGTATTCCAGAATTCGCCGCCCGTCATATTTTTACGAGCCCGATCTGTTTATTTTCTTGCACTCTTCCCAGACTGTATATCAACAGCGTTTGCCTCTTCGGGAGATTAAAGGTCATAAGAGCGCGCCGTAATGGGTTTTCTTGGGCCCTTTGGGGCCCGTCGCATCACCGTAATCTCGACTGGTTTTTAACGACGAAACGTAAGAGAAAATTGGTTGTTTGTTGGAAATATCCATAATTATTTGAAGCTTGACGCTGTTGTTCGGAATTTTGATCGAAATGAAAAGGTACGAAGGCGGCGAAATGAATTCCGAAGACTCTGGAACGAATGGTTTTAACGGAAACTGTAATTATATTTTCAGTACCAATGATAAAGTTTCAGCTGCCTGCTACGAGTTACTTGGGATTTTTAACATTTTTAAGGTATAGAAGTAAGAAATTAAGTGTTTGACGGTGTGTAGGTCAGAGCAATGACATCTTAATATCACATTGTTCGTAAAATAAGTCTTCCGAAGGTGCCGTAAATTTTCAGGTTTAATTTATGTATGTACTACTTCGTCATTTGTTATGATTTATGAGCTTAAGGCTGTTGTAAGTCATGTTTGTTGAAGAGATAACATCAAAGACGTACTAAGTTCATTTGAATTATACGAAATATCAACGAGTCATTTACAAAAGCAGTTATCAGCAGTGATTAATTACCTAAAATACATTCTCACACAGTTCTCCTAAGGTACAAAGGCAAATATTTTTTGGGCCCCCAATTTAAACGTTTAATTTGACATTGCTATTACACGACGCAACTCTAGTTCAAATCTAGAATCGTTTGTTTGAAGTGGTAAAAATCAAATAAAAAATGAAACATTTTTGAGAATTCTGTTGTGTTTTGAGTTTGATTGAAGTTTTTTGACCAATTTCGACACGTTGGGATTAAATTTGTCACCATTAGTCTCTGGTCACCATAAATGTTCAAAATGCCATCGCGTGCAGTATAAAATTTGTTCGCGAATGGATGGAAATATCGCACCGCTGCACACCTCGTGTATTAATAAAACCTCACAACAACGAAAGAATGCTGCCTAAAGCAATATTTCCTTCCACAATTTCCCTACTAAGTCAAAAAACCTCAAAGACGTGCCTAGTCCCATATACTAAGAAAAATAATAATACTCAAAACTGACTGATTATTAGTATTATTCAAATTTTAAAAGCTTGTAGCTCCCAAATTAAAGTCCCAGCTCAGTTTTCTTTACTAATCCGAATTATACGTCTTAAAATCTTTAAATTGGGATCCTTTAAATAGCGACTGCCATGAGCTAACATGACCTTAAGTTATCGCGACTGAGCTAATGTGACCTTCAGATCAAGTAACTTCAATGTTATGCTACCTTGAATTCATTTGGCCTCGAGCTAATGTAATCTTGAACACATGCAGTCTTAAGCTAACCAAATCCTTAACTTAGGTGACCTTGAGCTCACATGACCAAGGGCTAACCCGACTTGACCCAACATGACCTTGAACTGACGTAGCTTTAGGTCTACGTGACCCCGAAACAACCTGACTCGACGCTCAAGGTCACATAAGCTTAAGGATACTCATATGACCTTGAGCATGTATGATATCGAGCTCACGTTACCTTGAGATCAGCTGTCGTTAAACTCGCATGATCTTAAACTAGCTTGAATCTAATAGCCTTGTACCTAATAGCCTTGAGTTAATGCGACCATGAGCTAACATGACCTTGAGTTACCGCAACTGAGTTAATGTGACCTTCAGATCAAGTGACTTCAATGTTATGCTGCCTTGAATTCATTTGGCCTCGAGCCAATGTAACCTTGAACAGACGCAGTCTTAAGCTAACCTAATCCTGAACTCAGATGACCTTGAGCTCACATGAACAAGGGCTAACTCTACCTTGACCCAAAATGGCATTGAGCTGAGGTAGCTTTAGACCTACGTAACCCCGAAACAACCTGACTCTACGCTCAAGGTCACGTAAGCTCAAGGATACTCATATGACCTTGAGCATGTATGATATCAAGCTCACGTTACCTTAAGATGAACTGTCGTTGAACTCGCATGATCTTAAACTAGCCTTGAATCTAATAGCCTTGTACCTAATAGCCTTGAGTTAATGCGACCATGAGCTAACATGACCTTGAGTTACCGCGACTTAGCTAATGTGACCTTCAGATCAAGTGACTTCAATGTTATGCTGCCTTGAATTCATTTGGCCTCGAGCCAATGTAACCTTGAACAGACGCAGTCTTAAGCTAACCTAATCCTGAACTCAGATGACCTTGAGCTCACATGAACAAGGGCTAACCCTACCTTAACCCAAAATGGCATTGAGCTGAGGTAGCTTTAGACCTACGTAACCCCGAAACAACCTGACTCTACGCTCAAGGTCACGTAAGCTCAAGGATACTCATATAACCTTGAGCATGTATGATATCAAGCTCACGTTACCTTGAGATGAACTGTCGTTGAACTCGCATGATCTTAAACTAGCCTTGAATCTAATAGCCTTGTACCTAATAGCCTTGAGTTAATGCGACCATGAGCTAACATGACCTTGAGTTACCGCGACTGAGCTAATGTGACTTTCAGATCAAGTGACTTCAATGTTATGCTGCCTTGAATTCATTTGGCCTCGAGCTAATGTAACCTTGAACAGACGCAGTCTTAAACTAACCTAATCCTGAACTCAGATGATCTTGAGCTCACATGAACAAGGGCTAACTCTACCTTGACCCAAAATGGCATTGAGCTGAGGTAGCTTTAGACCTACGTAACACCGAAACAACCTGACTCTACGCTCAAGGTCACGTAAGCTCAAGAATACTCATATGACCCTGAGCATGTATGATATCAAGCTCACGTTACCTTGAGATGAGCTGTCGTTGAACTCGCATGATCTTAAACTAGCCTTGAATCTAATAGCCTTGTACCTAATAGCCTTGAGTTAATGTCATCTTGAGTTCACGTGGCCACGAGATAACGTGACCTTGAATACACGTTAACTGAATCCCGAATTCAGGTGACCTTGACCTCACGTGACTCAACGCTAATGCGACCTTCAACGCACTTGATCTTGAAATAACGTGATCTTGAACTCATGTGACCTCAAACTCACGTGACCTCCAACTCACGTGACTTTAAACTTACGTGACCTTGAACCCACGTGACATGTGATCTTGAGCTCATATGATCTTAAACTTTAGTGATTTTAATCTCGAGTTATCTTGAGCTGATGTGACCTTATTCTTATATGACCAATCAAATTTAGCCTTTGTCTCAAGAAGGACTTCTATTTAATATTCTCGATTTCTTTTCAAAATATCGATTTTTTTACACGAAATGTCGTTTTTTTGTAAATTTCTACTACTTTTTTGGCAAATTCGATTTTGTTGATTTAAACTTGTTTCGAAAAATTCAACATTTTTGAAAATGTCAACTTCTTTTTAAAAAATTTACAGAAGTATTTATTTCGTAATCTTTTTTCAAAATTCGGGGATTTTCTATAAATTCTGAGTGGAAATTTGTATTTACCCTTTTTCTTTAAATTGCGCCTTTTTAAAAATTTTCGAATTTTCCCAAAATTTCGACTTTATTAGTAAAGTTCTGATTTTCTCAAAAATTCGAAATTTACCAAAATTCCAATTTTCGCAAAAATCTGAATTTTACCAAAATTCCATTTCTTCAAAATTTTGGCATTTTTCAAAGCAAAATTCGTTTTTTTTTTAATTTGGGCTTTTGCGATATGAAATGTCAACATTTTTTTTTGAAAATGTCGACTTTTTCGAAAAATCACGCCACAAAAAATTACAGGTTTTCAAAACTTCTGCCTTTTTTTCAATTTTTGAGTGAATTTATTTTTCTAAAATTCTAGATTTCTCTGAACTTTAAAAAAAATGAATAAACTCAAAATTTTTAGTAAAATATTTCATTCTGTTTAGCAAAGTCGCTTTTAAATTTCGGCATTTTCCAAAGCAAAATTCGTTTTTTTTTTAATTTGTGTTTTTCCGATGTGAAATGTGAAACCTTTTTTTTGAAAATGTAGACTTTTTCGGAAAATCACGCTACAAAAATTACAGGTTTTCAAAATTTCTGCCTTTTTTTAAATTTCAGAGTGAATTTATTTTTTGAAAATTCTAAATTTTCGTCAATTTAAAATAGAATAAACTCAAAATTTTTAGTAAAATATTTTATTTTATTTAGCTAACTCGTTTTTAAGTTGGGAATTTTAGGAAAAAAAAACTGGAAGAGACGAAGTGTACAAAAAACCGTCAAAATTGTTTGTTTCGTAATCCTTTTTCAAAATTTGGGTTTTTTTTTATAAATTCTGAGTAAAAATTTGCATTTACCCATTTTATTTAAATTGCATCTTTTTAAAAAATTTTCGAATTTTTCCCAAAATTTCGATTTTATTAGTAAAATTCTGATTTTCTTAAAAATTAGGATTTAACCAAAATTCCAATTTTCCCAAAAATTTGAATTTACCAAAATTCCATTTTTCTACAAAATTTCGGCATTTTCCGAAACGAAATTCGGTTTTTTTTTAATTTGGGCTCTTCCGATGTGAAATGTGAATCTTTTTTTTTTTAAATGTCGACTTTTTCAAAAAATCACGCTAAAGGAATTATAGGTTTTCAAAATTTCTGCCTTTTTTTAATTTCTGAGTGAATTTATTGTTTTTTAAATTCTAAATTTTCGTGAATTTAAAAAAAAAATAGGTAAACTCAAAATTTTTAATAAAACATTTCACTTTATTTAGCCAAGTCGTTTTAAATTGGAAATTTTAATAAAAAAAAGTGGAAGGGACGAAGTGTACAAAAAAAACGTCAAAAATATTTGTTTCGTAATCCTTTTTCAAAATTTGGGTTTTTTTTTTATAATATCTGAGTGAAAATTTGCATTTACGCATTTGCTTTAAGTTGCGTCTTTTTAAAAATTTTCAGATTTTTGCCAAAATTTTGATTTTATTAATAAAGTTCTGGTTTTCTCAAAAATTCGAATTTTACCAAAATTCCAATTTTCCCAAAAATCTGAATTTTACCAAAATTCCATTTTTTCAAAATTTTGGCATTTTCCAAAGCTAAATTAGTTTTTTTTTAATTTGGGCTTTTCCGATATGAAATTTGAAGCTTTTTTATTTGAAAATGTTTACTTTTTCGAAAAACCACGCCACAAAAATTACAGGTTGTTGGAATTGCTGCCCTTTTTTCAATTTTTGAGTGAATTTATTTTTTGAAAATTCTAAATTTTCCTGAACTTTAAAAACATGAGTAAACTCAAAATTTTCAGTAAAATATTTGATTTTGTTTATCAAAGTCGGTTTTAAGTTGGAAATTTCAAGAAAACTAAAAGTGGAAGGGACAAAGTGTGAAAAAAAACGTCAGAAATATTTGTATCGTAACCCTTTTCGAAAATTTCGGCTTTGAAAAAAACAATTTACCTTTTCGAAAATGAAGACCATTGAATGACACTTTTTTTTTCAAAATTTTGGCTTTTTGTCGATATTCTGAACGAAAATCGGTACATACCCTTGCCTTCAAATTGCGTCTTTATAAAATTTTAGAATTTTTCCCAAAATTTCGACTTTATTAGTAAAGTTCTGATTTTCTCAAAAATTCGAATTTTACCAAAACTCCAATTTTCGCAAAAATCTGAATTTTACCAAAATTCCACTTTTTCAAAATTTTGCCATTTTTCAAAGCAAAATTCGTGTTTTTTTTTTAATTTGGTTTTTTTGCGATATGAAATGTCAATCTTTTTTGAAAATGTCGACTTTTTCGAAAAATTACTCCACACAAATTATAGGTTTTCAAAATTTCTGCCTCTTTTTAAATTTCTGAATGAATTTATTTTTTGAAAACCCTTAATTTTCCTGAACTTAAAAAAAAATGAGTAAACTCAAAATTTTCAGTAAAATATTTCATTCTGTTTAGCAAAGTCGCTTTTGAGTTGGAAATTTCAAGAAAATGAAAAGTGGAAGGGGCAAAGTGTAAAAAAAAACGTCAAAAATATTTGTATCGTAACCTTTTTCGAAAACTTCGGCTTTGAAAAAACAATTTACCTTTTCGAAAATGAGGACCCTTGAATGACACTTTTTTTTCAAAATGTCGGCTTTTTGTCGATATTCTGAACGAAAATCGGTACATACTCTTGCCTTCAAATTGCGTCTTTATAAAATTTTAGAATTTTTCCCAAAATTTCGACTTTATTAGTAAAGTTCTGATTTTCTCAAAAATTCGAATTTTACCAAAATTCCAATTTTCGCAAAATCTGAATTTTACCAAAATTCCACGTTTTCACAATTTTGCCATTTTTCAAAGCAAAATTCGTGTTTTTTTTAATTTGGTCTTTTGCGATATGAAATGTCAATCTTTTTTGAAAATGTCGACTTTTTCGAAAAATTACGCCACACAAATTATAGGTTTTCAAAATTTCTGCCTTTTTTTAAATTTCTGAATGGATTTATTTTTTGAAAACCCTTAATTTTCCTGAACTTAAAAAAAAATGAGTAAACTCAAAATTTTCAGTAAAATATTTCATTCTGTTTAGCAAAGTCGCTTTTGAGTTGGAAATTTTAAGAAAATGAAAAGTGGAAGGGACAAAGTGTGAAAAAAAACGTCAAAAATATTTGTATCGTAACCCTTTTCGAAAATTTCGGCTTTGAAAAAAATTTACCTTTTCGAAAATGAGGACCATTGAATGACACTTTTTTTTTCAAAATTTCGGCTTTTTGTCGATATTCTGAACGAAAATCGGTACATACCCTTGTCTTCACATTGCGTCTTTATAAAATTTTATAATCTTTCCCAAAATTTCGACTTTATTAGTAAAGTTCCGATTTTCTCAAAAATTCGAATTTTACCAAAATTCCAATTTTCGCAAAAATCCGAATTTTACCAAAATTCCATTTCTTCAAAATTTTGGCATTTTTCAAAGCAAAATTCCTTTTTTTTTAATTTGGGCTTTTGCGATATAAAATGGCAACTTTCTTTTGAAAATGTCGACTTTTTCGAAAAATCACGCCACAAAAAATTACAGGATTTCAAAACTTCTGCCTTTTTTTTCAATTTTTGAGTAAATTTATTTTTTGAAAATTCTAAATTTCCCTGAACTTTAAAAAAAATGAATAACTCAAAATTTTTAGTAAAATATTTCATTCTGTTTAGCAAAGTCGCTTTTAAATTTCGACATTTTCCAAAGCAAAATTCGTTTTTTTTTTAATTTGTGCTTTTCCGATGTGAAATGTGAATCCTTTTTTTTGAAAATGTCGACTTTTTCGAAAAATCACGCCACAAAAATCATAGGTTTTCAAAATATCTGCCTTTTTTTAAATTTCTGAGTGAATTTATTTTTTGAAAACCCTTAACTTTCCTGAACTTAAAAAAAAATTGAGTAAACTTAAAATTTTCAGTAAAATATTTCATTCTGTTTAGCAAAGTCGCTTTTAAGTTGGAAATTTTAAGAAAAAAAATTAAAGAGAGGAAGAGTATAAGAAAACGTCAAAAATATTTGTATCGTAATCTTTTTCGAAAATTTCGGCTGTGAAAAAAAAATTTACTTTTTCGAAAATGAGGACTATCGTATTAAACTTGTTTTTTCAAAATTTTGGCTTTGTTTTCGATATTTGGAACGAAAATCTGTACATATTCTTTGTCATTGAATTGCGTCTTTTGAAAAATGTAAAGAAGCTTGTCCAAAATCTGTAAAGAACTTTTCAAAATAAATTAAAAAGACTCTTTAAGGGGATTTTAAAGAACCTCTCAAGGACCTCAAAATTCCTTCTTAAAGAACTTCGAGAAACTTGCCAAAGAACCTTTAAATAAATTCTTAGAACACTTTTAAAAAAAAAAAAGAACTTCCCAATATAAATTAATAGGACTTCTTAAAGGGATTCTCAAGGACCTCTCAAGGACCTTAAGATGCCTTTTTCCGAAGAACCTTCAAATAATTTCCTAAAACACTTCAAAAGATCTTCCTTAATGACTTAAGGAATTTCTTAACATATTCCACTGCTTAAAAGACTTACAATCACTAGTAAGAGGACGTATATGTTTCTAAAGTTCAACTTCCAGAATTTCACAATAACTTCTTAATGGACTTCGAAGACCAGCTTAAAGAACCTAACAATAAATAACTCCTAAAACACTTTACTGAATAACTTTAAAACAATTTTTTAAAAGACTTACAATCAGTAGTAAGAGGACGTATATGTTTCTAAAGTTTAACTTCAAGGATTTCACAATAACTTCTTAATGGACTTCGAAAACCATCTTAAAGAACCTAACAATAAATAACTCCTAAAACACTTTACTGAATAACTTTAAAACAATTTTTTAAAGACTTACAATCACTAGTAAGAGGACGTATATGTTTCTAAAGTTCAACTTCAAGGATTTCACAATAACTTCTTAATGGACTTCGAAAACCAGCTTAAAGAACCTAACAATAAATAACTCCTAAAACACTTTACTGAATAACTTTAAAATAATTTTTTAAAAGACCTGAGAATTTCTTAAAAGAACATTTAAATAATTTCTTAAAATACTTCAAAAGATCTTTCTAAAGACCTACAGGTTCTCTCAAGAGACGATTCTTCCTAAAGGGCTTATAACCACTTTTTAAAAGGCCCAATATATGTGTCTAAAGACCAACTTTAAGGACTTCAAAATAGCTGATTTCAAAATAATAACAGTTTACTGAACAACTTTAAAAACATTTCTTAAAAGACTTCAAAAGTTCTTCATGAGGTTCAGAGGGATTTAAAATAATTTTAAAATAACTTCTTAATGGACTTTGAAAAATTTCTTAAAGAAGCTTAACAAAATTCTTAAAAAAGCTTAACATAATTTTTAAAACACTTTACTTAATAACTTTTACAAAGTCTCTTAAAAGACTTTAAAAGTACTTCACGAGCTTCAGAAGGACTTCTTGAAGCGATACAAAAGGAGTGTAAAGTAGTTTCTTAATGAAATATTTTGAACGAAAATCTGTACATATTCTTTGTCTTTATTGCGTCTTTTAAAAAATTTCCGATTTCAATTTTGTTAGTAAAGTTCTGTTGTTTCAAAAACTTCGAATTTTATCAAAATTCGATTATCTTTTCAAAATTTTGGCATCTTCTAGAACAGAATTTGTTTTTTTTGCAATTTGGACTTTTTTGATATCAAATGCGAATCTCTTTTTTTTTAACATTTCCACTTTTTTGAAAATTCAGGCCACAAAAATTACACTTTTTTGAAAATGTCTGCTTTTTTCGAATTTTTGTTTGAATTTATTTTGTCTGTAAATTCAGACTTTTATTTTAACCTCGACATTTGCCCCAACTTAAAAAAAGGTCAAGTAAACTCAAAATTTTCAATAGAATATGTCATTCTGTCTAAAAACGTCGCTTTAAAATTGAAAATCGTACTAAAAGGAAAGTAGACTAGACGAAAAGTCAAAGTTCGAGTTCAAAGATGAAATTCTGGAAAACAAAATATCCAGAAAAAATCGTCAATTTTGTGATAGTTCACACTTTAAAAAACAATCAATTTAAAAAAAAAATAGAGCAATGTTAAATTGCGTAATGTACAAATTAAAATTTCGAAAAATAAGCATCAAAACTTCTATAAAAGTGCAACATGAATTTCAATTCAAAATTTTAAGCGATAATAAAAAAAATACATATTTAAAGTTAGATTACCGGGAAAAAGGACAAAAAGCTACGAATATTTGCAATGACTATAATAATAACAAAATAAAACTGTTCAAAAAATCCTCGAATTTACTTCGAAACAAGGAATAAAATAAATAGCTTAAGTAATTAATGAGAAGAAAGCCGAAATATAAATAAAAATGTTTGAATTTTCTAAAAAAACTTAAATTGGCTACGTCTTCGTGGTTATCATATTGGTACCAGAGGGAAACATCAACTTAACCACTCCATCAATCGTATCTAATGATTTTACTTATATTAGAATGTGCACTGAAGCTAAATATATATTTTTTTTTCAGTTCAAATTCATATTTCGTTTCGAAAAAGTTTTTTTTAGTTTCGTTCCACTTCAAAGCCCTGCTTTTAAAGGAAAAAGAACTTTTTTGTTATTTTATGTTTTGTATTTGTTTTATTTCCATTATGGACAGAAATAATTATTTAGGAAAAATAACAATCTACCACCACAGATATTTTTTCTTCAAGTGAAATATATCTGATATCTGAGGAATTATCCAAAACTAGAAAATGCTTACCTTTTTTTTTCTTCATTTATTCCTAAGTATGCTTAAATTTTGATTAAAAATAAATAATTTGCCATCTACAGAGACTAAATACAATCTTTTTTAGAAGCCAACCAATCAGCAGCTTCTTTATCAAACGAATTTTACGTATTTTAGGGTTCCTAATTAGTAACAAATCGCCAATAAGGTATTTTCTACCCATAAATGTTATGTTTTGAAAAAAGTAAAGTTTCTGTTTTTAAAATGCGGTTTATTTACACTTTGATCCAAATTTACAACAAAACGATTTTATGAAATATTTATACAAAGTACACAGTTTAAAAATATCCATAAAACGTAATTTTCTATCTATTTCACTATCGACAGCATGCACGTCCTCATATCTTCAACAAACAAGATGCTCAAACCTCGAAACTACAACAAAATCCTACTTTAAAACCTTCCTGAGACTTCCCAAAATCGCACTCACCTAAACCACCCACAAATCGTCCAGTTTTTTCCCCGAAACCACACAAAACCTCACCATTTAACCGAAATTCTTTCCATAATCCCGTTTTCTACTCATGGCCAGCTGCCATGCCGTGTACGCAAAGCTAGAAGGGGAAGCCTGGCCGGCATCCAACATGGCTGCAGCGTCCTTCTGAAACGCCACCATTCGACCTTCAGCGATAAACCTGAAAAGGAACAACGTCACGTTATTGAGTGTGTTTTCGTGTTAATTTTCGTGTTATCGTCGACCGATGGTGACAACCTTGGATACTTCCTAGTTTTTTTGAATAAATCGGCCAAAAATGCGTGTACCTGACGGGATGGCGTGTAGCACCGCCCATTTCAGTTGGTGGCCTTTGGAGAGATCACAGACGGCGGCCATTAAACGCTGACGCAACGCATTGTGGGAGAGAATAAAAAAAAGAGAGTGAATGAAATGAGTCTGGATGTTGCATCCGTTTTTATTAGTAATTCGGGTTGATAAATTAATTGATTAAGTTGCTTTATGTTTATGGATTACTCGGACAATTCAGGGTTTTACAGGGTTATTTATAGCATCGTCAAGTTCAAGAATAATTGGTCCTTTTTCATTTATATTTAAATTGACTGGGTTTGGAATTGAGATCAATTAATATTTGTTGAAATTTATGTTTTATTGAGGTGGTTATATAGTTTGGTTAATTATTGTTAAATGGTATAATCACTGAATTCTGGATAAATTTAAATAATTCTAGTAATTTACTTCGACGTAAAGAAGAACCATTAATTTGCATACTTCAGCAACATTTGATTATGTATGTATTAAAGTTACCTTAATTTTAATTGGGAAAGCCAGCAACTTTTAATTTAACCTTTAAATATACAACAGTGGTGCCACATTATTGTCAATCTTCGCTAGAATCTCAACTTTAGTTTCAAAATTCGAAAAAAGACAATTTTTTTATGAATATTTAATGCTTTTATTTCAAGCAGTGAGTTAGAAATCCAACTATAAAGAGAATTTTTAATATTCGAAATGTCAATTTCCAGTTTAAATTTGAAAATTCCAAATTGTTAAAACATTTTCAAAAAAAATTGATTTCAGAATCGAAAAAGACGACATAACAGTTAAACCAATATTCTTTGCCTTAAACTCAAAGTTTTACATACAAATTAAAAATTTTGTGCTGGAAATTTTGGAATGGAAATGTAGAAATTATCAAAAAAATTCATTACTTCTAAAAAGATTCACTGTTCCTTTATTAGTGTTTTCTCGAAATGTCAACGTTGTTTCCAAAATTTTCAAATCAAGCTTGAAATACCTACCTAATTTTTTAAAGTAAAAAAAATTGATTTTTGAACCTAATCATTGTGCAAAATTTTTTATTTTCAATGTTCAAGGATTATTGCAACATTTTGTTTTCATCGGGAAATTTCGATACCTGAAAATGTTCCCTTTTTCTATACATTCAATGCAAGATGAATATTTCATGTAAAGAATTATAAAGCTTAAATTGAAATGACAAGATTTTTCACAGACTCACTCTTTCTTGGTTCCCCAACGCAGTAGATTGGCTTCTGGTTTTATTTTCTTGTTTACTGGAATCCCGGAAAATACTACCGAATTCCAAGACTCACTTCTTCAACATAAAGTTGAGAAACATTCACTTATCCTGGGTACAAATTTACCAAGTATTAGGCTCGGCGGTAGCACTGGTCACTGGTGTCTGTTAAACGAAATTTAGACATAATAAGATAATTAAATATAATAATAATAATATATTATTAAAAATAAGGATTATCTACAAAAGAGAACAAAAATGCAAATAAGAAAAATATTCAGTTAACAAAATGTAATCAAGTTGAAGTTCAAGGGATGATAGCAAAGGAGATGAGATATAAGCAGTTCTTTTATAGCCATCAGGAGTCAGACAAACATCCACAAAAAAAGCTTTGTAAATACATACCCCTTAAAGGTGCCTATTCCTTTTATTAAGACGGTATTACCGCACACCAAGGGCTGTACTCTCCCGCATAAGAGCGGTACCTGGCACATTAACTAATAAGGAAGAAAGTCGACCGCCCACACTCCCGTCTCGATCACTATCATCCCAATACGAAACACGAAATAAAGAACAAAAATTCAAATCTCAAAATTTTTCAGTTAACAAAATGTGATCAAGTTGAAAGTGAAGGGATGGTGGTAAAGAAGATGAGGTGTAAATAGTTCTTTTACAGTCATCAGGCGACAAACTTCTACAAACGAAAACGTAAAGTTGCCTACCCTCTTTATTGAGAAGGTATTACCACACACCAAGGGCTGTACTCTCCCGCATGAAAGCGGTACCTGGCACATTAAATAATAAGGAAGAAAGTCGACCGCCCACACTCCCGTCTCGATCACTATCATCCGAATACGAAACACGAAATAAAGAACAAAAATTCAAATATTAAAATGTTTCAGTTAACAAAATGTGATCAAGTTGAAAGTGTAGGGATGGTAGTAAAGAAGATGAGGTGTAAACAGTTCTTTTACAGTCATCAGGCGACAAACTTCTACAAACAAAAACGTAAAGTTGCCTACCCTCTTTATTGAGAAGGTATTACCACACACCAAGGGCTGTACTCTCCCGCATGAAAGCGGTACCTGGCACATTAAATAATAAGGAAGAAAGTCGACCGCCCACACTCCCGTCTCGATCACTATCATCCGAATACGAAACACGAAATAAAGAACAAAAATTCAAATATTAAAATTTTTCAGTTAACAAAATGTGATCAAGTTGAAAGTGAAGGGATGGTAGTAAAGTGATGAGGTGTAAACAGTTCTTTTACAGTCATCAGGCGACAAACTTCTACAAACGAAAACGTAAAGTTGCCTACCCTCTTTATTGAGAAGGTATTACCACACACCAAGGGCTGTACTCTCCCACATGAAACCGATACATGACACATTAATCATGAGGAAAAAAGTCGACCGCCCACACTCCCGTCTTGATCATCATCATTCGAACACCTCCACCAGCAAAGCTATCATCTTCAGAGAGATATTCTTAGAGTGTTTTACTAACTATTTAATGCAGGACATTCTAACTTGAAGTTTACTCTGCTCTTGTATTTTTTCTGTAATTTTTTTTTTAAATAGCTATCGTCACTCGACCCCAATCTATCGTGTGTCGTTTTTTAAAGTGAAAACTTTTTTTCGAAAGATAAATTCCTAAAAAATCAAAATTTGAAGAAAATATTTCAATTTAAATTATTCCATTATTTTGTAGAATACTAACTTTAAAGTCGAAATTTAGGAAAACTCGAAAATTTAGAAAAAAAATGACTTGACTTCTTAGTGTTGAAATTTAGAAAGTTTTTCTAGAAAATATATATTTTTCTCGGAATTGCCAGACACCTTTTTTTATGTAAATCTTTTATTTTTTCATAGAATTCCGACTTTAAAATCAAAATTTAGAAAAAAATTCGAAAACTTCGAAAAAAAGCGACTTGAATTACTAGCCTTGAAATTAAGAGATAAAAATTCTCTGGCAAATAATATATTTCTTATTCGAAATTCTCAGACACATATTTTTATCTTAGTAAACCTTTTCTTTTTCCATAGAATGCTGACTTTAAGGTAGAAATTTAGGAAAAAATTCGAAAACTTTGCAAGAAAATAACTTGAAACTTCGAAATAAAATATTTTATAGGAAATACATACTTGTTTCGAAATTCTCAGACACATATTTTTATGTAAGTAAATCTTTTCTTCTTTCAAAGAAGGCTGACTTTAAAGTAGAAATTTAGGAAATAATCCGAAAATTTTGCAAAAAAATGACTTGAAATTTCGAGACAAAATGTTTTCTGGGAAATATATATTCTTTTGGAAATTTTTGGACATATTTTTGTCTAAATCTTTTTTCCCCGCAGAATGCTGCTCTAACGAAAGGCGAAATAAAGAACAAAAATTAAAATACCAAAATTTTTCGGTTAACAAAATGTAATCAAGTTGAAGGTAAAGGAGATGAGGTGTAAACAGTTCTTTTACAGCCATCAGGCGACTTCCACAAACGAAAACGTAAAGGAGGCGACCCCCTTTATTGAGAAGGTATTACCGCACACCAAGGGCTGTACTCTCCCGCATGAAAGTGGAACCTAGCACATTAACTAATGAGGAAGAAAGTCGACCGCCCACACTCCCGTCTTGATCACCATCATTCGAACACCTCCACCAACCAAGCTATCATCTTCAGAGAGATATTCTTAGAGTGTTTTACTAACTATTTAATCAGGATATTCTAACCTGAAGTTCACTCTGCTCTTGTATTTTTTCTGTAATTTTTTATTTAAAAATTAGCTGACGTCACTCGACCTCAATTTATCGTGTATCGTTTTTTAAAGCGAAAACTTTTTTTCGAAAGATAAATTCCTAAAAAATCAAAATTTGGAGAAAAGGTTTCAATTTAAATTATTCCATTATTTCGTAGAATACCGACTTTAAAGTCGAAATTTAGGAAAACTCGAAAATTTAGAAAAAAAATGACTTAGCTTCTTAGTGTTGAAATTTAGAAAGTTTTTCTAGGAAATATATATTTTTCTCGTAATTGTCAGACACCTATTTTTATGTAAATTTTTTATTTTTTCATAGAATTTCGACTTTAAAGTCGAAATTTAGGAAAAAACTAGAAAACTTCGAAAAAGACTGGCTTGAATTACTAGCGTTGAAATTCAGAGATAAAAATTATCTGGCAAATAATATATTTCTTATTCGAAATTCTCAGACACATATTTTTATCTTAGTAAACCTTTTCTTTTTTTCATAGAATGCTGACTTTAAGGTACAAATTTAGGAAAAAGTTCGAAAACTTTGCAAAAGAATAACTTGAAAATTCGAGACAAAATATTTTCTGGGAAATACATATATTTTTAGAAATTCTCAGACATATATTTTTATCTAAGTAAATCTTTTCTTTTTTCATAGAAGGTTGACTTTAAAGTAAAAATGTAGGAATAAATTTGAAAACTTTGCAAAAAAATGACTTGAAATTTCGAGACAAAATGTTTTCTGGAGAATATATAATTTTTTTAAAATTTTTGGACATATTTTTGTCTAAATCTTTTTTCCCTTCAGCATGCTGACTTCAACGAAACACGAAGTAAAGAACAAAAATTCAAATACCAAAATTTTTCAGTTACCAAAATCTAATCAAGTTGAAGGTGAAGCGATGGTAGTAAAGGAGATGAGGTGTAAACAGTTCTTTTACAGCCATCAGGCAGCAAACTTCCACAAACGAAAACGTAAAGTTGCCTGCCCCCTTTATTAAGAAGGTATTACCCCACACCAAGGGCTGTACTCTCCCGCATGAAAGCGGTACCTGATACATTAACTAATGAGGAAAAAAGTCGACCGCCCACACTCCCGTTTCGGTCATTATTATCCGAACACCTCCACCAGCTAAGCTATCATCTTCGATGAGATATTCTTAAGAGTGTTTTATTAACTATTTATTTAATGCAGGATTTTCTAACTTGAAGTTCACTCTGCTCTTGTATTTTTTCTGTAATTTTTTATTTAAAAATTAGCTGACGTCACTTGACCACATTCTTTATCGTGTATCGATTTTTAAAGTGAAAACTTTTTTTCGAAAGATAAATTCCTAAAAAATCAAAATTTTGAGAAAATATTTCAATTTAAATTATTCCATTTTTTCTTAGAATACGACTTTAAAGTCGAAAATGACTGCTTCTTAGTGTTGAAATTTTCTCGGAATTGTCAGTTATGTAAATCTTTTATTTTTTCATAGGATTCCGACTTTAAAGTCAAAATTTAGGAAAAAACTAGAAAACTTCGAAAAAGACTGACTTGAAACTCCGAGATAAAAATTTTCTGGCAAATAATATATTTTTTATTCGAAATTTTCAGATACATATTTTTATCAGAGTAAACATTTTTTTTCCATACAATACTGACTTTAAGGTACAAATTTAGGAAAAAATTCGAAAATTTTGCAAAAAAATAACTTTAAACTTCGAGATAAAATATTTTATAGGAAATATTTGTTTCGAAATTCTCAGACACATATTTTTATGTAAGTAAATCTTTTCTTCTTTCATAGAAGGCTGACTTTAAAGTAGAAATTTAGGAGATTATCTGAAAATTTTGCAAAAAATGACTTGAAATTTCGAGACAAAATGTTTTCTGGGAAATATATATTTTTTTCGAAATTTTTGGACATATTTTTATCTAAATCTTTTTTCCTTCAGAATGCTGACTCTAACGAAAAGCGAAAAATTCAAATACCAAAAGTTTTCGGTTAACAAAATGTAATCAAGTTGAAGGTAAAGAAGATGAGGTGTAAACAGTTCTTTTACAGCCATCAGGCGACTTCCACAAACGAAAACGTAAAGGTGCCGACCTCCTTTATTGAAAAGCTATTACCGCATACCAAGGGCTGTACTCTCCCGCATGAAAGTCCTACCTGGTACATTAACTAATAAGGAAAAAAGTCGACCGCCCACACTCCCGTCTCGATCACTATCATCCGAACACCTTCACTGGCCATGCTATCATTAACTATTTATTTAAATTTAAATTTAGGAAAAAATTCGAAAACTTTGCAAAAAAATAACTTTAAACTTCGAGATAAAATATTTTCTGGGAAATATATAGATTTTTCGAAATTCTTAGACACATATTTTTGTCTAAGTAAATCTTTTCTTTTTCCATAGAAGGCTAACTTTAAAATAGAAATTTAGGAAAAAATCCGAAAACTTTGCAAAAAAATGATCTGAAATTTCGAGACAAAATGTTTTCTGGGAAATATATATTTTTTTCGAAATTTTCGGACACATTTTTATCTAAATCTTTTTTTTCCTCATTATGCTGACTCTAAGGTGAAAATTTAGAAAAAAAAAATAAGAAAACTTCCAAACAAGATGACTTCCTAGTCTTTAAATTCGGAGATAAAAGTTTTTCTAAGAAATAGCTTACTTTTTTTTTCAAAAGTTTTAAACACATATTTTTATTAAAATCTTTAACTTTTTTATTAGATTTTTGACCAAATATTTAAAATATAAACGAATTTTGAGAAAAGATTTAAAATTTAAAACCAATTTTCTTAAAAATTGTACCTTTTTATTAAAAAATTCGAGACAACAGTTAAATGTTCAAGTGTTTCTTGAAATTTCTAAAAATAAAAATTCTTCTTGGGTTTTTATATTTTAATTAGAACTTTGCTTTAATTTTGAAAAAATAGAGAACATTTGGGAAAAACTTCGAAATTTTGGGAAAAAATTTGAAATTTTGCTTAAAAATTTTGAGCAAAACCAAACATTTTTATAAACAAGGAAGGTCGAATTGCTACAGTCGAAAATTCCACAAAATCGGATTTTGAAAAAATAGAAAAAGCAAAATTTTGAGAAAAATTCAGACAGTGAGAGAAAACTAAAAAAAAGGACAGTCGAAATTAAGATAAATAGAAATTTCTAGAACAGGGGGCAATCGTCCCACCTTGCCCCACTATGACTTGGTTACGCCTTAATAAGTTCGAATTTTGACATAAAAGTCGACATTTTGAAAAAACAGTCATTCAAAAAACGTTAAAATTTTCGATACGTCGAATAGTTAAAAAAGGTCGAAATTTTTAGAAAACGTGGTTTTAAAAGATGTGGCGGAATTTCAAAAAAGGGGAATCTAAAAAATCAAAATTTGGTCGAAATATCGAAAAATGCCTCATAGAGAAAATCAAATTTTTAGAGAAAAAAAAAGTTCGATTTTGAGAGAAAATTTTGACATAAGAGTCGAAATTTTGAAAAATCAATCGTTCAAAAAACGTACGTCGAATTGTTAAAAAAGGTCGAAATTTTCAGGAAACGTAGTTTTCAAAAATGTGGCGAAATTTCAAAATAGGTGAATTTAAAAAATTAAAATTTGGTCGAAATTTAGAAAAATGCCTCATAGAGAAAATCACATTTTTAGAGAAAAGAAAGTTCGATTTTGAGAGAAAACTTTGGTATAAAAGTCGAAATTTCGATAAAAAGACCACTTAAAACATGTCAAAACTTTCCAAATGACGAATTTTGAGAAAAAAGTTTAAATTTTTAGAAATCCCAGTTTTCAAAATTGTGGTGAATTTTCAAAAATGACGAATCTAAAAAAATTAAGCGTCGGTCAAAACTTAAAAAAATGGGTCACAAATAAAGTTACATTTTTGGAAAAAAGTTAGGTTTTGAAATCAAGCCCAAAATTTAAAAAAAAAAGTGAAAATTGGAGCGAACTTTTGTAATTTCGAGAAAAAATTATTAATTTTCCGAAGACAAATTTTGGACTAAAATTATAATTTTCGAAAACACAAAACGTCTTCATGACTGAATATAATTTCATCTAAGTAAGTCAGCCTACCTCATAATGTCCCATGGCAGGAAATGGTCAACTTTCGGTATAAAGTCAAAATTTCGACGAAAAAGTCAAATTTTGAGGAACATTGCAAATTCCAAAGAAAAGGTTTTTTGCACGATTTTCGTTTATGTTTTACTTAACATTTTCACTAGGGCTAAAATATATTGAAAAATATTTTGTCAATATCTCCATCTGATTTTATATTTTTTAGTTAAAGGTTTGGACAAAATTGAGGATTTTCAAAAACAATTTGAAGGTTCCGGAAGGTCGGATTAAAAAAATTGAAATCTACAGGCGATATTTCGTAAAAAAAGCAAATCCAAAAAAAAAGTTGAAATTGTTGGAAAACCAATTTTTAAAAGCATGTCCAATAAAAATCAAAATTAGTTCGAAATTTAGAGAAAGGCGCCGTAGAGAAAGACGCATTTTTGGAATAAAAAAGTTGAAATTTGAGAATAAGGCCAAAATTTTCAAAAATGAAGACAAATTTTGAGCGAAAATGCTCACAAGTTATGAATTTCGAAAAAAAATTATGAATTTCAAAAAAAAAATTATGAATTTCGAGAAGACAAATTTTGGAATGAGATTATAATTTTCAAGAAAAACGTCCTCCTGACTGCCCTGACATGGTCCACGTCAGAAACAAGACAGCTTTAAATATGTTTTGTTCTTGAAGGTTAACTTATAGATTTAGTGTCTGGAAGATGAATCGAGACCATCAAGTAAAGCTGTCTGATCCCTGACGAGTACTGATGAATCAATTTGTATGTTAAATATACAAGGATTTTTGAAAAGTAATATTGGGCTGCAACTCGAGGTATCGGTCATGTTCTACCGCTTAAATTACCAAGTGTCCAGATTTGTGTAAGTTATGATTTAAGTTTTCTAGTCAGAAGTTTCTAAAACTCCACTTACTGTCGTATCTTCAGAATTTTGGATACATTTTTGGATGGAAGTTCTATCTAGTAATATAGCCAGGGCTTCTAGATGGTCATTTTCTTGATTAGATATTTAAATATCTCTAATTCTCTAAGATGAATCTTCACCAGTAGTTTTGGTCTTCAAATAAAAGGTCCCCTTAGCTTAATTTTCTGATTTACAATTAGTGTTTAATACTTTTAAAAGAATATAGGTCTACCATCTCGAGACGTCTAGTCAGGAGTTTTGCAAAGCCTAATTCTTGATTTAGTGTCAATTAATCAGGCTTTGTCAGGTGTCTATCAATTTTAAAGATAATTTTGGTCGGCAATTCAAGTCATCTAATCAAGAGATCTAGATCTAGAAGTTCTTAAGACCTCTAGGAGTTTTGCAAAGCCTAATTCTTGATTTAGTGTCAATTATTCAGGCTTTGTCAGGAGTCTGTCAATTTTGGAAAGAATTTTGGTCGGCAACTCAAGTCATCTGATCAGGAGATCTAGATCCAGAAGTTCTAGATTGTTTACTACTATCTAATTAGTTGCATTATTATTAGTATCTAAGAGTAAGTATCCTGGAAGATGAATCTTGATCAACTTTTCAAGGCTTTTATTAAAAATTTCTAAATTTCAATTTCTGGATTAAGAATGCCAGAATTTTGCAGAAAATTTGGGCCAGCAACTCAAGTCATCCAATCAGAAGGAAGATCAGTTTGTCGTGGAAGATGAATTTTGATCAACAAATTCAGCTATTTAGTCAAAAGCATTGCGATATCAAGTCATTGGTAAAGTATGAGAATTTTGGATCATGAATCTTGGAAAGGATTTTGATATTTGCAATTAGGACAAATCTATAAGATGAATCTTCACCAGTGGCTCTAGCCTTCAAATCAAATGTTCTCTAGATCCGATTTGGTATTTAATTTGGGCTAGCAACTCAAGTTATCTAATTAGAAGGAAGATTAACTTGTCTTGTGGAAGAGAATTTTGGCCAGCAGCTCAAATCTTCAGACAGGAGATCTAGATCCAGAAGTTCTAGATTGTTTATTATTATTAGTATATAGGGGCAATTATCCTGAAAGGTGAATCTTGGTCAACTCTTTAAGGCTTCTATTCAAAACTTCTAACGTTTAATTTCTGGCTTAAGAATGTCTGAATTTTGCAGAACATTTGAGCCAGCATCTCAGGTCATCCAATCAGAAGGGAGATCCATTGTCGTGGTAGATGGATTTTGGTCAACAACTTCAGCTATTTAGTCAAAAGCATTGTGATATCAACTTATTGGTAAAGTGTGAGAATTTTGGAACATGAACGTTGGAGAGGTCTTTGATATTTACAGTTAGGACAAATATATAAGATGACTCTCCACCAGAGGCTTCAGCCTTCAAATTAAATGTTCTTCAGATCCGAGTTGGCATTTCATTTGGGCTAGTAACTCAAGTCATCTAACCAGATGGAAGATTAACTTGTCTTGTGGAATAAGATTTTGGCCAGCAGCTTAAATCAGCAGACAGGAGACCTAGATCCACATTGTTTATTAATATTAGTATCTAAGGATAATTATCCTGAAAGATGAATTTTGGTTAACCCCTCAAGGCTTCTATTAAAAACTTCTAACCTTTAATTTCTGGATTAAGAATGCTAGAATTTTGCAGAAAATTTGGGCCAGCAGCTCAAATCATCCAATCAGAAGGAAGATCAGTTTGTTGTGGAAGATGGATTTTAGTCAAAAACTTAAGCTATTTAGTCCAAAGCGTTGTGATATAAAGTTATTGGTAAGGTATAAGAATTTTGGAACATGAAGCTTGGGAAGGCTTTTGATATTTGCAATTAGGACAAATCTATAAGATGAATCTTCACCAGTGGCTCCAGCATTCAAATTAAATGTTCTCTAGATGCGATTTGGTATGTAATTTGGGCTAGCAACTCAAGTCATCTAATAAAAAGGAAGATTAACTTGTCTTGTGGCATAGAATTTTGGTCAGCAGCTCAAATCATCACACAGGATACCCAGATTCAGAAGTTCTAGATTGTTTATTATTAGTATCGGAGGGTAATTATCCTGAAAGATGAATCTTGGTCAACCCTCCAAGGCTTCTATTAAAAACTTCTAACCTTTAATTTCTGGATTAAGAATGCTAGAATTTTGCAGAAAGTTTGAGCCAGCAGCTCAAGTCATCCAGAAGGAAGATCAATTTGTCGTGGAAGATGGATTTTGGTCAAAAACTTAAGCGATTTAGTCAAAAGCATTGTGACATCAAGTTATTGTTAAAGTGTGAGAATTTTGGAACATGAACGTTGAAAAGGCCTTTGATATTTGCAATTAGGACAAATCTATAAGATGAATCTTCACCAGTGGCTCCAGCCTTCAAATTAAATGTCCTCCAGATCCAAGTTGGCATTTCATTTGGGCTAGTAACTCAAGTCATCCAATCAGAAGGAAGATCAGTTTGTCGTGGAAGATGGAGTTTGGAAGATGGAAGATTAACTTGTCTTGTGGAATAAGATTTTGGCCAGCAGCTCAAGACATCAGACAGGAAATCTAAATCCAGAAGTTCTAGATTGTTTATTATTGTTAGTATCTAAGAGTAGCTATCCTGAAAGATAAATCTTGGTCAACTCTTCAAGACTTCTATTCAAAACTTCTAACGTTTAACTTCTGGATTAACAATTTGCAAAAAATTTGGGCTAGCAGTTCAAGTCATCCAATCAATTTGTCGTGAAACATGGATTTTGGTCAACAGCTTAAGCTATTTAGTCAAAAGCACCGTAATATCAACTTATTAGTAAAGTGTAAGAATTTTGGAAAATGAACGTTGTAAAGCTTTCGATATTTTAAAAGCAAAAGATGAATCTTCACCAGTGGCTCCAGTCTCCAAAGCAAATTGTTCCTAAAATCTGATTTGGTGTCTGATTTGGGCTAGCATCTTAAGCTATTTAATCAGATGGAAGATCAACTTGTCGAGTGGAATAGGATTTTGGCCAGCAAATCAGGCTATTTGGACAAAAGTAATGGAGATGTCAACTTCTTGGTCTAGTGTGAGAATTTTGGAACATTAACTTTGGAAAAGTTTGACGATAGAGACAGTTTTCAAAGATGAACTTTCACCAGTAGCTGAACCTTCAAATGAAAGCTTCCTAAGTTTTTGAATAATAATAATTTTGAAGGCAAGCATCTCATGGCATTTAGTTAGAAGTTTTGTCTAAATAGTCTAAATAGTTCAGTTGACTTATTTTTTTCTACAAGTGCAATCATGGGAGATGCTCGCAGAAGCTAATAGGATTGATCCCCACAAATCAAGATTTTTGAAGCATACAAGACAGTCGGAGGCAGCAATTTCCTGTGCGGTCCAGCTTGATGCAGTGAGGACTTCTGTCTTCGAAGACTCTTTTTACTAGAGAATTTCCAAGCTATGGAACTCGTTACCGAAAGTAATTTTCCAATGAACCTTTATCAAAGTCCAATTAGAAGCTTTTAATCATCTATGAGTTTTGGATGGGTTTTTAAATAGCAGGTTCAAGTCATCTAATCAAGGGTTCTAGATTTTTGATCTATTGATCCTGGTACAAGAACCTTAGCCAACTCTTCAAGGGTTGTAGGCAAAATTTCGAATGTTTTAGTTCTGGATTAAGCATGTTAGAATGTCGGAAACAATTTGGACTGCAACTAAAGTCATTTATTTAGAAGGAAGATCAAATTGCCTCGTGAAAAATGGATTCGGGTAAACAGCTAGTTAGAGAAAAGCTCCGGAATATCAATTCGTTGGTAAAGTGTGAGAATTTTGAAATATTAAACATGTTAGAATATTGGAAACAATTTGGACAGCAACTCAAGTCATTTAATTAGGAGAAAGATCAAATTCTCTCGCGAAAGATGGATTTTGGTCAACAGCTAGTTAGCCAAAAGCACCGCAATATCAATTCCTTGGCAAAGTGTGAGAATTTTGAAATATTAAGCATGTTAGAATATTGGAAACAATTTGGACAGCAACTCAAGTCATTTAATTAGAAGAAAGATCAAATTCTCTCGCGAAAGATGGATTTTGGTCAACAGCTAGTTAGCCAAAAGCGCCGGAATATCAATTCCTTGGCAAAGTGTGAGAATTCCTAAACATGTTAAAAAGGTCTTCGATCCTTGCAATTAAAGAGTTCTTAATGATGAATCTTCACCAATGCAGTGATTTCTGTCTTCGAATCAAATATTTCTAAGATTACCTTTCTGATTTTCTGTTTAATAATTTTGAGGATATATTTGGCCAGCATCTCTGGACAAGTCTCTGTCGATTAAACAAACACCTCCACAGAATGAGAATTATAAACGACCCGAGTTGTAGAGGGTGTTTAGAAGAAGATGAGAGTGTTGAGCATGTGATGTGTCACTACCCGGCACTAGCATCAATTAGAAGATCCACGCTGGGGGACTTCTGGCCTAGTGTGGCCAGTTTGAGAGAGGCGCATCCAAGTTCTTCAGTTTCTCAACAGGGTTGGGTGGCTGAATGAATGACCACACCTCAATGGGTCCTGAAACGGTGGCCTAAGTGCTGGCCTAAACTTTAGGCAACCAAGAATCCAGGGTAGCATCTCAAGCTATCTAACCAGGAGCTTTGTGAAGTAAATTCCTTGATTTAGTGTCTATAATTCAGGAAGATGAATCTTTGCCAAAGGTTCAAGCGTTCTAGTTAAAAGCTCGTAGTTAATAATTTATGAATTTTTGGCTGGTCGCCTAAATCATCTGATCAGGATTTCTGGATTATTGATCTAAGAGTTACTGTCCTGGTAAATGAACCTTAAATCTTTAGGGCTTCTAGGAAAACTTCTAATGTTCTACTTCTAGATTAGCTGTATTCTGCATTCTGTATATCTAGATAGCCTGTTAGAATGCTGGAAAAAATTTGGTCAGCAACTCAAGTTATCTAATCAGAAGTAAAATCAACTTCTCTCGTGGAAGGTGAATTTTGGTCAAAAGCTAGTTAGTCGCAAGCGCCGGAATATCAATTTCTTGGCAAAGTTTCGAACATTCAGAACCATGAAACTTGGAAAGGTCTTGGATGTTTGCAATTGAAGAATTCTTTAAGATCACCAGTTGTTCCGATCTTTAAATCAAATATTCCTAAGATTAATTTTTCTAATCAGAAAGCTCTTATTAATCATTTATGAATTTCTGAATGGACTTTTGGATAGCAGTTCAAGTCTGAACGGTTCTGATCCATTGATCCTGGTACATGAACTTTAGGCAACTCTTCAAGTCCTGCAGGCAAAACTTCTAAAGTTCTACTTTTGGATGAAGCAAGTTAGAATGTTGAAAATAATTTGGTCAACAACTCAGATCATTTAATCAGAAGGAAGATTAACTTCTCTCATGGAAGATGGATTTTGGTCAACAGGTAGTTAGTCAAAAGCGCCTGAATACCAATTCCTTGGCAGAGTATGAGGATTCTGAGCATGTTGGAAACTGCTTCGATTCCTACAATTAAAGAATTCTGAAAGATGAATCTTCACTAGTTCAGTGGTTCCAGTATTAGAATCAAATATTTCTAAGATCATCTTTCTGATTTGATGTTTAATAAGTTTAAGGATATACTTGGCTAGCATCTCAAGCTATCTAATCAGGAGTTTTGTGAGGCCAATTCCTTGATTTAGTGTCTATAATTCAGGAAGATGAATCTTTGCCAGAGGTTCAAGCATTCTAGTTAAAAGCTCTTAGTTAATAGTTTATGAATTTTTGGCTGGTAGCCTAAATCATCTGATCAGGAGTTCTGGATTATTGATCTAAGAGTTACTGTCCTGGTAAATGAACCTTAAATCTTTAGGGCTTCTAGGAAATCTTCTAATGTTCTACTTCTGGATTAAGCATTTTAGAATGCTGGAAACAATCTGGTCAGCAACTCAAGTTATCCAATCAGAAGTAAAATCAACTTCTCTCGTGGAAGGTGAATTTTGGTCAAAAGCTAGTTAGTCGCAAGCGCCGGAATATCAATTTCTTGGCAAAGTTTCGAACATTCAGAACCATGAAACTTGGAAAGGTCTTGGATGTTTGCAATTGAAGAATTCTTTAAGATCACCAGTTGTTCCGATCTTTAAATCAAATATTCCTAAGATTAATTTTTCTAATCAGAAGCTCTTATTAATCATTTATGAATTTCTGAATAGACTTTTGGATAGCAATTCAAGTCTGAACAGTTCTAGGTTACTGATCTAATGCTCCTGGTACATGAACTTTAGGCAACTCTTCAAGTCTTGTAGGCAAAACTTCTAAAGTTCTACTTCTGGATTAAGTAAGTTAGAATGTTGGAAATAATTTGGTCAGCAACTCAGATCATTTAATCAGAAGGAAGATTAACTTCTCTCATGGAAGATGGATTTTGGTCAACAGCTAGTTAGTCAAAAGCGTCTGAATACCAATTCTTTGGCAAAGTGTGAGAATTCTGAACATGTTGTGTTTCAATTTATGTTGGAAAGGGCTTCGAACCCTACAATTAAAGAATTCTGAAAGATGAATCTTCACTAGTGCAGTGGTTCCAGTCTTAGAATCAAATATTTCAAAGATTAACTTTCTAATTTGCTGCTTAATAATTTTGAAGGAATTTGTGGCTAGCACCTTAAGAAATCTAGTAAGGAGTTTTATAAAGATAATTTTTTAATTTGGTGTCTATATTTCGAGAAGATGAATCTTTGCCAGAGATTCAAGCGTTCAGAAAGCTCTTAATCAATCGTCTACGAATTTTGGATGGACTTTTGGCCAGCAGTTCCAGTCATCTGATCAGAACTTCTGAATTATTGGTCTATTGATCTTAGCTAGTTCTTCAAGGCTTGCAAGCAAAACTTCTAGCGTTTACTTCTGGATTAAGCATGTTGAATGTTGGAAACAATTTGGCCAACAACTCAATTCATTTAATTAAAAGGAAGATCAACTTCTTTGGTGGAAGATGGATTTTGGTCAACAGCTAGTTACTCAAAAATGCAGGAATATTAATCTCTTGGCAAGGATGAGGATCATGAGTTCTAGATTGTTGCTCCAAGGGTAACTATCCTGGTTGAACTTTCGCCAACTCTTCGGAGCTTCTAGACAAAACTGGATTAAGCATTTTGGAATTTTGGCCAGCCATTCAAGCCATCTAATCAGAAATAAGATCAGCTTCTCTTGTAGAAGATGGATTTTAGTCCACAGCTCTTTAGTCGAAAGACCTAAATATCAATTCCTGGGTAAACTGTCAGAATTCTGCAACATAAAACTCGGAGAGGTTTTCGATATTTGCGATTAATGAAGCCATTGACTTGAAATGTTGGACCGCAATGAACCCAATATTTTTTTTATGATTCAGTTTCGTGGAAACCAATTCAGGTTGGATGGAGGTGCAAATCCAAATTGCGAATGGAAGCCTTCCTTCTCTTTCATCCCATCATGTATTTTGGTAGACTATGTAAGAATAAAAACAGCTGGAAATAAATCAGTGTCATTTTCCAACCATGTCATTTAAATGTTGATTACATAAGTGAACTTGTGTCACTATTAAACTGTTTAAAAAATTGAACAAAAGAGTTATTATGTCAGGACGATGTGACGTCGAATCAGACATTTGCACGGGCCGATTCTTCGGGTGCGCTGGAGGAACGTCTCCCGACCTTAGTTGGAACTTTACGGCTAATAAAAACCCGCTTTACGACATTTTAACGTGCCGTAACCACTTTTACTAACTACTAACAAGCCTCATTACGATACAGTGATGGGAGCTTTACGTACACTAGATATTACCCACACCCCATGGAGCGACCAGATTTATTCTTATATGCACGGGAACGTCTTGTAACTGTTTATAGGGAGGGTGAAGATGAAATGTTCGACGTTTCGTACTCGTTATTACGAGCATAATAAAAAAGAAGTCGTTATGGTTAACTTAATGTAGTTATTATAATGCATAGACCACTGAACATTTATCAGGCTACCTCTATCAAAGTCGAAACCGGTCTTTGGTTCCAAAACTCTAATGTGAATAATATTCAAACCTAGCGGTCTGGGAATTATAATAAAGTCCCTGATTTTTTCACAGTACCGTTTCTTCTAAGCATCTGTGGGTCAACTGTTGGTAGTTCTGCTACCTATGATGCGCTACTACACGCCTAGAGGACTGCACTATTGCAATCTAGCTCGTACTCTGTTTACTCTTCATAAAACATTAGAAAAGGCGAAAGAAATTGCACTCGATTTCAAAAAATATTAAATAATATCTGATGGGTTTCGTCCACGATTGATTCATTATCAATTGTTATAAAAAAAGATTTGTTAATTTCCTCTAATTGTCAGTTAGTCATATATATGTAAATATACAATTACAGAATCACAATTAATTTCAAAACAATTAATACCATGTAATTATTGAGACTTCAAGACGAGTCGATAATAAGAAAGGTTGCGACCTTTTGTTTGGTTCTTGACAAGGTTTATTTACGATAACTGGCCCATAAATCAAGTGAAGTTGTTTGACAGACAAGACTCTTCTATCTTCTATACATTTTTCTACCCTTTTTAAGACACTGATAAATTTTTAAGTGCCTAACTCAAGTCACATTTATTTTGTGCTCTAGTATTGGTCGACTCAACCTAATACGTATTGCTCTGACATACGACGTATTAACGAGTGGCCTGATCTCAACAGTAACTATATACTGACCACACTAAGACAAGCTTCTTTTCTGTGCATGAAGCATACGCCACGTGAAAGTAGGCCTCCGGTAGATGCATTGCAGAAAACACGCTTTGTATGATGGTGGTATTGATCGCAGCCCATGCTGAAACCTTGAAGTCTGCAACCCATCCCCATGGTGCGGCTATTCGTCTCTAGATAGCGCTCTGACGAGGGGCCATAAGGGCAGTAGCCGCATGCAATATTCTGCAAGTGCAAAGTGATTTCTACAGATCGAGCCGCCGTAGCCCCAGCTCTAATTTAAGATGCGTTATTTCTTTATGTTGTCTTAAGTCGATTTGGTCTAATTCTTGGCTTTGAGGTTCTCTTAAGTGGGAAATTTTACACCAAAATAACATGAATTACACTGAAAAAACAAAGTTCAAAAAATAAGCAGGTAGAATACTGTCGACAGAAGTGAATACTTAAAATTAGGAAATATCTAGTGTTAGAGTTCGAATTCACGCTCGTAAACTAGTCAGAATATTGGAAATATTTGAAAATAAATTCTGTCAAACTCACCTACCTTTTTATATTTGTGGTTGGTGGGTGCTTGTATCGTGTGGGAGCGAATCAAATATTTATTAATAATGAAATAGACTTTAATATGCACTTATGTAAATAGTCGAATATACTTTTAATAATGGGGCACTTTGCTAACGCGTGACGGTGAAGATAGTCACCCAAAACCACAAGCTTATCCCCTATCCAAAATCGTTTAATGCGCCTAAAGAAATTTTCACTTCAAAAATTATTTGTTGTTTTGTTTTTTTTTTTTCAAAATGAATGGACGTTCTTTTCATGTGAGGCAAGATGAGGCCCTTGCCCTTTCGCTAACCCATAAGTAGATATTTAGTCTGGAAGAGTTTTCTCGAAAATTATGGTTTTATTTCCAAATTTTTTTCTCCAAATTTCAGCATATTTCACAAATGATCGACCTTTTTCTTAAAATTTCGTACTTTCACCACTTTTTAAAATTTCAGCTTCGGAGAAAATTTGACTTTATCTGAAAAATTTCGATTTTTACTAAACATCAAAATTCCTACTATTTTATTTATTTATATTTTTTTTTAATTATACCATTCTTTACTAAAGCACTGAACTAAACACTGTGGCTTGTGATTAAGTCCAAAGAAGGGGTGAAAGCTTCTTTGGACTTATACCATTCTTCTCAAAATGTACACGTTTGTTTTTTCAAATTTTCTTCTGTTAGTTTCGATTTGTTTCTCAAAATTCGCCATTTTCTTCAAAGCTGACTCTGTTTGCTAAAAAGGTTTCAATTTTTTTTTTCCCAAAATTCCCATTCTTTTTAAATTTGCTCTTTTTGACTTGTTGTCTCGAAATTTTCTTTTACGAGACTTCTAAATTTTTAAGTTTTAACTTTTTAAAATGTGCTCTTTTTAGGTATCGGTTTTGCTGGCAATTTCAATTTTTTTCTATAAATTTTCTCTCGAAATTTCAGCTTACATGTATTTTCGAAGTTTCAATATTTTACGGCAAGTTTTAATTTCCTTTTACAGAGTCGTGTTTTTTTAATTTTTTTTTTTTTCATTATTTTAATTTTTTTGAAGTTGAACTTCTTTAGGCGCCTCAGGCGAATTTTTATTAGGGGAAAGCTATGGGTTAGTGACACCATCATGCAAATTTGGGTTACCAACATGCTCTAATATTAACAGTATTATGTAGCTATGAATAAGACAAATAATGTCTTATTACAAGTAATAGAATTAAATAAAAAACTGAGTGATGGACAGAGTGGCTTTAACCACGCTAGAAACCAGACGAATTCGAAAATTTTGATTTTTGATACTAAAACTAATTTGAGAATGAAAAGAAACCACTTCTTCTTCCTATTTTAAGTTTTTATTTCTGTCGGCAGTCCACATGTGAAAAATAAAAAGGTGTATTTAGAAAGATTTAGGCAGTCGTGTGGACCACCTAAATTTTTTCAAATACAACTTTCTGGAAATTTTTGACGGACGTCCACATGATTGGTTAACTTTTCTAACTTTTGATGGAACGGACTGGTCCCTGGTTATCTTCAAAAATTGAAACACAGAACTTGTCCCCAGGGGACAAGTTCTGTGTTTCAACTTTTCTAACTACAACTTTCCGGAAATTTTGACTTTTGTTCTCAGGATTCATCCTATCAAAATTTGACTTTTACCTTAAAATTCAACGGTTTCAGTTTTTGCTTATTTCGACATTTTCCTCAAGCTTCTTCTTTTCATTGAAATTTCGATTCAACATTTTTGCAAATTTCTTTTTTTTTCTCTAAGTTTGACCTCATTCCCAAAATTTGACATGTTTTGGGAAATGTCAATGCTTTTATCTAGAAATTTAGAGTTAATTTTAAAATAAGGAAATGTCAATGCTTTTTTCTAGAAATTTAGAGTTAATTTCAAAACTTGTATTTTCTTCATTTTTGGCATTAGTTCCAAAAGTCTTCCTCTCAAATATGGATTTTCACTGAGATATTTTGTGTTTTTTTAATTTTGTCTTTTTTTCAAAATGTTTGATTTGCCTTTTTCTAGAATATTCGATTTATTCTGCTTTGTTTCAATTCAATTCGTTCGCCAAAGAGTACTCCTAAAATGGCTTTGTGGCACCATGAGAATTTTCGGAATTCGTCTCTTTCGCCTCCCAATATACTCTCAAATTTTCATTTTTCTTAAAATTTAACTTCCTTTTGGGATATTTAGCGTTTTTTAGAAGCTATGTTTTTTTTTCTGAAAATACAAGGTTTTCGAAATTCGTCTTTCTTTCCTGGAAATTTTGATTCATTCTCAATGTTCTCAATAAATTGAAACACAGAACTTGTCCCCTGAAACCAAGAAAAATTAAAAAACACAACCAAGGTTGCTCTAACGCGTTTCGACAGCCAAGCTGAGAGAGAGAAAGTTTCTCTCTGAAGATGACAGCTTGGCTGTCGAAACGCGTTATAGCAACCTTTGTTGTGTTTTTTAATTTTTCTTGGTTTCAGGGGACAAGTTCTGTGTTTCAATTTGTGAAGATAACCAAGGACCAGTCCGTTCCATCAAATGTTCTCAATGTTGGCGATGGCCATAGTTTCTCTATGGACCATTAGGTGGTAGTACTTAAGAGTCACACG
>CM053329.1:18907454-18979954 GCA_028583605.1 Dastarcus helophoroides
GTTTAAATACTAGAAGGCTTTCTTTATCTGTACACATCTTTGAAATTTAATCAAATTGATGTAGAGTTATTAGCAGAATATGAATGTCTATGCTCAATATACCAAAAATAGCGCCTTCCAATTTATCGACTGTTACCGAAGTATTTATCCTTTCATAGGAAAAACTTTTTTTTTTAGTGACCATTTTACGCATAATTTGAAGAGACAAATGTTGTTCTAGTGTAAAGGAAGACATATTATGGAAACCCACCACACATAAACGGACTCATCCACAACTACATAAAGGACAGACCTGACAGTCTAGAGGTCTGTAGGTCCAGGCCTATTTTTTTAAGTAAAATGGAAACAAGGCTAGATTAATTGTAATGAGTGAACTACAAAGAAAGGAAGTAATCAATTTGCTTATATACGGATTCTATTTTGGCATTTTTGGTTATTACAAACACTGATCAAGTGATGGCGTAATTTTCTTTACTAATTCGAATTCTACATGCGAAGATCTATAAGACAAAGTATCGAAAGTATGAATTTGACATTTTTGAAAATGATATTGTTTTGATTTTTATTATTTTTTTCTTGTGGAACGGACTGGTCCTTGGTTATCTTCAAAAATTGAAATACAAATCTTGTCCCCTGAAACCAAGAAAGATTAAAAAATACAACAGAAGGTTGCGCTGACAAACTTGGACGAGCTATTAAAATTTATAAATATAAATATCCCAACTTTTGTTCATATTTTTTTGACGTCAAACGCGTCTAACGCCCAAATTAAAACAAGTTTGCAGATTAGAATTCTATGTTAAAATGTATAGGATGGGACAATATTATATAAAAGATATTTGAGGTTCTCTATTTTCCGATTTATTGAAATTTTGAAACCTTAAACACATGTAGCACCCAAAAATCACGTCACAACTCAATTTGCTTTACATATTCGTATCTAAATCCACAAAATATAGTACCTGAAATATCAATTTGGAGACCTCTGAAATTCGACGTTTTTCAGATATAAGGAATATTTTAGCTGATGAGATGTGAAGTATTTTTAGCTCTAAAAAGAAAGCCTAGCTTCTGAGAAGCAGATTTGGCAATGGCGCGCACATGATCGTCCCAAGAAAAGTTAGTGCTCGCTCCACTCCTAGGATAGATAAAATAGATCCCATCCGAAAGATTTTACCGTCCATTAGTATGTTTGTCGCACTATCCCTTGATGTTTTCTTAGAGAAAACCGCGGCCTAAGTTTTTGAAGCGTTGAAGTCGACCAAATTTTTCTTACCCCGTTCCAGAATGATTTCGAAATCCTGATTAATCGTCTGTATCTGCTGTTCCCTTAGTCGATTTGAAGTAGCGACAGATAATGGTTTGTCGAAAAAGGTGACTCTAGGCTACTATCGTCTACGCAGCTGTATATAGGATGGCAAGTTGAAGCTAAGAGATCGTTTATGTGTAACACAAACACAGTAAGAGACAAGACAGACCCCTGGGGCACCCCTGCATTAATTGCAAATGTCTCGGATCAAATGCCATCGACGACGACTTGGAGAGAGCTGTCAGCGAGAAAATTGGATACTAAATGACAGAGTCCAGGAGGAAGACCATAAGATATTAATTTAGCCAGAAGAAATCGACCTTGTCGAAGGCCTTAGAAATGTATTCTACAAAAATTGTCTTAGTTTTCATTCTGGTTCTTTTATTTCTTCATTCATTTCTACTCGAAATTGGATAGACTTTCCAACGCCACTTGGTTCTTCAAATCGTGTGAACCATTCACCAGTTGCAGAGATTTAAAAATGAATCAACAGCTTGCCAGTAAGTTATCTTTCAAAAAGTATCCAAGTTTTTCGTCTTCGTTTCTGTATTTCTGCAGCAATCTCTACTCGGCTTTGGGGGAAGCGAGGGAGGAGCGGTTTCAATACGATTTGGTTTCTTGAAATTGGTTGAACTATCCTTTAATTAGAGAGATTCAAAAATGAATGAACATTTTAAATATTTTTTTTAATTGTCTAAATTTTTCGTTTTGGTTTCTATATTTTCATATTCATTTTTATTCATTCTCGAACAGGCTTTCCAATAATTGACATTTCCAGCCCTTACTCTGTGTAATTATGCAATACTATTAAACCGGTATAACCGCCGCTCTAAAGCAAAACCAGGTCGGGTCTTAGCAAATATTTATTGAAACATCGTGGAATTTTTAATATCTGTTGCTGGTTTAATTGCTAACAAAGTTTAATAGTTTGGAAAACTTTCCAACGCCATTTGGGGTCTTTAATACAGTTGAACAACTGTCCGGTTATAGAGGTTTAAAAATGAATCAACAGTTTCAATAAATTTTCTTTCAAAAATTGTCCTAGTTTTTACTTTTGGTATATATACTTTTACCTTCATTCTATTAAGTTTCGAAAAGGCTTTCCAACTTATTCCAACTACATTTGGTTTCCCCAAATTAGTTGAACCATTCTCCAGTTACAGGGTTCTAAAAAGAAATCAACAGCTTCAACAATTCTTCTCTTAAAAATTGTTTTGTTTTGGTTTTTATATTTTTACTTTAATTCCTACTCATTTTTTAACATACCTTTCTATGCTATTTGGTTTCTTGAAATCAGTTCAATCATTCTCCAGTTACCGAATATTAAAAGTGAATCAACAACTTAAACAATTTTTCCTTCAAAAATGCTCTTGGTGTTATGTGTTGATTTAAATGTTTTTACATATTCCAATTCAACTAGTTTTTACTTTTGGTATGTATACTTTTACCTTTATTCTATTAAGTTTCGAAAAGGCTTTCCAACTTATTCCAACTACATTTGGTTTCCCCAAATTAGTTGAACCATTCTCCAGTTACAGGGTTCTAAAAAGAAATCAACAAATTCAACAATTCTTCTCTTAAAAATTGTTTTGTTTTGGTTTTTATATTTTTACTTTAATTCCTACTCATTTTTTAACAGACCTTTCTATGCTATTTGGTTTCTTGAAATCAGTTCAATCATTCTCCAGTTACCGAATATTAAAAGTGAATCAACAACTTAAACAATTTTTCCTTCAAAAATTCTCTTGGTGTTATGTGTTGATTTAAATATTTTTACATATTCCAACTCAACTTTTAACAGATTTTCCAATGTGATTTCGTTCCTTTAAATCGGTTAAACCATTCTTCTGGTACAAGGATTTAAAAATGAATCAACAGCCTTAACAATTTGTTTTTTAAAAATTATCTTAGTTGTTTGATTTGATTTCTTTATTTTTATATTTATTTCTAGTCAGGTTTGGGCAAGTTTCCAACGCCGTTCCTCCAAATCTATCGAACCATTCTCCAGTTAGAGAGATTTAAAAAAGAATCAACAGTCTTATAATTTTCATTTCGAAAATGGTCTCAGTTATTCGTGTTGGTTTCTTTATTTCCACATGCACTCCTATTAGGCTTTGGGCAAGCTATTCACGCCATTTGGTTTCTTAAATTAACAGTTCTCCATCTGCTTTAAAAATGAATCAATAGCTGCTTTAAAAATGAATCAACAGCTGCTTTAAAACTGAATCAACAGCTGCTTTAAAACTGAATCAACAGTTGCTTTAAAACTGAATCAACAGTTGCTTTAAAACTGAATCAACAGCTGCTTTAAAAATGAATCAACAGCTGCTTTAAAACTGAATCAACAGCTGCTTTAAAACTGAATCAACAGCTGCTTTAAAACTGAATCAACAGCTGCTTTAAAAATGAATCAACAGCTTTAACAACTTGTTTTTCAAAATATTACTTTAAGTTTTTGTTTTGGTTTCTACCATATCCTTGCATTAATTCTTATTTAGTTTCTGGACAATCTTTCCAATGCCATTTGCTTTCTCCAAATTGGTTAGTACCAATATTGTTTCTTTAATAAATTGTCTTATTATTAGTTTTTCGTTTTATATTTTTACATCTAGGCCTGCACAGGTTTGGATAGTATTTCCAATGCCATTTGGTTTCTTTAAATTGGTTGGATCATTCCCCAGTTACAGGGCGTTAAAAATGAATCAACACCTTTAAGCATTTATTGTTTAAAAATTGTCTTACTTTTCGTTTTTAATTCTATGTTATAAGATCCATTCCTACTCATTTTTTAACAGACTTTCCAATGCCAGTTGGTTCCTTTGAATCGGTTAAATCGTTCTCCGGTTACAAAGATTTAAAAATGAATCAACAGCTATAAACATTTTTCTTTCAAGAGTTGTCTTAATTATTCAGTTTCGTTTATATATTTTCATTTTAATTTATAGTAAGTTTTGGGCAGAATTTCTAATGCCTAGATAGGTTTAGAATTGACGCTATCTGATTAATTACGACATAAATTCGTCAGCAGAAATCTTCCAAAGTTTAGGAGATACCTCTGAAAAAAAAATGCTCCCGAATGGGTTGAAATATCGCGCCGTTGCACTCTCCTGGTAGAAGGGGTTCTTTGAATATGTTGAAAAAAATTTGGGGGTGTTGAAACCCGTTCAGTTGTGAGTTTAATTGACAATTTCTGCCTTAACTGGTATATGCTGCGTTCAAATTTGCCATCAAAAATCTGGTGGTTTAGGGTCTAATTGATCATAAGGTTAACTGAGTCCTAGATACTTCTGTGGAGTCCATCCAGGTTAAATGAGAAATTTTATTCATGGACACTGATATTTCCATAGTTTTCAAATTTGGTTCTAAGAACAGTTGTTGTCTCCGTTCTGCAGAGTAGTTTCTGTGAAACGAAGTAAAAAAATACGATGACAAGAACGTGTTTTCTGTAATCATTAGCTAACCTTTGGAACTCGAGATTTGACACAAATGATGGAAATCTGTTCTCTACTCTTTACAAAGAAAATTATTTTGAAGAATAATTTTCATAATATATTAGAATGCAGTTGGGAAACCATTTTATCTTAAGGAAGTTGAGTTGATGAAAAATTATTATTATTAACTCATCAATAAAACTGATGAGTTAAAAAGCCCATAAAAAGGTCATAAATTTTTTTATAGCTTTACATATGTAAGTCGGACCGGCGGCCGCTTTAAATTCATCAGTGATTTACAAGTACACTCAAACATCGTTATCATAAACATAATACGCCCATAAAAACACAATAAAATCCGTTAGAACAAGCAATTATCTGCCAAATAACGTAAACAACCGATCACGCTTAGTGCGACAAACCATTTCGGCAATTTCAATATGCGCAGAGGTAAGGCGGCAATAAAAGTCATTTTATGACCATTCCGACGATCGTAAATGTCACCAAAGACCAAAGCAATCTTTACGGTCCTAGCACATCATAAAAAGGAGCTCCTACTGTCGCGTGCCTCGCCCATAAAACTTTTATGACCTTGTTTACTTTGCATCGGTGGGATTTGCCTCATTTCGGTCATTTTTAATAAGAACGAAATGGTTAATGATGTTAACGGCTCGACAGCCCGCAAGTGTATGATTTTGATAGTTGAGCAATTGGCTGATAGAGAGCGCCGGTGTGTTGTGTCGCCTTCACTCGGCGTCGGAGAAGGACGGACGACAGAGTGGGGCGAAGCTGATATCCTTGCGCAACTCTTCAACTGGGCGCCAGGATACTGACGAATTCCTCTTCTATTGGTCGTTTTATGATCCCTTCCTTTTAAATACGCCTCCATGGTATTTTCTCTAAGATATATGCACCTTATTTTTCTTATCAATTTTTTAAATTTCTCTACTCTAGAAGTAAAATTGTACCTAATCCCCAACAAACCACCATTGAAATTGTCAATGGCAACAGAATTTTCATCAAGGGTGGATTTTCAAGAGTAAATCCGAGGTCACTCTGTATTTAATTATTGTGAAAAAAAAGTGAGAAAAAAGTCGTATCAAAGGTCTTAAATTCAGGTAGCGATAGTCGTAAGCTTAATGAGTTGAATATCGTGGCCGCGTGTTTGATAAAAGTGGGGGTAGTGTGTGTAAAAGCGAGAGGTGTGTCACTAGAGCGAGACGCCGAATGGGCTGGGATGTGTGGGCCGAGCAGACTCCAAGTTCCAAGATCCAGTGAGTTCTCATCCGCGAAGTTAACTAGCAAGTCGCGTGCACTTCAACCTAAACAACCGCGCGGGCAACTCGTCGTCGTAAGCACTTGTTTTTATAGCCTCTTTACGACTATTACCTCATAACAATAATCATTTTTATTAACGATTAAATTCACCTCTCGTTTCGTCTCGACCTATCATTTTTATTAATCGTAATGATCACCGAATCGTTTGTTATTATTATTACCACATGTGACTTACCATCCTCGTGATTATTGACAGTGAAAGTGTTTGACATTACCTGGTGCAGTGTCATCCCTCTTCGAGGGATCAGAACCCATCCAAAATTAATTCGGCAATAATGAACTCATACTTCGAGCAGAGTGGCTTCTACGGAGGCCACCACCATCAGAGTGCCGGCTCCGTCACTGGAGCCCATCACCATGACCAAAGTGCAGCAGCTGCGGCCGCCTACAGATCTTTCCCGCTGAGTCTGGGTATGTCACCTTACGCCTCCAGCCAACATCACCACCATCACTCGCTACATCAAGCGCGACCACCCCAAGACTCCCCATACGACGCATCAGTAGCAGCAGCCTGCAAACTCTACTCATCATCAACAGACACCCAACAGAATTCCGTCAACTACAGCTCATCAAACAGCAAACCAGATTGCTCCAAAGGCAACGCCGACCAAAACGGTTACGCATCGGTGGTGGCTGCGGCGGCGGTTAAAGACGTTTGGCAAAATGCTACATCTGGAGGTGGTGCAAATTTAGCTAATAGTTTGGGTGGTCCGGTGAGACCGGCCGCTTGCACGCCCGATTCCAGAGTCGGGTACGGCGCTTCCGTTGGTCTAGTCGGGGGTGATCCTTCCGCTAGTCCTGGAGCAGCCACTGGAAACAGAACTTCGAATTCTCTGTCCTCGTGGAGTAATCCTTGTTCGTTGAATTCGTCATCGACGCAGCCAGTGGGAACGCAGATTCATCAGCAGACCAGTCACACGTTCTACCCTTGGATGGCAATAGCAGGTTAGTGATTCTTGGCTTTGTAGAAAAAGTGATGCTTGCGAAAGCAGGCGAAAGACTCCGCCGGAATAATAATGAATCACACGCAATATCTTTGCAATAATCAGCATTTCGTTACGATGATGATATGAACTGATGTTGAAATAAAACCAAAACCTTCAAATTTTTCCTCATAAAGCCATTGATGTACTTCTTCCGGAACTGAACCGTGTCAAAGAAATGCTAAAAGTGGTAGTAGTTCTTTGACACGGTCCAATCCCGGAAGAAGTATATCCTGCACTGACTCTGGCCGTGGAAGCCTTCGTTATCAAAACCACTGATATACGAATTTTGTCCCCTGAAACCAAGAAAGATGAAAAAACACAACGACAGTTGTTATCAGTTTTTGAAGATATTCAATAATCAGTCCGTTCCATCAAAATTAAGAAGCCATGCAGCTCTTTCGTTTGCCTTCTACTCATCTTGGTGTAATAACTACAATCCTGTTCCCAAAGGGCCAAGTCTTATCCAAAATTTTGAATGAGGTATCCAACACTGATTTTTTCTTTCTTTCATTCTTGCTGATTTGACTCTTCAAATTCTCCTGGGAATTCAGAAGATTGAAAAGCATTTGGTGCCCTAATAATTTGGCTACCATTCACTTACCTCTTCTGTGTTGTGGTGCCAGTAAATTCATTCCATTTTGGCACTTTTCATTTACACTAACTTGATTTAGTTTTGGTTCTTTGGGTTCTTCTTGGTACGTTTCTAAGTCATGGAGTATGTTCCCCCTCATTGTTTTCGTATCAGTTTTAGTTAGAGATTTCCAGGTCAGAAAAGTTTCAAAATCCCACAATATCAGATCTCAAAATATCGTCTTTACAAGCTGGAGAATGGCAAAATTTTTGGTCTTTAGAGCTCCCTTCTTAACACTGTTAAATTGTGTCTCAAGATTTTTAGTTAAGGAGGGAATTCCAAAACATATAAGTGCTAATAGGTCTTCCTTAAAAGCTACAGTTAAAAAGTAATCGAGTCTAAAATCTCCAACTCCTTTATTCCTTTAAATGGTGTCTATACCAGGAAAAAAAGTCCTGAGTAATTGGTTAATTTTTTACTGACATTGATACGATCTCATTTCCAAAAAATATCAGAAATTTCAACAAATTTAAAAAAAAAATTCCAAGTGTTAATCGTGTCTATACCAGGAAAAAAGTTCTGAGTAATTGGTTAATTTTTTATTGACATTGATACGATCTCATTTCCAAAAAATATCGGAAATTTCAACAAATTTAAAAAAAAATTCTAATTGTTAATGGTGTCTATACCAGGAAAAAAAGTCCTGAGTAATTGGTTTATTTTTTATTGACATTGATACGATCTCATTTCCAAAAAATATCAGGAATTTCAACAAATTTAAAAAAAAAATTAAAAATTACACCCGAACTATGTGACATAAAAAATTAAAAAAAGAATTTTTTTTTGAATTTCATTAATTTAGCATTCAGATTTTTTAACAATTTGGGTATTTGTTTAAATGTGACAATGTTAATGAAAAATTATTTAATTATTGTTTTACGTCAAATAGTGCAAATGAAAAAACTTCTAAATCCTTTCTGATTTCCTTCGTTGGAAATTGAAATATTTTCAAATATCTAGATCAGGTATTGATTCCTCCTAAAAGTTCCTCCTAATCAAGTGGAAAATTATAGAATCACTAAGACACAAATTGTCTTCCATAGAGATATGAAAATCTCATAACTTCCTTAAATGCAAGAGGAAAGGTCAAAATCCTTCGAAATTCCTAGAGATTAAAGAACATAACATAACCGTTTTATTTAAAACTTGGAAACTTCTAAAAATCTCCAAGTCATTTATTCATTAGAAATTAAAAAACCTCAAAAAAATTTCCAAATCAGTCATCTATTCGTTAGAAATTAGAAAATCCCAAAATTTTTGAACTCCAAAGCTATATCTCAAAAGCTGTAAAATCACAAATTGCCTTCCTAAGAAAAGGAAATTAATCAAAAAATATCTAAATAGTTTACACATTAAATAGTTTCGAAGTGTCTTCTTGTGAAACTTGAAAATCCAACCATAGTTCAGTACCTTAGCAGATAGAGCTAGCATAGTTTCCTTTTATGCTAAAATTTCCTAAAACTTCTTCATTCAAAGCAGGAGAATATCAAAATAACTCGAATCACAAAATCCCATTCTTAAAAGCTGAAGTCCTAGGTCCTGAGAAACTGAAGAAATCGAAATTGTTTAAATTAATTGCACCTTACAGATTATCAAAATGTCTTTTGCCCAAACTGAGGATTGTCCAAATGGTCTTGTTTGACTGGCATCTTGTCAAATTGTTTTGAAAGCTAAAGATTGTTAAAATGTCTTTTTTTTTGAAGCTGAAGATATTCAAAACCTCTTTCACTGATGTTGAAGATTGTTAAAATGTTTTTGAGGTTGAATCTGGTCAAACTGTCTTTTTTGGAAGCTGGAGATGTTCAAAATGTTTTCTTTTTATTTTTAAAGTTGTCAAAACGTCCTTTTTCGAAGATGGAGAATCTTAAAATGACTCTGTCATTCATTACTTACTACAACAATGGAACAATCCCAAAATGCTTAAGAGCTGGAATTTAACAAAAGATCTTCTCTAAGTTTTCCAAAATTTTGAGGCACCAAAACAGCTTCCTTATATAGTTATGAGAGTCATAACATGTCAAAGTCAATTATTCATTCATTAGAAAATCGAAAATGATAAAATGTGAATAAGAAAAATGTCATAGTCAATTAATTATCCCATGGAAAATAACGAATATCCAAAAAAAACCAATTTCTTAGTAGTTGAAAAACAAGTCTTCCTTAAAAGTGGAATTTCGCAGATCTTTTTTAGGTGTTTGAGGATTTTGAAATTTTTAAGCACCAAGATTGCTTCCTTATAGATACGAGAATCATAAATTGTCCAATTATTTATTCCTTAGAAGTTAAAAAATCTACAAACAACTGAATTAGTCAGTAGTTGAACAATTCCAAAAGGTCTCCTTTAAAGTGAATTTTTTGAGGATTTTGAAATTTTTAAGCACCAAGATTGCTTCCTTATAGATACGAGAATCATAAATTGTCTAATTATTTATTCCTTAGAAGTTAAAGAATCTACGAACAACTGAATTACTGAGTAGTTGAACAATTCCAAAAGGTCTCCTTAAAAGTGAATTTTCGTAAAAAATCTTCTTTGGGCGTTGGACAATTCCAAAATTTGTAGACACTAAAGCAGCTTTCTTATAAATAACAGAACCATCAAACGTCCATCGTGTGAACACCTCAAAGTTAGAACAACATAGAAGTTTGAAGTACTAAAAATCTTGTAATCATTTATTCCTTAGAAGTTAGATAATTTTAAAGTTTCGTCCTTAAAATCTCGAAAATCTTGAAAAGATTTGTCTTACAAGTTGAAGAATTTGAAAACTTTTAAATTCTGGCAAGTTAGAGAATTTGAAAACCTCTACATCTATTACTTTAGATGTTTGAGATTTTCCAATGATTTAGAGAATCTCCATAAAATCCTCCTTGGGAATTGGAGCATTCAAGAACTAAATTCTGTAGAGCTGGGGAATTCGAAAAACTATTTTTTTTTAGATGTTAGAGATGCGCAAATGTCTTCCTTTGACTTTATATGATTCCAACAGAAATCTATTCCTTAGGGAAGAAAGGAACCTATTCCTTAGGGAAGAAAGGAACCTATTCCTTAGGGAAGAAAGGAACCTATTCCTTAGGGAAGAAAGGAACCTATTCCTTATGGAAGAAAGTAACCTATTCCTCAGAAATCGAATAGCCTCAAACGCAGTTATTTTGCTCTGCTTTAGTTGTACGAGTTCCCATCAGTTCCCAATCTTCAAAACTGAAGTCTTCTAGGTTAAGTGCCCAAATTTGAATTTGGGTGTGAATTTTATCTGACCAATCAACAAATTGCTCTTGTTTGTATATGATTTCTTTTCTAAACTGTTGTCCATTTCTGCTAAATGTCTGCTGGAGTCGATTGTGTACAGTTAAAAGCTAACTATAATATTTACATAATCGAACAAAATTAAGCAAATAAATTAGGGAAATCCCGATCCAAAACACTCGGATTTCGACCTAATCATTGCGTCATTAAACTTGTTTGTTAGTAAATACCGGGCGAGAAAAGTTATGTAAATGGCGAACCCCCATGCAAGCAGCGGGCTGCAAGTCAAGTGCGTGTAAAATTGGGGATGAATGTGCCACTGTTCGTCGTCTCTGTTCCCGCTGCTAATCCGACGATATCGTCCGCTCACTTCGGCCACACCATCCTTTTAAACCCTGATCCTTGTCAAAAGCACCGAGAGAGGACGATCAGCTGTTCGACTAGCCTACATTTCGTTGTTCGCTCCTTGTCTAGACGCCGACGAAATTAGTGAGTTTTGTGGGACAACGGCCCGAAAATATCCGATAATTTAAGCCCGATACGCCCGCATAAATCATCGGTTAAAAATGCCTCATCGGCCTCCTATCGGAAGAGTTAAATAAACTCATAAAAATAGCGGTGAACTTGATTGAGAGAGAGATTATGGACGAACTGATTCTTAGCTTAGGCAAATGCCCTATTTCATAAATAATAGGGATCGCTGGACAATGGGAAATCCACCAGAGGGACATGACAAGAAATTGTTTAATGAAAGGAAAATTACCACCCTAAAGTATAAAGGAAAAATTGTTTGAATAATTGTCCACCTTGTTTAACTAGATGTACGAAACCGATATCTGTGTAAAACAACAGAAACTGAAACCAAATCAGAAAGCAACGTGTAAAACAACAGAAACTGAACCAAATCAGAAAGCAACAACGATAGAACGGACTGGTCTTTGGTTATCAAAAATTGAAATACAAATCTTGTCCCCTGTAACAAAGACAGATTAAAAAAACACAACAAAGGTTGCCCTAGTACGTTTCGACAGCCAAGCTATTATCTTCAGAGAGATACTGAAGAAATTATGTAAAATGAAAGGAGAAAATTATACATTGTAGTAGCGAACTTTCCTTAATATTATAACATACGTCTTGGAAACCACTATGGTACTGCTACTGTTTACTTTTTAGAAATGTGGTACCAATTTTCTTCTTATTCACAGTTGATGTTTGATATACTTTGGCACCGCTGATGCTTAGTTATTAAGGAAGTGGTACCATGCAAAAGTAACGAAATGTTTTACCTTATTGTTTAGCAATGTGGTACCGCATTCTTCGGGTAGATATTCTTTGTGAATTCTCTTGTTGTATAAGACATTCTTCTTAAGAACTAAACAGCAACGTTAGCTTCAAATTGCAACTTTCTGAAACAAGAAATGTTAGTACCAACATTTTGTTTCACAAGATCTCCATCTTTGTTTACCGAATTTTGTTGACCTCATCATCTTAGGCAACTTAAAAGGAAGTACGGTACCACTTTTAGTTGATCTATCGAGGGTACCACTATTTCTGGAAATGTGATATAATTTTTCTCCAAACGCACATTTGATGTTTGTAGTTAAATGTTTGGTACCGTTGCTGTTTAATTCCCAATAAAGTGGTACCTTCTTTAACGAAGTGGAGTACCTTATTAATTTAGTAAAGAGACTTATTAGCAATGTGGTAATACACCCTCTTGTTATATAAAGAACTATCCTCTTAAAAAGTAGTAGTAATTGTCTCGAAAATTTCACTTCGAACTGCAACCTTTGAAACAAGGAATAGTAGGTACCTCCTACCAAATTTCATTTCAAAAAATTTCTGTTACATTTCGGTTTACTTTCTGTTACTAATTCTGTCGCTCTAACTATCGCCGCTACTGAAGTATCAGTAATTGTCTCGAACATTTCACTTCGAACTGCAACCTTTGAAATAAGGAATAGTAAGTAGTACCTCCTACCAAATTTTGTTTCAGAAAATTTCTGTTACCTTTCGGTTTACTTTCTGTTAATAATTCTGTCGCTTTGGCTATCGCCGCTTTGGAGAGAATTGGTAACGCTACTGATTGTATTTTGAAAATATGGTACCATCGTCTTTCTTGGACATAGTTGATGTTTCTGGTACTATTGCTGATTAGTTCCTAAAAAGATGGTATCTTGCAAAAACAAATAAATTGTACCTTACTTATTAACAATGTGATAACAGATGTCCCTATTATATAAGGTACTACCTACCTAGAAACCATAACTAACCACTTAGGAGCCAAACAGTACGGTAACAAAAGATATCTTATAAAAATAATTAAATTGAATCTTACTTTTAACAATGTACTTACAGATTTTCTCATTGCATAAAAATAATTAAATTGAATCTTACTTTTAACAATGTACTTACAGATTTCCCCATTGTATAAGGTACTACCTACTTAGGAACCATAACTACTTGGGAGTCTACCAGTAACGGTTATAAAAATTTCGCTTCAAGCTGCAACTTTGTAAAATAAGGAATATTAGTATATTACTGTAAAACTCGTTTTCAAAATGTCCATTTTCTTCTTGGCATATTTGTTGCTCATGCCTTAAAAGAAATGTGGTACTGCTACCAATTGATTCTTGGAAATGTGATATAGTTTTGCTTCTTTCACACAATTGATGTTTGAAGTTAAATTGTGGTATCGTTGATGTTTAATTTTAAAGAGTTTGTGTTCTTTGTCAAAATAAAGAAATGCAGCACCTTGTTCCTTAGTTATTTGGTACCCCATTTCCTTGTTATATAAGGTACTGCTTTCCTAAAAACTAAGTAGCAACGGTCGCAAAAATTTAACTTCAAACTGCACATACCAAGTTTCATTTCAGAAAATTCCTATTTTTATTCGGCAATGGTTATTCCAACCATAGATGCCTTGAAAAAACTGTCGAACGCTAATATAGAGATGTGATACCATTTTATAACTTCTGTTGTTCTAACCATAGGTGCTTTGAGAAGGCTATGGTGCCGCTACTGATTGCCTCTTGGAAATGAGGTACCACCAAAATAATTGCTTTAAGGCGCGGTACCACCGTGTTTTGAGGCACGGTTCCACTAGGATTATTTCTTTGGAACGCGGTACCACCTTCACCCTTTTAAAATTTCTGTTATTCTAACCAAAGGTGCTTTCAAAAAAACTGTTGTAGCGCTACTGATTCTTGAAAATAAGGTACTACCAATATTATTTCTTAGAGATGTGGCAGTACTTTCCCCCTTGTGGTACTCATCTTTTTTCTTTAAAACTTCTGTTGTTATAATCGTAGAATCTTTAAAAAGAACTATGGCATGGTACCACTACTGATTACTTCTTTAAAACTTCCGTTATTCCCATATGATCTTTGAAAAGAACTATGGCATGGTACCACTAATGATTACTTCTTTAAAACTCCTGTTATTCCAAGCATAGGTCCTTTCAAAAGAACTATGGTACCGCTAGTGATCACCTCTTAAAAATGAGGTACGACTTTCCTTCTCTAACAAAGCTGATGTTTGACGTTACATTTTGGTATTATTGCTGCTTATTTTTAGAAAGGCAGTACCTTGTAAATCGAGAAAATGTGTACCTTATTTATTAGCAATGTGGTACCGTATTTCTTTGTTTTATATTATAAATTGCTTCTTAGCAATGAGGTAACACCAAAATAATTGCTTTGAGGCGCGGTACCACTAGGATTATTTCTTTGGAACGCGGTACCTCTTTCGCCGCTTTAAAATTTCTGTTATTCTAATCAAAGGTGCTTTGAAAAAAACTGTTGTAGCGCTACTGATTCTTGAAAATAGGGTACTACCAACATTATTTCTTAGAGATGTGGCAGTACTTTCCCCCTTGTGGTACTTATTTCCTTTCTTTAAAACTTCTGCTGTTATAATCATATAATCTTTGAAAAGAACTACGGCATTGTACCACTACTGATTACTGCTTTAAAACTCCTGTTGTTCCCATATGTTTTTTGAAAAGAACTATGGCATGGTACCACTACTGATTACTTCTTTAAAACTCCTGTTATTCCAAGCATAGGTCCTTTCAAAAGAACTATGGTACCGCTAGTGATTACCTCTTAAAAATGAGGTACGACTTTCCTTCTTTAACAAAGCGGATGTTTGACGTTACATTTTGGTATTTTTGCTGCTTATTTTTAAAAAGGCAGTACCTTGTAAATCGAGAAAATGTGTACCTTATTTATTAGCAATGTGGTACCGTATTTCTTTGTTTTATATTATAAATTGCTTCTTGGGAATGAGGTACCACCAAAATAATTGCTTTGAGGCGCGGTACCACTAGGATTATTTATTTGGAACGCGGTACCTCTTTCGTCCCTTTAAAATTTCTGTTATTCTAATCATAGGTGCTTTGAAATAAACTGTTGTAGCGCTACTGATTCTTGAAAATAGGGTACTACCAATATTATTTCTTAGAAATGTGGCAGTACTTTCCCCCTTGCGGTACTCATTTTCTTTCCTTAAAACTTCTGCTGTTATAGTCATATGATCTTTGAAAAGAACTATGGCATGGTACCACTACTGATTACTTTAAAACTTCTTAAAACTTCTGTTATTCCAAGCATAGGTACTTTCAAAAGAGCTATGGTACCGCTAGTGATCACATCTTCAAAATGAGGTACGACTTTGCTTCTTTAACAAAACTGATGTTTGATGTTACATTTTGATATTATTGCTGCTTATTTTTAAAAAAGCAGTACCTTGTAAATCGAGAAATTGCTGTACCTTATTTCTTAGCAATGTGGTACCCTATTACTTTGTTTTATGTTATAAACGTAAAGGGTAGTATTTTGTAGCAGTTATAAAGTAACATCTTTTGAAAAACCAAGTAGCAATAGCGGCAAAATTATTTTCAAGTATTATTAGTCTTTTGAAATAATAATAATTTTAGTACCACATACCTAATTAGTATATTCTGCAAGAAATTTAAATAAAAAAGGATCTAGGATCTACATTCTGAAGACGTATATTGTACAGCTACACATAATTTCCTGGTAATGTGGTACCATTTTGTGGTATCACCAGTTTTATTTGTTAGACTTGGTATCTCTTTCTTCCTTTAGAACTCCGGATGTTTTACGCATAGGTCCTTTGAAAAGAACTTTGGTACCGCTATGGTACTTCTTCAAAATGGGATACTACCAGAATTATTTCTTTGAGAAGTGGTACCACTTTCCCCCTTTTAAAATTTCTGTTATTCTAACTATAGGTGCTTTGAAAAAAACTGGTGTAGCGCTACTGATTCTTGAAAATGAGGTACCACCAATATTATTTCTTAGAGATGTGGCAGTACTTTCACCCTTGTGGTACTCATTTTTTTCTTTAAAACTTCTGCTGTTATAACCATCGGGTCTTTGAAAAGAACATGGCATGGTACCACTACTGATTACTTCCTTAAAACTCCTGTTATTCCAAGCATAGGTACTTTCAAAAGAACTATGGTACCGCTAGTGATCACGTCTTCAAAATGAGGTACGACTTTCCTTCTTTAACAAAGCTGATGTTTGATGTTACATTTTGGGATTATTGCTGCTTATTTTAAAGAAGGCAGTACCTTGTAAATCGAGAAATTGCTGTACCTTATTTCTTAGCAATGTGGTACCCTATTTCTTTGCATTATATTATAAAAGTAAAGGGTAGTATTTTGTGGCAGTTATAAAGTAACATCTTTTGAGAAACTAAGCAGTATGAGCGGCAAAATTATTTTCAAGTATAAGTCTTTTAAAATAATAATTGTAGTACCACCTACATAGTTATTATATTTTGCAAGCAAATTTAAATAAAGAAGGATTTATGATCTACATTCTGAAGACGTATATTGTACGGCTGCACATAATTTCCTGGTAATGTGGTACCATTTGTTTTACCACAGGCGCTTTAAAAAACACTACAGTACAGCTATTGATGATTTCTTACAAATGTGGTATCACCAGTTTTATTTGTTAGAGCCTTGGTATCTCTACCTCCCTTTAAAACCCCCGGATGTTTCAAGCATGGGTCATTTGAACATGAACTATGCTACCGCTATTGATTACTTCTTCGAAATGAGGTACCACCAGCATTATTTCTTTGAGACGTGGTACCATCAGCATTATTTCTTTAAGACGCGGTACCACCAGCATTATTTCTTTAAGACATGGTATCTCTTTCTTCCTTTAAAACTCCGGATGTTTTACGCATAGGTCCTTTAAAAAGAACTATGGTACCGCTAAAGATTACTTCTTCGAAATGAGGTACCACCAGCATTATTTTTTTAAGACGTGGTACCACCAGCATTATTTCTTTGAGACGTGGTACCACCAGCATTATTTCTTTGAGACGTGGTACCACCAGCATTATTTCTTTAAGGCGTGGTACCACCAGCATTATTTCTTTGAGACGTGGTATCTCTTTCTTCCTTTAAAACTCCGGATGTTTTATGCATAGGTCCTTTGAAAAGAACTATGGTACCGCTAAAGATTACTTCTTCGAAATGAGGTACCACCAGCATTATTTTTTTAAGACGTGGTACCACCAGCATTATTTCTTTGAGACGTGGTCCCACCAGCATTATTTCTTTGAGACGTGGTACCATCAGCATTATTTCTTTGAGACGCGGTACCACCAGCATTATTTCTTTAAGACGTGGTATCTCTTTCTTCCTTTAAAACTCCGGATGTTTTACGCATAGGTCCTTTGAAAAGAACTATGGTACCGCTAAAGATTACTTCTTCGAAATGAGGTACCAGCAGCATTATTTCTTTAAGGCGTGGTATCACCAGCATTATTTCTTTGAGACGTGGTACCACGTTTCCCCTTTAAAACTTCTGTCATTCTAACCATAGGTGCTTTGAAAACTTTTATAGCGCTACTGATTATTTCTTGGAAATGAGGTACCACCAATATCATTTCTTAGAGTTGTGGCACTACTTTTCCCCTTGTGGTACTTATTTTCTCGCTCTTAAAACTTTTGTTGTTATAACATAGGATCTTTGAAAAGCACTATGGTATGGTACCACTACTAATGATAGCTGATGTTTATTATTGCCTTTTTGATATTATTGCTGCTTATTTTTAGGAAGGCAGTACCTTGCAAATCAATAAATTCTAGTACCTTATTTCTACGCAATGTGGTACCATATTTCTTTCTATCACCAAAGAAAAAGGTGGTACCTTATAACAGTTATAAAGTAAGATCTTTTGAAGAACTAAAACGAAAGTAACTGAACTAATAATAAGCGTCAGCAAGTTTTATCTTCAAACATCAGTTTTTTGGCAATAATGATAATAGTAATAATAAGGATGCCACACAAATGGTTAGTATTTTCTTTTAGCAAATTTTAATGAAAATCTGCATTCAGAAGAAGTATATGGTTACTGCTGCTTATAATTTCCTTTAATGTGCTATCAATTTTTTTTACCACAGGCTCTTTGAAAAGAACTATGGTACTGACAGTGACTACATCTTGAAAATGTGGTATCAGTTTCCATCTTTAACACAATTTTACTGATATTACATATTACAGTTACAGTTTAATATTATATTTTTGGTACTATTGCTGCCTCATTTTTAAGAAGTTGCTGCCCTATAAATTAAGAAAATGTGGTACCTTATTTCCTAGCAATAACGTATCACATTGCCTCGTTTTATATTGTAAAAGAAGAGGCTGGTACTCAATAACATTTATTAAGTAACTTTTTTTAAAGAACTAAGCATTGACAGTAGCAAAAATAAGTTTATGGTACTGCTAGTGAATACATTTTGAAAATGTGGTACCAGTTTCCTTTTTTAACACAACTTTGCTGATATTACATATTACAGTTGAAGCTTGATATTCTATTTTTGGTACTATTGCTGCCTAATTTATAAGAAGGTGCTACCCTATAAATCAAGAAAATTTGGTACCTTATTTCTTAGCAATAATGTACCATATTTCCTTGTTTTATATTGTGAAAGGAGAGGGTGGTACTTAATAACATTTATTAAGTAACATTTTCTGAAGAACTAAGCATTAACAGTAGCAAAATAATTTTATGGTACTGCTAGTGACTACATTTTGAAAATGTGGTACTAGTTTCCTTTTTTAACACAACTTTGCTGATATTATATGTTACAGTTGAAGTCTGATATTCTATTTTTGGTACTATTGCTGCCTAAGTTTTAAGAAGATGCTACCCTATAAATCAAGAAATTTTGGTACCTTATTTCTTAGCAATAATGTACCATATTTCCTTGTTTTAGATTGTAAAAGAAGAGGCTGGTACTTAATAACATTTATTAAGTAACATTTTCTAAAAAACTAAGCATTAACAGTAGCAAAAATAAGTTTATGGTACTGCTAGTGGTCACATTTTGAAAATGTGGTACTAGTTTCCTTTTTCAACACAACTTTGCTGATATTACATGTTACAGTTGAAGTTTGATATTCTATTTCTGATACTACTGCTGCCTAATTTTTAAGAAGGCGCTACCCTATAAATCAAGAAAATTTGGTACCTTATTTCTTAGCAATTGTGTACCACATTTCCTTCTTTTATATTGTAAAAAAAAAAGAGGCTGATACTTAATAATATTTATAAAGTAACATCTTCCAAAGAACTAAGCATTAAGAGTAAAAAAAATAATTTTTAAACATCAGTTTTTTAAAATAATAATGATTTAATTTGCATTTTCTGTTAACATATTTTAATGCCCAAATGTAATCATATTAAAACGGAATCTGTGACCTAAATTTTGAAAAAGTACTACTACTGATAATTTCTTGATAATGTGGTACTAATTTTCCTTCTTTCACACATTTAATGTTAAGCTAATCCTTAACATTAAATCTGTGGAAAATTTAGTTTCATTAAGCTAAATTTTTGCCCTCCAGTTAGTTTGGTTTAATTAGTTAGTTAGTTTAGTTAAACAAGTAAACGAAGTACCATATTTTTAAGAAAGTGGTACTTGGTTGTCTCACTAAATGTTACCTTTTTTTAGAATAAGACAGTAACGGTATTAGCTGTTTAGTTTTTAATAATTTGGTATCAAATTTCTTTGTTTTACATGGTACCACATTCTTAAGTACTAGAAGTCAACGGGAGTAAAAATTTACCTCCAAAGAGCCACTACAGAAAGATAGAGAATATTAATGTTATTTTTTTACCTAAACATGTATCGTAGTAATTTGTGGTACTCTAACCATAGACTTTCAAAGCAATCGATGGTACCACTAATGATTTCTAAGCAATGTGGTACCGTTATTTATTGTTTTAGAATATCCAGTTAATACTTTATCGTTTTTACATCTTTGGCCCCCATGATTACGACTTCAGATGTTTTAAGTAAAGTCTTTGGTACCGGAACTGATTTTTTCATCTTTGGTACCGGTACTAATTATTTCATAATACGAATATTCCACCCCTTACACGTTTATATTTACATATAATTTTTTTTTTGAATTAGAACTCTCGAAGATATATTTTTAGTACCACTTATTTCTCCTATACTTCAGTCAGTTGCTGTTTTTCTTTTGGAAATTTTCCTGATTAGAAAACTGGATGTGAATATTTGGTACCGCTACTGCTTCTCAACGATGTGGTGCCAATATCCGGCCCACTCTCCGTGCATCATAAATAAAAACGACACGATTTTAAAACCCACACTGCACTTCAGCAATTCGTATTATTATTCACCAATTACAATGAGGACAGAGACAGAATTAAATCGAGCGAGATGGAATTATTAATTTGCATAAGCCGGAGTTGGCCTACATAAAAAATCAATTTATTATCAATTTGCTGCTGTAATTATCAATTAATTCGCTTTAATGGGATATTTATTGAAAAAAGTCATCGTGTGATACCAAAGCGCTATATTCGTGTTATGGGAAGCTAAACTATTTGAAACTAATTCAAATATTTTTTGATTCACTGTTTTATGGATTTTTGTTTTTATATTTACTGCAAAATATAATCTATTTGCTTGTCAAATTACATGAAATGACGTTTGGAAGATCTTTTAAATATTAGGTTAGTCGTAAGTCAACGAAACTGTTCCTTCGGAGGGGGGGGGGGTGAAGGGGGTTACAAATTCCAAATTCTGTAGAAACCCTGTTTCTTCCATGGCTAGTGTAGGTTGTCTGGGAGGGCACGTGTCTGAGCGCCTCTATTTAAAACCACCCTTGTGTAGGTCATGGTGAAAAAAAATTAATCAAAAAATTTTCTATTTAAACAATTTATATATTTTTTCAAAGACTGAATAACGGAAATGTTATTTTTGACAATAATTAACAAGAATCGTGTTTTCCAAAAACTGTATAGGTATAGAAATGTTAAGGATTCCGAGTTGATGACGTAGCTGTCGCGATTTTCTGAATGAGCTATAGCTTCGTTTGTCGTTACTGTAATCGAAAGCGAATTTTATTTTTTATTTATTTATTTTATTATGGTTCCGAAAATATTTGATCATTACAGGGGACATGCGACTTTGTGTTTCGTTTGCACGCTAAGCAAAATTTTGTTTTTGATCATACGAGACCGTTTCCATCTTATGATAACTTACAAATAAATTGTGTCGACGAATTTAACTTGACGATCGAAAACGAACCGGCAAAAGCAAAAATAAATCCAATGTTTTGATGGCACGAGTAATGTTTGTTATTGCTATTACAGAATCAGAACGTTGAGTACACTTCGAAATATTTGTAATTTAAAATAATATTTTTAGATTGCAATAAACTCGTGACGTATCGTGAATTTACTGGCACCAGAATGACCCTAAATTTTTTCATATCATATCAAATTGGCCGTGGGATTTCTATTATTTCGTCTGATAATAAAAAAAGCGTTAAGATAGTCTTCGACGGAGGCATTACGGGTGTGTTAACAAAAGAAAAAAAAGACATTACGCTTCCCTCTTAATGACTGGTTTTATTTTGATCGTTGCCACGAAAATTGAATTTCTTACGGAACACATTGAAAGAAACAAGTTGCGGTTAACACGCTCGAATGGCTGGAATAAATTAGTTTTTATGGACCCCTATTTTATATTATTTAGGGGCTTATTATGAACTCGGGAGTTTAGGTCATAAATCGTAAGGTTTGAAATCGATAGAGCTCTGATGTGACCTTCCCAACGTGATTAAATCATATTGAAAGACAAACTGCACTTGATTGATACCTAATACCGATGAAGGTTGAACTTTTCGTTTGCCCACGATAAATTAACTGACTTTATTTGGAGCTTAAAAATTAATTGTTTACTGAAAGTTTCCCCAAATTATCTTTAAGATGCAAAAACATTGAGGAAATACTATCTTGTTATTCAAACTTTTTGTCTGACCAATATAAATAAACTGACTTCATTTTAAATTAACAGCGCAAACTAGTTGTTGAAAGTTGCTCTTTAGAAAAAAAGCAGTCTTGTTATTCTGATTGTTAGTTTGCCCAATATATATTAAATTATTTTTTTTAAAGTTAAAGGTTCATATTGTGTATCGAATATAGCTCTAATTACCTCTCTCTCACAAAATTTGACTGTCATGGTTTCTATTTCGATTATTCGTTTGCCCAATATAACACAATTTACCTCATTTGTAGCTAAAGATGCAAATTGTGTATCGAAAGTCTCTCTAAATTAGCTCTAAACGCAAAAACTTGAGTAAGTGTCGTAAATCTTTAAGTGCTTGTTATTCCGCCTCGTAATTTCCACACTAATGTGGTAACAATGAGCACAACAATCGCAAGAAAATAACAAATGGGCGCTAAGACAACAAGGACTACATTCAGATGATAATTTCTTTGCATAATGGAGAAATGCAAGGCTCCTAGCCTTGCATAAGCTCGGCGAGAGTCCTCGGTTCCCGGATTTTCGGCTGGACCCAATCCGGATGAGCGATGACGTATTACGCCGTTTCGCTTTTCCTTTTGCTGCCGAGATTTTACCGCCAAGCCGTTAAATGGTCGCGCCACTTTCAGCCAAGGTCTTAGGGTAGGTCAGGCACTTCTATCTATTGCCCTGGATGCCGCGTCGGGGGAGGTACTCGGGGCCGTTTATTCCACTCGGATGGTGGCCCACTTTAATCATCTTTAGAGCGGCGAAAGCGAAAATTTTGAGGACGTTCACCTTCCAAATTTTATCATTGTTTTGTCGGTAGTTTATTTGGTGCTTTACTGTGTTAGAAATGAATGAAAATTTAAGCTATCATGATCATTGATCGTTCATTGAGTTCTGTTATGGATCAGATGACTGATGTAGTATTTAAGAGTGTAACTAGTCAGGTATCATTTATATTATTACGCCTTTGGCTAGTTTGAAATGGATAAATTCATAGTAGTTTGGTTTGCCTCGCGATTGGGATAGCTATCTCCCCCTAGCGAACGACCGGTGGACCATAAGCGGCAATGGTAGGTCAAAATCAAAGTGACCAAAGGCGTTCCTCGCACTACTTCTGGAGTCGATTAATCCTTGGATATCTTTTGATATGTCGAGCTGGGTTGAGTTAATGGTGCAACTTAGGAAGCAACAAATTAATTCAATCTGATTTAATTTTTGTCCAAGGCATCAAGAGCCAACGAATGGTTAATGGACTCTTAAGAACAGTATGATGAAGGTCTTTGGCTATTTAAAATAAGTATTAGGCTGAAATTGTAGGGAATTCATTTCTTTCTCTGCTCCCAAGTCCATCACTACTACGATACCTTTCATTCTTTTGAACTAAAAGGACCTCAAATTGAGCTTAGCATTCCCATCTTTATAGTGACCAAACATCTAGTGTCCTACTTTTGAAAGAATCTCTGGATGCACTTCGCTGTTTTGGTCTAGAATTAAATCAGACCGAATTTGCTGGTAATCAAGATAATCCAAGATTCATTTATTTCTCAATTAACAAATCCATCAGTGTTACGATCTCTTTGGTGGTCTTGGAGAGAAACCATATCAAATTGAGCTTTTTTCAAGTTGTTCAAAGCCCCAATGATCTAGAGGGCTCTAGAAAGGGTCGTTGGAGTGAAATCAGTTGACTCTACTGATGTAACCTAAAAGGTAACCCACTTTTCTACTGATAAGACCATCAATCCTTCGGCATCTTTCATCCTGAAATGAAACCACCTCAATGAAATTAATCTTCAAATTCCCAAAGTAACTAACTCATCTGTCTACTTCTATAGTTTGATGTCTCATTATTTTTAACTGGAACCTCTCATAAACTTCTCTCGACTGTCAACAGATGGCCAAAACAGTCTACAGTTTTGTTCCCCCATAGACCAGGTGGTATTTGTCGTCGTAAAAAATAGAGGGCCCTCGGCGAGACCCCAACAGAGTAACAGGTACAAGAGAGAGAAATTCTTTGTCATCGTTTTGCGGCTCTACGAGCAGAAGCTCGACTTCAAACGCTGTAATTGTCATAATTGGAATCATTCAGTGCTGAAGTTGTGCGGGACCACCTTCCTTGCAATCACACAGTGATCATTCAAATCCTTTATCATTACGCCATAAAGGCGGGGTAATAGCTTTGTTATGATACCTGTTTCCATTATTGACTGTTAGTTTATTATTCAACTTTGATTCTCTTCATGCCTGACTGGTAATTTCGCGTAATGAAGCCTTCTTAGCGCTCGTAAACACCTCATAAGGAATTAAAGTCCAGCTGACGTCTTCTGCTTACTTTTACCATTAACACCGTCAAATAATTGATGGTTTGAATCGTTTTTTCTTTGTGTACTTGTCCTATGATAATCAAGAAAACTTACGAACCCTAAATATAACATCAATCCTGAATATTTCTAGTTATTTTTAATTTATTACCCTTTTCAGTAAGACTAATAAAAAAAATTGAAAGTCAAATTTCGAAAAGTTATTTTTGTAACAATTTTGATTGAGTTTCAATTTTGGAGTCAAAATCTCAGTGTCAAAGCCAAACTTTCAGAAAAATTTTAATAATTTATTGGCTCCAAAGATTTGGAGGTTTTTATTTTTAAATTATGACTCCAAACTTGAAGCTTAGATATTTTTCAAAAATTGCTGATAAAAATTGTTGGCAAAATAACTGAAGTTGCCAAAAATTTTAAATTAGCATTATGATTTAATAACTATGGGGAATTAAGCAACATTTGGATACAATCGTTGGAAATTCTGGCGGGATCAGTTCCTTTCGTGTTCAATCTGTAGCGTGAAGGCTTCAAGATAATCCAATCGAACTCCCATAGTTTATTTAACAGCGTATAAAGCGATTAATCATTGACACAAACACAAGCGATAATTTACATCTGGCAATATATAAATTATAATTTGAATACCGATAACGGTTTGTTTTTAATTTATTATTAACAATTTGCCGTAGTGCCGGATAAAAAGTCGGAAAGAGAAGCACTTCTAATTATACCACCGATGCTCAAATAAAGTTATTAGGGAGTTCTCTCTAATGGTCATTATTTCTCGAGGCAGCCATAAATTTTAAACGTTTTCGGTATCGATACCTGGACCTAAGATTCTAGATCACCGCAGTCTTCGCAACTTGTTATAGAAATTTATTCGTCGTTAGACTCGCCTAGCTATTTGGGCAATAATCACTCAATTTAAAAAATGTGCTCTCACTAAACCACCCTTAAAAGCGATAAGACTGAAAAACCAACAAAGCGATTGCGAAAGTATTTAAAAAACAAAGTTGGGACGTTCAAATTCTTTTTTCTGGGGAAAATTTCTAACGCGTTTTATCAAACTATCCCTATTTTTTTTGGAAACAAAAGTCAAAATAAAAAGCATGAATGATTTTCAAAATGTTTCGGTCTGGGTTTCTAGAAAACAACAAATTTAAATTTTTTGTTTTGGAAAATCTAAGCTTTAAAATGCAGACGCCTTTTTTTAGGGTCCTTCGTGGCTTCGTTTGACTTTTTTTTTAGGAAAAGGAGTTATTAAAATAACAAAAGGAATTCAATAACTACGAGAGTAAACAAACACTGAGATGAGTTAGTAACTAAGTCAGTAATCGTTTTTCATCTTATTAGGGTTATTCGTGATTTCGTTTGACGTTTTTTGGGAAAAGAAGTTATTAAAATAACAAAAGGAATCCAGTTACTACGAGAATAAACAAACACTGAGATGAGTTAGTAACTGAGTCAGTAACCGTTTTTCATCTTATTAGGGTTCTTCGTGGTTTCGTTTGACTTTTTTTTTTAAAAAAAGTTATTAAAATAATAAAAGGAATCCAATAGCGACGACAGTAAACAAACACTGAGATGAGTTAGTAACTAAGTAACCTTTTTTCATCTTATTAGGGTTTTTCGTGGTTTCGTTTAACTTTTTTTGGGAAAAGAAATTATTAAAATAACAAAAGGAATCCAGTAACTACGAAAAGACTAAACAAACACTGAGATGAGTTAGTAACTAAATCAGTAATTACGAGTGTAATTACAAGAGGAATCATTGACTATGAGAGTTACCACCGCAAGAGAACTTGCCAAGAATGGGAGATATCACCAAATCATAACTGAAAAAGTAATTACAAACTAAGAAAATAATTACTAATTACGAGAAGAATTACTGATTATGAGATAAATTGATAGACAAAAAAAGTCTCTCTCACAACCAGAGAAATTATTAATAACCGGAAGGACTACTAGAGAAATTACTAACTACAAGAGCAATCACTAACCACTAGATGGATTAGTAATTTTAGGAGCTTTAGGAACCTTGGAGAGAAATCAGGAACTACAAGAGGAATCACTAACTAGAAGAGTTATTAACTATTGCGAGAAAAGTTATAACAACGAAAATAATTACTAATTACGTGAGAAATCACTAACTACAAAAGAACATGCTAAGAATACGAGTACTACTAACTACCTAAGAACTGCGACATTAATTATTAATGATGAGAATAATCACTAACTACGAGAGAAATCACTAATTACGATAGAAATCAATAAGTACGAAAGCAATTACTAACACTAGTGGAAAAAATTAGGGGATCAGGAATTAATTCCATATTTTTAGATGAGTACTCTTTAACTACGAGTTGAATTAATTAGTTAACTTAATTAGAAATCAATACCCTTTACGTAATCACTAACTAAGAGAATAATTACTAACTACTACGAATATCATCAATGAGTGCCAGGAATCTCTACCTACAAGGGAAATCAGAACCTACAAGTCCAATTAATAATTACGAAAATTATTTTTACTAATGAAAATAATCACTAATTACCAGAAGAATGACCAACTATAGAAAAATCGCTAATTAAGGAGGGAGTTACCAATTAGATGAGTACTCTCTAACTACAAATTGAATTAATTAGTAACTAAATTAGAAGCAATGCTCTTTACGTAATCACTAACTACGAGAGCAATTACTAACTAATACGGATATCAATAAGTGCCAGAATCTCTACCTACGAAGGAAATCAGTACCGACCTAATTAATCAATAACTAGGAAAGTTATTTTTATCAATGATAGTAATTACTAATTACCAGAAGAATTACTAACTGCAGAAAAATTGCAAACTAAAAAAGAAGTTACCAATCAGATGAGTACTCTTTAAATACGAGTTGAATTAATTACTAACTAAATTAGGCATCAATACCCTTTACGTAATCACTAACTACGAGAATAATTACTAACTACTAGGAATATCAATAAGTGTCAAGAATATTTATCTACGGTGGAAATCAGTACCTACAAGACCAACCAATAACTATGAAAGTTACTTTTTTGAATGAATTTAATCACTAATTACCAGACGAATTACCAACTATAGAAAAATCGCTAACTAAGAAGGAAGTCACCAATTAGATGAGTACTCTCTAACTACAAATTGAATTAATTAGTAACTATATTAGAAGCAATACTTTTTACGTAATCACTAACTACAAGAGTAATTACTAACTACTAGGGATATCAATAAGTGCCAGAATTTCTCCCTACAAGGGAAATCAGTACCTACAAGACTAATCAATAACTATGAAAATTACTTTTATCAATGAATTTAATCACTAATTACCAGTAGAATTACCAACTCTAAAAAATCGCCAACTAAGAAGGAAGTTACCAATTAGATGAATACTCTCTAATTACGAGTTGAATTAATTAGTGACCAAATTAGAAGCAATACCTATTACGTAACCACTAACTACGAGAGTAATTACTAACTACAACGAATATCATCAATAAGTGCCAGGAATCTCTATCTACGAGAGAAATCAGAACCTACAAGTCCAATTAATAATTACGAAAATTATTTTTACCAATGAAAATTATCACTAATTACCAGAGGAATGACCAGCTATAGAAAAATCGCTAACTAAGGAGGAAGTTGCCAATTAGATGAGTACTCTCTAACTACAAATTGAATTAATTAGTAACTAAATTAGAACCAATGCCCTTTACGTAATCACTAACTACGAGAGTAATTACTATCTACTAGGGATATCAATAAGTGCCAGAATCTCTCCCTACAAGGGAAATCCTACAAGACTAATCAGTAACTATGAAAATTACTTTTATTAATGAATTTAATCACTAATTACCAGAAGTAATTAGTGATTAGTCGCATTTCAAAAACTGTTTAGAAAATTGTCAGCAAACCATAAAAATTTAAATATTTCCAAACTGGGCCGAAGAAATGTTAAATAAATTGAAAAACAAACATAATATTTCCGGTCAATAAGGGTCTACCATGAAGAATAAGAATTACCAACTATAAAAAATCGCCAACTAAGAAGGAAGTTACCAATTAGATGAATACTCTTTAATTACGAGTTGAATTAATTAGTGACCAAATTAGGAGCAATACCCTTTACGTAATCACTAACTACGAGAGAAATTACTAACTACTAGGAGTATCAATAAGTGCCAGAAACCTCCACCTACGAGGGAAATCAGTTCTATAAAACTAATCAATAACTGTGAAAGTTATTTTTATCAATAAAAGTAATCACTAACTACCAGAAAAATTACTAACTATAGAAAAATCACTAACTAGAAGGAAGTTACCAATTATATGGGTACTCTCTAACTAAGAGTTGATTTATTAGTAACTAAATTAGGAATCACTACCCTTTACGTAATCACTAACTACAAGAGTAATTACTAACTACTAATATCAATATTTGCTAGATATACGTATATCTGGCACTTATTGATATCTCTACTAGTCAATAATTACTCTCGTAAGTAGAGAAATAACTACTTATTACAAAAGATATAAATAATTTATAAGAGGAATTACTCACTACGATAAAAAACCACTAATTACCACAAGAATAACTAACTACAGAATAATTGCTAACTAGGAAAGGAGCTACCACTTACGAGGGTACTAGCTAACTACGAGTTGAATTCATAAGTAAATAAATTAGGAATTACTATTTACGACGTAATCACTAACTACGAGGGTAATTATAAACTACGAAACTCTAAGTACAATAAATCAGTAGATAGAAGAGTATAACTTACTAACTAAGACAGGAATTTCTATTGAAAAATCACTAATTACGCCAGCAAAATCAGTAAGTACAAGAAAAAATAATAACTACAAAAGGATCTCTCTGAAGATGGCTTGGCTGTCAAAACGCGTTAGAGCAACGTTTGTTGTGTTTTTTAACCTTTCTTGGTTTCAGGGGACAAGTTCTGTATTTCAACTACTAAAGGAATTACTAACTACGAAAGGAATTACTAACTAAGAAAGGAATTACTAACTACGAAAGGAATTACTAACTAAGAAAGGAATTACTAACTACGAAAGGAATTACTAACAACGATAAAAATCACTAATTATTGGAGGCACTTATTGAAAGAAAAATCATTAACTACGACATGAATCGTTAACTACAAAGGAAATTATCAGCTACAAAAATAAATAGTCCAAGAGGTATTATTAAGGGCATTAGCAATTACCAACTGTGTGAGAAATCAGCAACTGCAGGAGGAATTACTATTTGTAGATTTGTAGATAAAATCGAAATCGAGATCGTTGTAATGTCCACATTTCGCGAGAGAGGTGAAATTTCATTGAAAATTCAAAATCTCGACTTTTTCCTCAAAGATCCCAGTTTAAATTTAAAATTATTTTTTCATACAATTTTCTTTTTACGAAATGTCCCGGTTCAAATTCAAACTTTTGTTCCTAAAACTTCGTCTCAAGAAATTTTCCTCTAAATTATCAATTTTTTCACAAAATGCAGAATTTAAATTTGAAATTTTACAAACTCGTAATTTGGACAATTTTTTTTTTTCAGATTATTACTGTCGTGTGTAAAAATTGAACATTTTGCACAAATGTCCCAATTTAAATTTGTGATTATTTTTACGTAATTTTTTTTTAAGAAATTTTATAATTTACGACTTTCACAAAATTGAAATTTTTTCTCAAGAATCAGAAATTATTGTTGAAATTTTTAAACTCTAATTTGGACATTTTTCAATCCAAGAAAAATTTAAATATTTCCAAACTGGGTCGCATAAGTGTTAAATAAAATGATTAAACATTTTGTTTCAAATTGGGTTACCCTAAAAATTGAATAATTTTAGGGAAATTTCATAACATCGACTTTTTCCTCGAGAGTTGCAGTTCAAATTTAAAATTATTTTTTCAAAAAAATTTCCTTTTCCAGAAATTTGATATTTCAAGTTTTCCTCGAATCTATCGATTGCGAGTATTTTTTTCGAAATTTCGACATTTTTCCTCAAATCTGTCAACTTAAATTTAGAATCTAAACTACAGATTTTATAATTTTAATTTTATAAACTCAAATTTTGACATTTTTTTTGGGAATATTTCTTTTTAATGGGACATTTGTCCTCAAATGTGCTAATTTAATGTTTTTATTTTTGCGTAAAATTTCCTCTTTAACAAATTTGATAATTTAAGATTTCAACAAAACTTGGAAGTTGTTCTCGAAATTATCAATTTTTTCTCAAGATTAAGAATCTAAACTTGAGATTTCATAAATTCGAAATTTCGACATTTTTTTGTGACTATTTTTTTACATTATTCTACTTTATTCTAAAACCTCCTAAATTTAATTTTTTTAAAGTAAAATTTCCCCTGAAGAAATTTCATATTTCAAGTTTTTCTCGAAATTATCAAATTTTTCTCAAAATTTAGAATCTAAACTACAGATTTTATAATTTTAATTTTATAAACTCAAATTTTGACATTTTTTTTGGGAATATTTCTTTTTAATGGGACATTTTTCCTCAAATGTGCCAATTTAATGTTTTTATTTTTGCGTAAAATTTCCTCTTTAACAAATTTGATAATTTAAGATTTCAACAAAACTTGGAATATTTCTTAAGATTTAGAAATTAAAAAAATATTGTCGAACTTCGGAGATTAACAGTTTGAATTCCGAATTCTCCCCAAAAAATTTCCAAATAAAAAAAAATCAATTTGAAAAAATTAGAGATTCAGGTTTGAAAATTTCAATTTTAAGATTTGATGGAACGGGCTGGTCCTTGGTTATCTTCAAAAATTGAAACACAGAACTTGTTTCCTGAAACCAAGAAAAATTCTCTGTGAAGATGACAGTTTGGCTGTCGAAACACGTTAGAGCAACCTTTGTTGTGTTTTTTAAATTTTCTTGGTTTCAGGGGACAAGTTCTGTGTTTCAATTTTCAATTTAAAGAGATTAAAAGTTTAAATTTACTTATTTTATTTAACATTTCCTCGACCCAGTTTGGAAATATTTAAATTTTTTGGTAACGAAAGTTGACAATATTCTGAAACATTTTTTGAAACAAATTTTTTTTAAACGTCACCTCATGATACTTGACAAAAAATAGGTTAGTTTATTTTACATAGAATAAAAAAAAGGAATACAGAAGGCCAAAAGTAGACATGAAAATTTTTTTTAATAAATTATGAAAATATAAAAAATGTAAAAAAAAAATTTATAGCTAGGGACATCGATGTTTCGCTCTCATTTGAGCTCGTCAGCAGTACATAACAAACAAAGGGAACAATAAGGGAGGATTTCCTTCCTTCAATATTTTTTTATGTATTTCAGTTAACTACTTTAAATACTAAACGGAATTAATAAGGGAGGAATGGGAACAATAAGGGAGGCTTTCTTTCCTTATTGTTCTGTTTATTTCTTAAAATAATAAACTGAAATACATAAAAAAATATTTAAAATAAATAGCCGTTTCATCAATAATTTATGATGTTAAAAATTTAAATATTTAAAACTCAACCCATAAATAATACGAGTTTGAATTATGAATTTTCCCTAAAAAAATTGGAATTAAAAAAAATCCAATATAAAAAAATTCTCGAAATTCGAATTTTCGAATTTCTTGTGGGAACATTCAGAAATTAAACTTAATCTCTGGAGTCCGACAAATTTATTTCGAATTTTATTTTCTGTGAATCTTCGGCAATTTGTCAAATAATTTTTCGTAAAATCTTGTCTTTAAAAAATTTCGAATTTTTTATATCTAATTATTATTGTTATTATTAATAATTCCAGTTGCGTGAAAATCTCAACTTTTTTTTAAATATTAATTTTAATGGCTCAATTTTTCTCTACGTTACCAAGTTTTAATTTAAAATGTAGCAAAAAATCGCATTTCAATTGTTGACTAAAAGTGAAATTCAATTTCGAACATTTTGACATTTTTCACCCCCGCTTGACCTTTTTATAGGCTCTAAGGGATCTAAAACGATTTCAGATTTTAGTCTAAAGATTGATCCACGAAATAATTGACCTGTGGATCCAGCTTAACCCATGTTAATTTTCCTCGAGATCCTAGTATCCTGCGGAACGTATTTCGGGATCTGGCGTGGAAAAAATCCGATTTGAGTGGATGCAATTTTGAAAGTGCGGCCCTGGCAAACGCAGAGATCCGCTCCAGGACATGCAGGACGTAATAATAGGTCTGAATTCTCCGTAGGTTCGATATTACAAAAGCGAGTTTTTAATGGCGACCCTGAGCCAACAGACCTATAGTTACTGAACAGGGGGAGAACATGAATTTCATTTCGTAATATTCGTCAGTTTGGTTTTGTTGTCCGAAATGTCTGGTGCCTTTTGCGGCCTTAATATCGTGCATTTAAAGTGTTTTTTTACCTACAATTTCGCACCTTTTGATTATATCAGCGATATGTCCTGAAGTAAAACTTGAGTAAATCACCATCATTCGATGATTTGGGATTCGTGGTGGAAGTGTGTTGTGTTGATGTGAAGTGAAGAGTTGAATATTCCTAATGTATTATAGGCGTATTATTTTATATTTTATCACGTCGTCAGAATCTAAGATAGAGCTAAAGAGCATGCCACCTTCCGATATAAAGTATTTTTTACCAAGTCTACTAAGCTCGGCGTCTCACCGGAGAAAACCTAATTCATCTTGTCTGCAAGACATTTTGAACATTTCCGTTAAGACTACCATGATTTACAAGCATTCTTCTTGTCGGGAAGGAATGATAACTTATTTTGTATAACACGCGGATAAACATTCTTTAAGGAAACCTAGCTACCATTTCTCAACGAAAAAAAAGCCATTATTAGCTATTTATTTATATAATTGAATACAGCGACTTATACAGCTGCGATTCCAATACTAAATATGGTCTCTAGAGTGACTTTAGCAATAACTAGGGTCATTAGGATCGTAATTAAAACATTAAGTTTCTATATTCCGTAGTTATTAAAAAGAAAAACTATTTTATTTTCATCTTAGTTCCTAATAACTCTAATCTAATATCAACCATTAATTACTGATATAAAGTAAAATGTCATTGCGACACAATTACCACTCTATTAGGTTCACGTGGAAATTTGGACAAATTGTGAACCGAGAGCCATGAATATTCAAGGACTCCTTTCCCATAACGGCGCTCTCGACATTAAGATACAAGTTAATGAAACTTTATCGAAATTTTGATGAAATCTTAGCCGCTCGTAACTCTTTCTGCTTATTAAAATTCATTTGAATATTCAAATCTTAATCCACCGTTGCACGCTACTGGTAAATAGGCGAGCAATGAATTTATGATGATGCAAAGAGAAAATTCTACACGCTTTTGGTTTAACTTCGAACGAGAGAGAAGTCTGGTTCTCTTTTCCCCCAAAACGAAATCTTCAAAGTATTAACAAATCTTGTCTTCTGTTTGTAGCAGAAGATTCGGGACGTGGCAAAAGAAAATGAACTAGGAATCTATCACAGGAAAACTGCGTCCTCGTTGACTAGTTTCATTTGAAATTTTAAAATCTACGAATTGTCTGAAGTTTCTAAAGAAGAAATGACATCAGCATTACAACAGATGGAACCAAATTCGTAGTAGAGACTGTAGGCACTGCTATGTCTGTAGTACTGCTACGTCTGTAGTACTGCTACGTCTGTAGTACTGCTACGTCTGTAGTACCGCTACGTCTGTAGTACTGCTACGTCTGTAGTACTGCTGCATCTGCAGCACATTCATTCGACCAGGGGAACCACTCCTGTGGTTCCCCTGCAAGTACTTCAACGTTTCTACGTTTGTGCTTTGCTATATCTATAGTTTTGCTCAGTCTTCATGTGTGTTACTTACGTATTTCTACTAGTAACATTTCTAGACCTAACTTGCAACGTTTGTATGACTGCTATTCTGTCGGAAGAAATCCGCAAATATTCCTTTTAGATTTCGGAGACAAATCGCTTTAAATGAATAATGTTGCGCGTTATCGGTTCGAATGATTAACAGCTTTGTGAATTGTAACCACTTTATTTCAAAACTGAACTCGGAACACTACAATGTAACTCACTTAACTAATTAACTCACTTATTCATTTTATTCAAATTAACTGAGGGAAAGCCGACCGGATCCCATATATATAGATCCCGTTTCAGGTTCTAGAAGGATCCAGCAGATAAAACCTATCGTTTACCGAAATTTCTGGAGCGCCGTTTGATTTATTATCGCGGCTGCTTCCCCTCATCAATTTTTTTAGAAAATTCCCAACTAAACTTTATAATTATAATACATTTTGTTAGAATAATTAAAATTTTGTTTTCTATTTTATGCATTAAAGCACCACTTTTTTTTAAGTACAAATTACCCTACTTCCATAAAAGATAAACTATTTTGCTAACTTATGTCACGAATTCAAGTCAAAAATACTGAAAAAGATGTTGAAATTTCGTTTTTACTTAAATATTGGGAAAATAATCAAACATTTGACCCCTAAATAGTCAAATTTGGGACAAAGAAAAAATTGAAGAGCTTATTCGAAATTTATTTTAAACAAATCCAACAATTCCAACTCTTAAATTTCATAATTCGAAATCCACCAAACGAACTAGAGATCTAACTTGAAATTTCGATTTTTAGCTTAAATTTAAAATGTGTAAGGGGGAGCTACTAGACTCGTGAATGATAATTGAGACTTTTAATAATCAACTTTATTAACTCGAACACACACGTCTTGTAACAAACTTGTCTGTTAAAAGACAACGAAAAACGCGGGAGCTGCCAATGACAGTCAGGCCTGCCATCGTTGAGATTAACCGGCAAATTCAAATTTAAATTTTCTTGTCCTACAAATGAAATATTGTTTTCAAATTAAAATTGCAACGGTTAAGAAAAACGCGGAAATATTTTTAAGTACAACTCACTTGCAAAGGGTTGCCTCATGGTGTCTTGGGAGCATTGCAAGTAGAATGCGGAAATGAAGAAAAAAAAATCAGAAAACTATTTTAAATTTTTCTGACATTTTAACACGAAAATTTAAAAAAGAGGCCAACTTTCCAGGTAAAATTTAAGATCGTCCAAAAAAACTTAGTTTTAATACGAGATTTGGAGAATAAGTTCTAAGATTTGATGTTAAAGTCAACATTTTGAGAATACAAATAAAAATTTCTTTAACAGAGGCACTTCTCAAGTCAAATTTTTGAGAAAAAATATTATGTTTCAGGTTTAAGTTCAAAATTTCGAGAATATCGTGAAAGAACTTCCTTCTCGCTTATACAAAAGAAATTCTTCCTAAGATTTTTTTTCTAAATTTGAGATTGAATAAAAAATTCGACAAAACAACTGAAATTGCGAGGTTAAACTTTTTTTTAACAAATTTATTTCTTTCGAAATTCCGACTATTTTTCCTCGAAATTTCGACATACAATTAAAGTTCCGTATTTTGAGAAGATGTTGAGACAAAATCAAATATAATAAAAGCAAAATTGCACGCATTTTTGAGAAAGATCCGAAATTTCGATTAAAAAAAGTCGTATTTTAAGTTGACATTTCTCTTAGAAACAATTTTTAATTTCAGATTTAAGTTCAGAATTTTGAGAATATAATGACAGGACTTCCTTCTTGCTTATAAAAAAGACATTCTTTTTAAAAGTTTTTTTTCTAAATTTAAGATTGAACGAAAAATTCGACAAATAACTGAACTTGCAAGGTTAAACTTTTTTTTTAACAAATTTATTTCTTTCGAAATTCCGACTTTTTTTGCTCGAAATTTCGACATTACATTGAAGCTCTGTATTTTGAGAGGAAACCTCCAAGGTCGAGATAAAATCAAATAAAATAAAAACAAAATTGTACGAACTTTTGAGAAAGATTCGAAATTTAAAAAAAAAGTCGTTTTTTAAGTTGACATTAAAGAGAAACAATTTTTAATTCCAGGTTTAAGTTCAGAATTTCGAGAATATTGTGAAAGAACTTCATTCTCGCTTATACAAAAGAAATTCTTCTTAAATGTTTTGTTTTTCCTAAATTTGAGATTGAATGAAAAATTCGAGAAAACAACTGAACTTGTGAGGTTAAACTTTTTTTTAACAAATTAATTTCTTTCGAAGTTCCGACTATTTTTACTCGAAATTTCGACATCAAATTAAAGTTCCGTATTTTGAGAAGAAACCCCCAATGTCGAGACAAAATCAAATATAATAAAAATTAAATTGCATAAACTTTTGAGAAAGATTCGGAATTTCGAAAAAAAGTCGTTTTTTAAGTCGACATTTTAGAGAAACAATTTTTAATTTCAATTTTAAGCTGAGAATTTTGAGAACACTTTAAAACAACCTTTTTCTTACCTAAAAGCTTCTTCAGGATTAGTTTCCAATTTTTGAATGTGACAATTCGATAAATCAAGCGAAATTACGAGGTTAAACTTTTTTTTAAATAAATTTATTTCTTTCGAAATTACGACTTTTTTACTCGGAATTTCAACCTGAAAGTTGCATATTTTGAGAAAAAACTTTCAATTTTGAGACAAAATCAAAATTAATTAAAATAAAATTGCACGAATTTTTGAGAAAGAGCCGAAATTTCGAAAAAAAAGTCGTCTTTTAAGTTGACATTTCAGAGAAACAATTTTTAATTTCAAGTTTAAGCTCAGAATTTTGTAAAAAAATTTCTCTCTCACTTAAACAAGAGAAATTCTTCTTCGGGACTATTCTTTAATTTTGGAATGTAAAAATTCGATAAATTAAGCGAAATTACGAGGTTAATTTTTTTAAAAATAATTTATATACTTTTTTCTTTTTTTTTGTGGAACGGGCTGGTTCTTGGTTATCTTCAAAAATTAAAATACAAATCTTGTCAGAGATATGAGTATCTCTCTGAAGATGATAGCTTGGCTATCGAAACGCGTTGTGTTTTTTAATCTTTCTTGGTTTCAGAGGCCAAGATTTGTATTTTATTTTATATACTTCTTTCAAAATTCTGACTATTTTACTCGAAATTTTTACTTTAAATTCAAGTTCCTATTTTGAGGGAGAAGTTTCTGTTGAGCGACAAAGTCAAAATTCGTAAAAATAAAATCCACCCAATTTTGAGAAAATATTCGAAGTCTCGACAAAAACTTTTTTGTTCCAACTTCCTTTTATAAAATATTTATCTGAAATTTGCAACTAAATTTTAATGTTTTTTTTAACTTCAATTCGAAAATTAAACTTTTTATAAAAAAATAATCCTTTGTGTGAAAGATTAAAATTTTTGAGAAATTTATATCAACGAATTCGAATTCTTGGATGACTCGAAATTTAGACCTTTTCTTCGACATTTTTAAACAAAATCGACATTAAAAAATCAAAGTTAAGAATTTTGGCAAAGCAGTAGAAATTTCAAAAAAAAATTGTCAAAATTACGTCAAACAATTTTAATCACAATATTTTACTCAAAAATACACGAAAATTTTCTTGATAATTACTAGAAAATAGATTTCTGTCCAATAATTTTGGGGAATGTACATTAATCAATATAATTTTTTGTTCGATATCTTGCATATTACAAAAGAACTTATTCTTGGAAGTTATTCTCTAATTTTGAGATTGAAACATCTGAAATTACGAGGTTAATTTTTTATTTAATTAATTATACTTTTCTTCTTAAATTCCGATTTTTTCGAAACTTTGGTGGATTTTGGTGGAACGGGCTGGTTCTTGGACATTTTTCTTGATAATTACTAAAAACTAAATTTTCGTCCAATATTTCTGGGGAATTTACATTAACTGATATAATTTTTTCTTTCATATCTTGAATATTACAAAAGAAGTTTTTCTTCAGAGTTATTCTCTAATTTTGAGATTGAAACATCTGGAATTACGAGGATACATTTTTTTGTAATGAATTATATACTCCTTCAAAAATTCCGACTTTTTTTACTCGAAATGTTGATGGATTTTGGTGGAACGGACTGGTCCTTGGTTATCTTAAAATATTGAAATACAAATCTTGTCCCTTGAAACCAAGAAAGATTAAAAAACACAACAAAGGTTGCTCTAACGCGTTTCGACAGCCAAGATTTGTATTTCAAGATTACGCTACTTACTCTCAAGTGTTAAACTGATGTGATGCTCGGAAGATTTGAAATTCAAACAGATTTGAAACTCAGGAGATATGAAATTCAAACAAATTTGAACTGAAGTTGAATATATAACCTCTGGGATTCAAGTAATTAAATCCTAGAGGTTCTGAACTCAAGCAAACTCATGGGATCAGAACACATTTCGGTAGCCAAACTATAATCTTCAGAGAAATAGACACAGTTATCTAACTTGAAACTCAGGAGATATGAAATTCAAACAAATTTGAACTGAAGTTCAATGTATAACCTCTGGGATTCAAGTAATTAAATCCCAGAGGTTCTGAACTTAAGCAAACTCATGGAATCAGAAATTTGAATTGAAATGTTCTGAAGTTTGGGTTCAAATTTCTGATCCCATGAGTTTGCTTGAGTTCAGAACCTCTAGGATTTAATTACTTGAATCCCAGAGGTTATATATTCAACTTCAGTTCAAATTTGTTTGAATTTCATATCTCCTGAGTTTCAAATCTGTTTGAATTTCAAATCTTCCGAGCATCACATCAGTTTAACACTTGAGAGTAAGTAGCGTAATCTTGAAATACAAATCTTGGCTGTCGAAACGCGTTAGAGCAACCTTTGTTGTGTTTTTTAATCTTTCTTGGTTTCAGGGGGATAAGATTTGTATTTCAATTTTTGAAGATAACCAAGGACATGTCCATTGCATCTAAAAAAAATAGTGTAACATTTTCATAATGTCGTAATCTACAAAATCTTTGTTATGACTGAAGAGCTTCAATTAAAGTGAAACGTTGTTCTATTTGTTCCATTTCAACTTAAGTCTCTCGAAGGTTAAAGGTTGAGCCTGCACGTAAATGACATGATATTGTTACGGGCTTTATCGGTTCGAATTGATTACACCTGATGGATTATAACCACTTTATTATTGAACTCAACTTTGATCACTACAATTGAACAATTAACTCACTTATTATTAACTTCTACTAACTCACTAATTACACTGACTCTAACTGACTAACTCGAGGGAAAGCTGACCGCCTTTTATAGTTTTGGCTCCCGGCTTCCAGAACTTTTCGGCAGATAAGGCTTATCGTTTGCAGAAATTTCTGGAACGCTTATCTGCCATTTGTTTCGTTATCGCGGCCGCTTTCCCCTTATTAGATCCTTCTAGAAACTTTTTTTATTTACTAAATTACACAATTCTATTCTAAATTCTATTCCACCTATTTACATTGCGTTATAGTATATAATGTTGACTGAGACTCGAACAAACTTGTGAAAGTTACAAAGGATTTGGAATCTAGATTGAAACACAGAACTTATCCCCTGAAACCAAGAAAGATTAAAAAACACAACTAACGCGTTTCGACAGCCAAGCTGTCATCTTCAGAGCGAGAGAGTTTCTCTCTGAAGATGACAGCTTCGCTATCGAAACGCGTTAGAGCAACCTTTGTTGTGTTTTTTATTCTTTCTTGGTTTCAGGGGATAAGTTCTGTGTTTCAATTTTTGAAGATAACCAAGGACCAGTCCGTTCCATCAAACTTATGGAACCTAGATAACAAGGCCTATAAGGGCCCCCGCAAAAGGTTAAAAAAAACTTTCAAATTCCGTCATCACCGAGTTCATAAAAATCTTGCGTTTGGTCCTCGCGTAATTCATTCGATGGTGCTCATTTGAATACGTTTTTTCAGGCTGGCGCTTTTCTGAACACGCCGGTGCACACTGTAGGTTTTTAACCGAGTTTAATTAATGCACGTAATGTAAGAATCAACAAGGCAAGATAGGAAAGAGTACACCACAGCCAGCAGAAGCACTGGGTGTTTGTATAAATGAAATGGCGCCATGCTTCACTTATAACGACTATTAGCAACGGCCCTGAATTTAAGTTAGGCACGAACCTCGTTATTAGGCTCCTGATAAATCCGCCGTACTTTTGACTTATTGCGGTTAAACTGGCAACCTTTCTATTATCGTGCGTTTTCAGTTGTTTGATATTTTTTTAGGCCATCAGTTTGACCACGACAATCCTTGTTTTATTTACAATTTGGATGCATTTTAAACTTAATCAATAATGTGTTTCTGGAATTAATTACAAAAAGATTCATCGTTACTTACACCTTATTTTGTTGAAAAAAAGGTTCAAAGCATGATGATGTTATAGGGGACGAAGAGCTCGTTTAAACAAATTTTTTTTTGAATGCTCAAATCTCCAAAGAATCGTATCAGGAGGATGTGGAAATGTGTTGCGACACACTTTTTTCAGATTTGACTACGTTTTCGGTGAAATGTTCTGTAATGAAACGTGCTGCAGAGTTGGACCAACAATCATAGAGTAATTTCAGTCTTCTTTGACTTCATCAGTATGGTAGGGTCGCTGTAAACATTACCAACTTATGGCCAATAAATACTCAAGAGGTCTAATTCCCATTGAGTGATTTGCATCAAACTTTCGACTGCATCTGATGAGAAGCATTATTGCCCTGAAGATGATATCTTGGCTATCGAAGCGCGTTAGAGCAACCTTTGTTGCTTTTTTTTATCTTTCTTTCAGTTTACAATATTTGTCTTTCAATCTTATTGCTTTTTTTCTTGGTGGAACGGACTGGTCCTTGGTTATCTTCAAAAATTGAAATACAAATCTTGTCCCCTGAAACCAAGAAAAATTAAAAAACACACAGAGCAACCTACGTTGTGTTTTTTAATCTTTCTTGGTTTCAGGAGATAATTTTGGTATTTCAGTCTTATTGCTACATGCTAACTGAAGCAATATTTACTGATAGCTATACAACCAGGTTATGGACGATGTAACTAAAGCTACAAAGGTTACTAGTAGCGATCTTTGTGACTTAAGTTGCATCGTACATGCCCTGAGTTGAGTTTATATCTTTATACAAAAAATGTAGTTATACATGCATTTAATTTTTTAACCTCATTTGCAGTGGCGGCTCGTAGTCAAAACTAATGCGGGTGCTGTTTAGCGTTTTAAAATTTTTAAGATTTCGACATTTTCAAAACGTTATTTTTCAAAAATTTTAGATTTCTTTGAAAACTTGACAATGATAAAATCGCGTTTTTTGAAACGTTGGGTTGTTTTTCCAAATTTCTACTATATTGCAAAATTTAGATTTTTTCTTGTTATCTCGACCTTATTTTATTTTGAAGTTGTGACTTTTTTGAAAAACTGTGAATACTCTTCTAAAAATTTCTGTATTTTCTTAAATATTTGGATTTTTCGATGTACTGTCTTTCTTTTTGTAATTTTTTTTAAATTATTTATTACATTTTTTTTTAATTTTTACCATTTGCAAATTCCTACTTTTTATGAAAATGTAATTTTTTTTAAAACTGGGCTTTTGACTTTTTAAATATTTGACTTTCTCCTAATTTCATCTTTGTTAATAATTTCTTTTGAAAACTTATAATTTTTTTATTGAAAATTTCGATTTTTAATAATTTCGACTGGTTTTTATTTAAAGGTCAACTATTTAACGCGTTTTTTGAAAAGTTGGACTGTTTTTCCAAATTTCTATATATTGCAAAATTTAGATTTTTTCTTGTAATCTCGACCTTATTTTATTTTGAAGTTGTGACTTTTTTGATAAACTGTGAATACTCTTCTAAAAATTTCCGTATTTTCCTAAATATTTGGATATTTCGATGTACTGTCTTTCTTTTTGTAATTTTTTTTAAATTAATTATTACATTTTTTTTTAATTTTTACCATTTGCAAATTCCTACTTTTTTATGAAAATGTAAATTTTTTTAAAACTGGACTTTTGACTTTTTAAATATTTGACTTTCTCCTAATTTCATCTTTGTTAATAATTTCTTTTGAAAACTTATAATTTTTTTATTGAAAATTTCGATTTTTAATAATTTCGATGGTTTTTATTTAAAGGTCAACTATTTAACGCGTTTTTTGAAAAGTTGGATGTTTTTCCAATTTTATATATTGCAAAATTTAGATTTTTTTTGTAATCTTCGACACTTTATTTTTTTGAAGTTGTGACTTTTTGATAAACTGTGATACTCTTTCAAAATTTTCCGTTTTTCCTAAAATTTGAATTTTCGATGTTACTGTCTTTCTTTTGTGTAATTTTTTTTAATTAATTATTACTTTTTTTTTAATTTTTACCATTTGCAAATTCCTACTTTTTTATGAAAATGTAAATTTTTTTAAAACTGGACTTTTGACTTTTTAAATATTTGACTTTCTCCTAATTTCATCTTTGTTAATAATTTCTTTTGAAAACTTATAATTTTTTTATTGAAAATTTCGATTTTTAATAATTTCGATTGGTTTTTATTTAAAGGTCAACTATTTTTCAAAATTTCGACTTTTTTGCAAAGTTTCGATTATTTTTTGATTTTTTGTTGAAAATTTTGTTATTTCTTAATTATCGAAATTCTTTCAAAATTTCGATTTTTTTGAAAATATTGAAATTTTATGAAATGTTTGACATTTTTTCAAAATTTTAATGTTTTTGACCTAAAATTTCAACTTTTTAAAAGAATGTTTCACTTTGATTCAAAATTATAACTTTTGGTAGTTATAATTTTGAACTTTTGGTAGTTTAAACTTTTTCCAAAATTTTAATTTTTCAATATTTGGAGTTTTGAAAACCTCGATCTATTTGATAATTTTCACCTGTTTTCAATATTCCGGTTTCGAAAAATGTGGTTTTTATCGAAAATTTGAGTGCAAATTTCACAACTATTCAAAATTTAAACTTTTTTAAAATTTCGAATTATTTCCTAAATTCGATAAAAATTCACAAATCTTTTGCAAATTATGATATTTTTTTTATTATGACTATAAATTTCAACCCTTTCTTTCCTTTTGAAAATTTCTTCTTTTGCAAAATTTTGACTTCTTTTGGAAATTTGAAAGATTTTGAAAATTTTTGCCATGTCAACAAATTTCGACTTTCTTTATTAAAATTTTTAACATTTTCTTAAATCTGCACTTTTTGGAAATTTGCAACCTTTTATTTTAATTCCCACTTTGTTGCAAATTCCAGCCTTTTTTAAATGTTTGAATTTTTCAAAATTTTAGTCATTTTCCAAAATTTTAAATTTTTGATAAACTCAAAAATTATCTCCACTATTTTCAAAATTTTGACATTTTTTGTAAACTGTTGATCCCTTATTAGAAAATTTTGATTTGTTTTAAGTCAGACATTTCTTAAAATCTTTTATTGATATTTTCGACTAATATTTCGTGAAATTTCAATTCCATTTCAAATCTTCGATTTTTTTTTCAAAATTTCGGCTCTTTTTAATAACTTGACTTTTTTAAAAAAGAGTTCTACTTTTTTTAATTTTGTTTATACTTTTTTTAAACATTTCCAATTAAATCTTTGACTTAAAAGAAAAGATTGTGTTCAAACTTGAACTATTGAAATTTTCGACTTTTTTTCGAAATTTTACCTTTTCCTTTATTTGAAAATTGTGATTTTTTTGTTAGACATTTCTTAAAATCTTTTATTGACATTTTCGACTAATATTTTGTAAACTTTCGATTTCATTTCAAAACATCGATTTTTTTTTTTTTTTCAATATTTCAACTCCTTTTAAAACTTGACTTTTCTTTAAAAAGTTCTATTTTTTTAATGTTGTTTATAAATTCTTTTAAATATTTCCAATTAAATCTTCGACTTAAAAGAAAAGATTGTTTTCAAACTGGAACTATTAAAATTTTCGACTTTTTTTCAAAACTTTACCCTCCAAAATTTAAACTTTTTCGATAATTACGAATTTTTTGATAATTTTGAGTTTTCTCCAATATTTAAAAAAATTAGCTTCTTTGAAAATTTAATTAAAATCTCTGCAATTTATTTTAAATGTCCATATTTTTCCAAAATTCGTTTTTTATTCACATTCCCAAAATTATTCAAAATGTCGACCATTTTAAAAATTAAAAATTTTTTTCGAAATTCTTGATTTCTTTTGAAAATTTAACTTTTTATGAAAATTTCAAAATATTTGCCTACTTATTAAAATTCGCATTTTTTGATAACTTTTGCTTTATTTTTTAAAAGTGGTAATATTTTTCTTTTTAAATTTACATTTTTCAAGAAAACTTTCGAAATAATACTCGAATTTGAAAAAATTAATAGCAAAATTTTGTATTTTTAACATTGTGCAAAGTTTTGAAACAAATTTCCAAAAAAAGTTGCATTTTATATGCAAATAAATTGGCAAAATTTGAATTTTAATCACAAAAAATTGGCTCCAAGCTGGAATATTTGATTTCTGAGATTTCTCTGGAACTTCAAAATTACAAAAAAAAATTAAATTAGAACAGTAAATTGTTAATGAATTCTTTTCAACATTTTGATTCATTTTAATTTCGAAATTTTGAGACTCTTCTAGAAATGTTGACTCAATTTCTCAAAAATTTCAATAGTTCCCACTTTAAAAGTCAAAATTATAAAAATACTTTTGACAATAAATTTATTGTAAACAAATTTTTTATTTAATTTCTAAAAAAAATTTTTTTTCAAAAATATTGTTTACAGATAACAACTTTTTCTAGAAATGTGATCTGCGTTTTCTTGAAAATTTGAGTTAAGTCTGTAAATTTCGTTTTTTTTATCGAAATTTAAATTCTAAATTCGAACTTGGGAATTTAAAGAATAAATTTAACATTTTTAGGAAATTCTTCATGGTAGACCCTTATTGACCGGAAATATTATGTTTAAATAAAAAAAAATAAATAAATATTTCTAAACTGGGCCGAAGAAATGTTAAATAAATTGAAAAAAACATTTTTAGGAAAATTGGAAATTCCGATTCAGAATTCTCTTTGGTCCTACAATAGTAGCAATTTTTTAGAGAAATATCAAATTGTAAAAAAAGGTTGAAATGTACAAGGTTCATTTTTTGTTAAAATTTGAATATTTTTCCCAAAGTTTTCTTATTTTTATGCAAATTTGAAGTTTATTTTCCCTAAATTTATACCTAATAATGTCCAGTTTTTTATTAAAATTACAAAATAGAATGAATTCTAAGATATCAAAATTTTGTTAAAAAAAGCTTTTTATTTAGAAAACAAATTAGAGAGAAATCTAAATGTCTACAAGAAAAAATATTTTAAAGAGAAAATCTCCAGGGAAAGTCAAAATTTCAAAAAAACTTCTTTATATAAAATGTTTAGAGAAAAACACAAATTTCATAGGAAAAAGAAGCAAAATTTCTTAGAGAAAAAATCGAAATTAGAAAAAAATTTGAAATATCTTTGCAAAAAAGTCGAAATTTTTTGTTCTTTACAAAATGTTAAAATTTTTATAGAGCTTTCAGGAATTTTTCCAAACATTTGTTGTCAAAACTACAAAATGAAATGAACTTTAAATTGTTAGAGTCGTGAAAGAACTTGATATTTTTTAAGCAAATTAGAGAAACCCAAAGAAAAATCGGGAGAAGTTATAATTTCTAGAAAAAATTTTAAGAACGACACTTTCAGAAAAAAATGGAAATTTGGAGAAAATTTCTTTTTATAAAATTTTTTGGAGAAATGAAAACTGATGAAAAAAATCAGAATTTCCTAAAAGAAATCGAAATATTCGAAAACAACTCAACATTTTTATACGATTTGAGGTAAAAATTTGAAGATACCGCATTAACCTATTTTTTAGAGAAATAGTAAAATACGAGATGAGTTGAATTTGGATTTTTTCTTAAAATTGTAATTATTTCCCTAAAATGCTGACATTTCAAAGAAATTTGAGTGTTTTCTTAACATTTTAATTCCTGTTCGAAATAATGATTTCTTTCTTAAAACTTTTACAAAAATTAGTTTACGAAAATGTGATTTTGATCAAAATTAAAAATAAAATAGGTTTTTAAATGTCATAACTTCGTGAAAGAAACCTAAAATTTCTTTAAAAGCAAAACAGAGAAAATTTAAAATTTCTACAACAAATTGTAAAATAAAAAGTGTTCAGAAAATGTTGAGAAAAAACTCGTAAGCGAAATTGGGGGGCTGCAGTTCCACAGCGCCTATACGCCAGCCGCCACTGCTTATTTGGTTATTGCTAGGTAACTCTATGTCCCTTGAATTTAAACACTAACATTGATGTTCCGAATAATTCTCTGGTCGAGGGTCGGATTTAGACTTGATAAGGCCCCAAGTCACAAGCTATTTGAGACACAGGGCCCTTTCTAACTATAGACATGTGTCAGTGCCAAATATGATTTCTTTAGGGGCCCCCAAGGCACTGGAGGCCCTAAGCTTTGGGTGATGGGGGGAGCTGTTGGATCTTTGAGGATGATGAAAAAATTGGTTTAATGTTGTGTTTTCTCAATAATTTTCCGATTTGATCTATTACTCCTTGATCATAAGGAAGAAAAGCTTTAGAAGAAATTAACTCTTTCGTTATCCATTTTTGGTTTAAGTTATTGAAAACAATTGAAATGAATTACTAATTATTTCAATAAGTTATATACTAGATACAACAAACTTTGACAAAATGAATATTACCATCTGTATCACATTGAAAATGACCCCAATTGAATTAGTTATAGAGATTTCGGTTATAACGACGATAAGTCACTATATCCGAAAAATCGACATCTTGATACTTTAAACTCAACAAGACAGTTTAGAAGTTTCTAAAACTGAAAAATCGTTACAATTGAAGTCGTTATAAACGGAATTATCTAGATAAAGTGAGTTTGTAAACAATTCTGGCTCTGCCTATTAAAATGCATTACACTGATGATAATTAAAGAAGAATTAATATATGATAATGATAATTAATCGATGTCCATGAGGACAGGAAAATTATTTAATCTACCATATCAACTTTGCCCTCTTTGCAAATTTGTTGACATTCGACGGTCAGCTCATTTATCTGAACCCTGAATATTACTATCTCTGTCACATTACAAATAGCCCCAATTGAATTAATTACAGTGGTTTCGGTTATAACGACGATAAATCATTTAGTCGTTATATCCGAAAAATCGACATCTTGATACTTTAAACTCCAGAAGACAGATTAGAAGTTTCTAAAACTGGAAAATCGTTACAACTGAAGTCGTTATAAACGGAATTATCTAGATAAATTAAGTTTATGAAAAATTCTGGATTTGTTTACTACAACTACAACAATGGAATTAATTATAGTTATTTCGGTTATAACGACGATAAGTCACTTAGTCGTTATATCCGAAAAATCGACATATTGATACTTTAAACTCAAGAAGACAGTTTAGAAGTTTCTAAAACTGGAAAATCGTTACAACTGAAGTCGTTATAAACGGAATTATCTAGATAAAGTGAGTTTGTGAACAATTCTGGCTCTGTCTACTAAAAAATGTCAGCCTGGGGAAAATTAAAGAACAACTGTTATATAATAATAATATAATAATAAATCGATGTCCACGAGGACATGAAAATTATTTTATCTTCCATATCAACTTTCGCCCTGTTTGCAAATTTGCTGACATTCGACGGTGAGCGCATTTATCTGAACCCGAATATCTCCAACGCTCTCGACATGTGCCGATTCGTTTTGTTTGCCCTCCAACATGTAAACTCGTTGTTTTCGCGTTTTCTGTTTAATATTTTCACTTATCGCCGTCGACCGGAGTGTGATTTATCGTTTTCGACCAATTGAGAACTATTCAACAATTAGGAACGTAAATCACGTATCGGACGCATTATCGCTCGAGCATTTCTGCGTTTTAAGGTGAAAAGCCACGTTTTCACGTATCGACGGACGGAAATCGGCGGGAAATGGCAAATTAGCTCGATACGGCGAAAATAGCGCGAGGGGACGCACGGGGGGGCTGGTGGAACTGAAGCGATTCATTCAAAACGAGACGTGGACTCGTATATCGTACCCGTTGGCTGTAATTTTGTTTTCAGATGCTTAGAATCTTGTTTGCTGCCTAGAAACTTGTTGGCATACAAACAATACTTGGTTTGAATTAATTTACTGTCGCATGGATGACGATTGAAAAACCATATGGACCTTCTATGGATAGTCGAATCTCAAGCAGCATAAAATTGCTGAAAAGACCCAAAACAAGCACTTGGCTTGTTTAAAAATTTTCAGTTCTGATAAGGTCCAAAAGTTCTAGACTTCGGTTATAACGACGATACCATTACGTCGCTTGATTCGCAAGCTGCTAAATTCCAAAACACATTTTCGACATTTTGATGATATTTAAAGTCAGCCCAAGCACATTCGTCGTTATAACCGAAAAATTGAACTGATATGAAATAGCTTTGAATAAAATATGATACAGCAATTAAATCATTTAAATAATAATTGGCCAAAATAGATTTTTGCCTGTCAATTTGTTTTAAATTCAATTCTAATTTGTTACTTCAGAAATGGTTATTGTCATGTTGACAACATAAATTCTGGAACAATGATGGAATAATGGAAATTTTATAGTCGACTCTTTTTTTTTATTGAAGTTTGTCATACAAAATTTTTTTTCTGGTTCAACGGTTTTGTCCTTGGTTATCTTTAAAAATTGATGTACAAATCTTGTCCCCTCAAACCAAAAAAGATTAAAAAATTTAATCTAACGTGTTTCGATAGCTATAGTACCTCTCTGAAGATGACAGCTTGGTTATCGAAACGCGTTAGAGCAACTGTTGTATTTTTTAATCATGTCTTTTGGTGGAACGGACTGGTCTTTGGTTATCTTCAAAAATTGAAAAACAAAACTTATCCCCTGAAACCAAGAAAGATTAAAAACTACAACAAAGGTTGCTTCTAACGCGTTTCAACAGCCAAGCTACCTTTTTTAGAGAGATCCTGTATCTCTCTCACGCGTTAGAGCAACCTTTTATGTGTTTTCTAACCCTTCTTGGTTTCTTGAAAATTGAAAAACAAAACTTGTCCCCTGAAACCAAGAAAGATTAAAAAATACAACAAAGGTTGCTCTAACGCGCTTCAACAGCCAAGCTATCATCTTTAGAGAGATCCTGTATCTCTCTCACGCTTTAGAGTAACCTTTTATGTGTTTTTTAATCTTTCTTGGTTTCTTGAAAATTGAAAAACAAAACTTGTTCCCTGAAACCAAGAAAGATTAAAAAATACAACAAAGGTTGCTCTAACGCGTTTCAACAGCCAAGCTATCATCTTTAGAGAGATCCTGTATCTCTCTCACGCGTTAGAGCAACCTTTTATGTGTTTTTTAATCTTATTTGGTTTCTTGAAAATTGAAAAACAAAACTTGTCCCCTGAAATTAAGAAAGATAAAAAATACAACAAAGGTTGCTCTAACGCGTTCCAACAGCCAAGCTATCTTCTTTAGAGAGATCCTGTATCTCTCTCACGCATTAGAGCAACCTTTTATGTGTTTTTTCATTTTCCTTGGTTTCTTGAAAATTGAAAAACAAAACTTGTCCCCTGAAATCAAAAAATATTAAACAATACGACACAGGTTGCTCTAACACGTTTCAACAGCCAACCTATTATCTTTGGAGAGATTCTGCATATCTCTCACGCGTTAGAGCAACCTTTTATGTGTTTTTTAATCTTTCTTGATTTCTTGAAAATTGAAAAACAAAACTTATCCCCCAAAACCAAGAAAGATTAAAAAATACAACAAAGGTTGCTCTAAGGCGTTTCAACAGCCAAGCTACCATCTTTAGAGAGATCCTGTATCTCTCTCACGCGTTAGAGCAACCTTTTATGTGTTATTTTAATCTTTCTTGGTTTCTTGAAAATTGAAAAACAAAAGTTGTCCCCTGAAACCAAGAAAGATTAAAAAATACAACAAAGGTTGCTCTAACGCGTTTCAACAGCTAAGCTATCATTTTTAGAGAGGTCCTGTATCTCTCTCACGCGTTAGAGCAACCTTTTATATGTTTTGTATTCTTTCTTGGTTTCTTGAAAATTGAAAAACAAAACTTGTCCCCTGAAACCAAGAAAGATTAAAAAATACAACAAAGCTTGCTCTAACGCGTTCCAACAGCCAAGCTATCTTCTTTAGAGAGATCCTGTATCTCTCTCACGCGTTAGAGCAACCTTATATGTGTTTTTTAATCTTTCTTGGTTTCTTGAAAATTGAAAAACAAAACTTGTCCCCTGAAACCAAGACAGATTAAAAAATACCACACAGGTTGCTCTAACGCGTTTCAACAGCCAAACTATCATTTTTAGAGAAATCCTGTACCTCTCTTATACGTTAGAGCAACCTTTTATATGTTTTTTATTCTTTCTTGGTTTCTTGAAAATTGAAAAACGAAACTTGTCCCCTGAAATCAAGAAATATTAAACAATACATCAAAGGTTGCTCTAACGCATTTCAACAGCCAACCTATTATCTTTAGAGAGATCCTGCATGTCTCTCACGCGTTAGAGCAACCTTTTATGTGTTTTTTAATCTTTCTTGGTTTCTTGAAAATTGAAAAACAAAACTTGTCCCCTGAAATCAAGAAATATTAAACAATACAACAAAGGTTGCTCTAACGCGTTTCAACAGCCAACCTATTATCTTTAGAGAGATCCTGCATGTCTGTCACGCGTTAGAGCAACCTTTTATGTGTTTTTTAATCTTTCTTGGGTTCTTGGTTTCAGGGGACAAGTTGTGTATTTCAATTTTTTAATCTTTCTTAATTTCAGAGGACAAGATTTATATATCAATACAAATCTTTGTACTATTTCATGGAAATATGTCACTACAAATACCTGAGGCTTTTCTGCACCATTGCAAAACCATCAGATGCCTTAAAATTGGATTAATTTTTTAAATAATGTAGCTAAATACTGGTCCTTTTCTGTACCACCACAAAACCATCAGATGCCTTAAAAGTGGATTAATGTTTAAAACAATGTAGCAAAATATCAATATAATAATGGATTTCGTTTACAATGACCCCATTTCTAAATTTATAGCGACTTTTGTATGACTCCGATGAAAATACAAATTGCTTAGTTGTTTATTAAGTTTTCTTTGCTTCTTAAATTAAATAAAAAATTGAAAAATCTAATGAACATTTTTCGAATTTTTACATATCACTAATGTGACGTTTAACATCATGTCTATTCACGTTAAAATACCATCAAGATAAAAGTTTATGAAAGAGGCAGAGAGTCTGTAACGTTTAAAAACGTTTTGACACGGTGCGATATTGCTAACCATTTCGCGTGAGATGTTTTTATATTGGTTGGTATCGCCTACGTTTTATACCACTTATGGTATCGCCTACGTATGAAAACGGCCGTTTAAAAAACGTGTCAAGCTAGCATAAAGCGATATTACTCCCATTTGTCGCTCGCGAAAGGGTTGGCAGTATCGCGTCGGGTAAAAACTCTCCTTTGATATTAGGTGCGGCCTATTTCGGGCTTCTTAACAAGTTATCATATATTCTGAGTCATAATAATAATTTGTAGCTGACAATAATGTCTTTATTTATGACAATAATGTCATAAATAATGACATTATTATCTTTGACAAATGCAAATCAGCGATGAATTAAATTCCAAATTTTAAGAAATAAACGACAAAATTAGAGAGAAAAATATTAGGCCCAACTTTGGGATTAGTCGAAACTTGGCTATAACAAGGGGGGTTTCGGGAACAAAAATTTTAAACCTAAAATATCGATTTATTTTTAGAAATTTTGAACTGTTGAGAAAAAAGTCGAGTATTTGGGTAATAAAATTTCTCGGTTTAAACACAACATTTTTAGGTCCTAAAATTGAATATAAATCCCTCTATGATACAAATTCGGAGATTAGTGTCAGTTTATTTCAAGTTTTGAGAAAAAAAAAACAAAATATCGATATTTTCGAATTTTTCACTTTTGAAGTTGAAAATTCTATTTTTTTTTCTAAAGCTTTTAAGTTATGCTCATTTCTGTGACTGTAAGACTCACGGAGTTCAGATTCGAATAGTAATTTTTTTCGAGTTTCAATTTTCGTCAACATCCCTTCGCAGGGCACTCACGAAAAATCCTCTGATGTGTAATAGAATTCGATAGTGCGCGGTAATGAGGGGTGAAGGTAAAAATGGAATTGGGTTGTAGGTATTTCGGTGTGCGAGTTTGTGTGTCCGTTCGGCCAGCTGGTCTGGCGAGGGGTTGAATGAGGAAGGGCACCATTACTGTGCACGGCGACAGGCCATGAATCAAGCCAGTCAGGCCGCTTGCTCTAGGATGCGTTCCGTTGAGATTCTCCACTCTGCTCTGATTGTTCCCTCTCTCTCGTTTCAAGGGGGCCACTCGTCGAATTCATTTGAAAAATCGAGCGTAAAATAAAAATTGTTTCATGGCAGATTTTTTCGAAAGATAGTATGCGGCATGACGTGGACCAAATAAACCCCCCAGCTCCACGTTAAAGTTGTTTGGTACGAGTTAAGATTTTTTCTCTTTTTATAGTGTTTATCCTGATTTGTCGTTTAATTGTAAAAAAACTTTGTAACTTTTTCTTTCAAAATATATGTTCGGCCCTTTGTCTCAGCTGGCTGTGGAGTATTGTATAGTGACGGCTACGGTACTCTGCCGTAATTACTGTGTTGCAAGTAATTAATAAAGCTCTTCCACTCTGCTCTGATTCTCTCTCTCTCTCTCTCTCTCTCTCTCTCTCTCTCTCTCTCTCTCTCTCTCTCTCTCTCTCTCTCTCTCTCTCTCTCTCTCTCTCTCTCTCTCTCTTATTTTCTCTCTATTATTTTCTCTCTCTTATTTTCTCTCTTTTTCTTTAACTCCCTAACTCTTTTTCTCTCGTTTTAAGGGGTATAGAGTATAAAATAAAAATCCTTTCATTTGATTGCGTTTGCAGATTTTTTCAAAAGATCCTATGTAGCAGAACATGGACCAAATAACTCGCCATTAAAATTGTCGGGTATGTGTTAATATGTTTTTTCTTTTTATGGTGTTTATTTTGATTTTTCGTCAAATTGTAAAACAATTTGAAATTTTTTTTTTCAAAATACATATTCTGTTCTAACGTCTCAACTGGCTGTGAAGTATTGTATATTGATGGCTACGGTTACTCTGCCATAATTACTGTGTTGCGTGTAATTAATAAACCTGTGTTGGCACCTACAATATTCATCCAAATGAGATAATGAACGACAAATTTAATCTGCATTGTAGGCTTCAGCTAATCAACGTTTTTTATTTAAAAATAATCGTAATATAAATGAGGCCTTGGATATCAATTTATATAATTTTTTTCTCTTTGTTACAACTTTGAAAAAGTCTGCAGTTTTCAGATAATCTACAACTCAATATATATCAACTCAACCAAACTTTAAATTTTATCTTTGGAAGCCCAAGGGTGCAGAAGGGGGATGGTCATTTGTTGAAAGCTGATCATCAAGTCTTTTGGACTAAAAATTAGATATTTAAAACTTTTTAAGCTATCGAATTGAAATTTTTACCTCTAATTTCGAAGCAGCAGTCATTTTAAAAATGTACATGGTTAATTACATGACGTTTTAACCCGTACAAAGGCTTTTATAACTTTTAAAAAGAATTAAAAACTTTTAAAAAGAATTAAAAACTTTTAAAAAGAATTAAAAACTTTTAACAAGAATTAGAAACTTTTAAAAAGAAAAAAATTAAAAGTTTTAATTATTTAAAAAAGGAAGGTTTCATTAATTTTGAAGACGGATGCTTAGAAAAGATAGGAAATCGAAAGGAAAACCATTCGGCCTTTAAAAGAGTCGCAAATCAATCTATAAATCCTCCCTGACATGGCGCTAGTAATCGCCATGGTTTACGACTTTATATGTCAACAGATACTTATCACGTTATCATTCCCAACAGGAGGACTGATAAGACCGAGTAATCATAGCGAAACATCGTTAACTATTCAACAAAAAATCTTTAACTATAATGATTTCGCCGCATAATTATTTATATTCTTCTACCCTTGAAACTAATAAGAAAATAATTGCATCTATGTTGCATCTTGGGTTTCATCAATCAACCCACCTGATGAAAACTAAAACAGAAATTTTAATAAATAAATATAAAAATAATAAAATTAATCGGTTTGGCTCATGATGCTGGGGATGCGACACATCCATAAAATTAATGTTAAATGCTCGAACAGCCTTATCTAATCCCGTTGCATATTAAATATTTCATTTTGAGATACGAAAAATATGCCAAAAATTGCCCAACATAACCCAAAGTCACAGCAGGTGAACTGTAATTTATAGAAATTTCGCGAATTTTTCGAATCTTGCGGCATCCATGAAGAAAAAGGATGATTCATTTAAAAAACTTCGGTTGGCATCAAATGTTTCCTTCATAGATTCAGAAAAATGATCGTCGGAAAATACCTCTTGAATAGTAACCCGTTTATAACACTTAGAGTTACGTCGCGATCTCATTTTTTTTAGAGATTATTTCCCTGCAATTGGTTATCATTATCGGCCGATTTACATGTGAAAATGTAAATCATCCAACAACATTTTTGGGATCTTGGGGTTCGAAAGTATCATTTAATGACATGTTTTTGTCTTACATGTACAACCTAAGCAATGTTTGTTTCATTTGATTCCCGATTGCACAGCCGTCGCATTCTTCTTCTTATTTAGCAATGTCGAAGACGAATGGAGTCAGTGGCGCTAAAAGCGGGTGCAAATTGTAACCAAGAATAATTTTTTCGAGGTAAATATACCCAAAATAATCTCGTTTTTCTGTCATAATTATTTTCTCCTACTTTTTTATTTTTCAATTCATGACATTACGGCTGAGATACTTTGTTTACGTAGTGTCTTTATACATTCAAGTACAAGACAAGGAAATTTTACGGTGCGTAAAAAAATGAGCCTATCTGGGCCATCTGCCCTGCCGTATCGATTACCCAACCGAATAAATAACGAAAGATACCAATAAATTCACCTGTAGGGGTGTTTAAAAATGCCCAAACTGAATTAAAATCTCCGTTTAATTAAAACCCGCCGTTTTCATCGGCTGATCGATATAAACAACATTTCAAATACGCGCCCTCTACAAAGTGTCCCACCAACTGCCATCTAGCGTGTCAAGCTCACGCCACACTAGACTCGAACAATAAAAATACATCATTCGCCAAACACACCTGACAAAGTGAAACAGTGCATCTTTGATTTATAAACTCGTAAATCCCGGTTATATATTATAACGCGATGACAAAATTCTGGAATAAATGTTGCCTAGTATTTGTCACGTCCGTCCGGGAAAATGGGAGGAAAGTTGAAGTGCCGTCGCGTTATGGGGTCGCGTGTGGGGGAACAATGACAAGCGATTTGAGAATCGGGCTACGGCGCGAGATGCTGGGTGGTCAAGTCATTTTGTAGATACAATGGACCCCTAGTGGTACCTTGAAATTTATAATTAATTGGCACGTCGATGTACATTAATTTGCTTCAGCTACGCGAAAGCTGGTTGTGGGGAGGAAATACTTCCACCTTCTGAAGTCCCATTTCAATTCGAACCGAAACAGAAACGAATGAACTTTGGAACAAATGCCTCACCAAGTGGATTATTTTAATGACACAACGCAAATATCTCAAGTAAAAAGCATTCAGACATCTATAATATCTAACACGGTTGTTTACAAAAAAATATGGCAACAATAGCCCACACTCGGAAGTAGTTGAGAACTGTCAGGTATATGAAAAAAAATGATCTGTCGATAAACAATACACGTTTTAAAAAATTTCTGTCGCCATCACACAGGATCACAAAACTCAAAACGTCGGAAAATAACTCTCCAGTATTAACCACTTTGCGACACTTGCATATACATATGCAGCAAATTTAATTTTATTACTTACAGTCTTTATATCAACCCATCTTGCGATTTCACCTTTTTTTTTTTTGTGTAACTTTCTTTTGCAATTCGTTGTTACCTGATTTTCATATAAGAAAGCGAATCAACCAACAACTTCTTCGCAATCCTCGGAAGAGTTTCGCCTCTGGTATGGTGGACATACTGAGTTACCGTGCTCTTCTGTCTAAACTTTCTTATCCTTTGTACCAATTTTCAATTCCGAAGAGTTTCGCCTCTGGTATGGTGGACATACTGAGTTACCGTGCTCTGACGTTTTGAAATTGGCCTCTTCATTCTTTCATTTTTGCATATTCCTTTATATTTCCCCTTTTTTATTTATTTTTCGTGTTTTTGTTCCTGAAGAAGCCCCCTACGATGGTGGGCGAAACGTCGAACACTTTTAGTAGTTCTTTGACATGGTCCAATCCCGGAAGAAGTATATCCTGTACCAGTATCATCTTATGATTTTCGTATTGTCAACGTTAAGCATTTTTTTGTGAAATGGACTGCTCCTTGATTTTCCGAAAATGATAGCTTGGCTATCGAAACGCGTTGAGTATTTGTTGTATTTTTTAATCCTTCTTGGTTTCAGGGAAGAAGATTTGTATATAAGCTAGCAATGTTTCGTTTGTTTTGCCCTACTCCTAACTGCGCAGCCGTCATTTCTTCTTCTTATTGTTATTATTCTCCTCCTCCTTCTTATTATTCTCCTCCTCCTTCTCCTACACCTTCTTTTGCTTCTAAATCTCCTTTTTCTCCTTCTCCTTCTCTTTCTCCTTCTCCTTCTCCTCTTCTTCCTCTTTCTCTTTCTCTTTCTCTTCTTTTTTCTCTTTCTCTTCCTTTTCCTTTTTCTCTTCCTGTTCCTCTTCTTCTTCCTCTTCTCCTTCGTCTTCCTCTTCCTCTTTTTCTTTATCTTTCTCTTCCTCTACCTCTTCCTCTACATCTTCCTCTTCCTCTTCCTCTTCCTCTTCCTCTTCCTCTTCCTCTTCCTCTTCCTCTTCCTCTTCCTCTTCCTCTTCCTCTTCCTCTTCCTCTTCCTCTTCCTCTTCCTCTTCCTCTTCCTCTTCCTCTTCCTCTTCCTCTTCCTCTTCCTCTTCCTCTTCCTCTTCCTCTTCCTCTTCCTCTTTCTCTTTCTCTTTCTCTTTCTCTTTCTCTTTCTCTTTCTCTTTCTCTTTCTCTTTCTCTTTCTCTTTCTCTTTCTCTTTCTCTTTCTCTTTCTCTTTCTCTTTCTCTTTCTCTTTCTCTTCCTCTTTCTCTTTCTCTTTCTCTTTCTCTTCCTCTTCCTCTTTCTCTTTCTCTTCCTCTTCCTCTTCCTCTTCCTCTCCCTCTTTCTCTTCCTCCTCTTATTTCTCTTCCTTTTCTTCTTTCTCTTCCTCCTCTTATTTCTCTTCCTTTTCTTCTTCCTCTTCCTCTTTCTTTTCCTCTTTGTCTTCCCCTTCCTCTTCTATTTCCTCTTCCATTTCCTCTTCCTCTTCCTCTTCCTCTTCCTCTTCCTCTTCCTCTTCCTCTTCCTCTTCCTCTTCCTCTTCCTCTTCCTCTTCCTCTTCCTCTTCCTCTTCCTCTTCCTCTTCCTCTTCCTCTTCCTCTTCCTCTTCCTCTTCCTCTTCCTCTTCCTCTTCCTCTTCCTCTTCCTCTTCCTCTTCCTCTTCCTCTTCCTCTTCCTCTTCCTCTTCCTCTTCCTCTTCCTCTTCTCTTCTCTTTCTCTTTCTCTTTCTCTTTCCTCTTTCTCTTTCTCTTTCTCTTTCTCTTTCTCTTTCTCTTTCTCTTTCTCTTTCTCTTTCTCTTTCTCTTTCTCTTTCTCTTTCTCTTTCTCTTTCTCTTTCTCTTTCTCTTTCTCTTTCTCTTTCTCTTTCTCTTTCTCTTTCTCTTTCTCTTTCTCTTTCTCTTTCTCTTTCTCTTTCTCTTTCTCTTTCTCTTTCTCTTTCTCTTTCTCTTTCTCTTTCTCTTTCTCTTTCTCTTTCTCTTTCTCTTTCTCTTTCTCTTTCTCTTTCTCTTTCTCTTTCTCTTTCTCTTTCTCTTCTCTTCCTCTTCCTCTTCCTCTTCCTCTTCCTCTTCCTCTTCCTCTTCCTCTTCCTCTTCCTCTTCCTCTTCCTCTTCCTCTTCCTCTTCCTCTTTCTCAACCTCTTCCCCTTCCTCTTCCTCTTCCTCTTCCTCTTCCTCTTCCTCTTCCTCTTCCTCTTCCTCTTCCTCTTCCTCTTCTTCTTCTTCTTCTTCTTCTTCTTCTTTACATTTAATTGAACCATAGGAGCTTTGGAGCCAGTGATAATGTAAAAACGTGTTTAAATTATTATTTTATTTATTTTTTTCCAGCGTAATTAGGCCTAATTTTTCTTTTAATAACGTTCTCGTATCTTTATCTTCCCTTAAAATTAATCTCATTATGACTGAAACATGTAGAAAGTTATTTGCATGTCTCTTTTTAATTAAATTAACATTGAAAACTGAAATAAATAAAATGTCACACAGCTATTAACCAAGTTGATAAATCAAACATTTTTCTGTTGCGTGTTGTCAATTAAACATCTATATGTAAATATACGTCCACACCACATTAAGGAAACGTTCGAAAGAAAACAAAAAAATAACAGTATGAATTCTTTATTGTTGCATTCATGATTTTGCATAACGACAAAGGAGATGGACAACGAGATATGGCGTAAGTGCGGCTCGGTATCTGATGGTGAAATTGTATTCGTTAAGTATTTCCTGAAACTTTTCTTAATTTATAATTTTCCATTATTTACATATACGTTGAAAATTCCGCATTTTTAGTACCTGCGAGTCGTTAAAAAAGAATAAATTTGATGGATATTAATATCGTGCTATTTTCAGCGAGTACATTGAAAATTACCATAAAAAAATCTTTTCGCTTTGTCGCTGAAAGCGACCAAAATTTTTATAAGGCACGTAGATTTTTTCTCATTTGAAGAGGGTGGGGCTTTGAAGAAACGTTTTTAGCATATATACTATGAAGAAGTAAGAAGAAATATTTCTACATGAAAATAATAACTAAATGACTTCCTCCGTTGCAGTATACTAAATGGCGAGGTTTTATGGTTCAAGCAATGTTTTGTAATGAACTTTGAGGTTATATAGACCGCCTAATAGATAGTTCCAGGGTCAAATCTGAGCAGCGAAATTTAATTTGCTTTAAGTTACCTGTAACGAATCTATATTAAGTCAAACTAATTTGCCTCTAACGAACAATACCTGGGTGGTCTAGGGTGTAACAATGAGGTATGTCACGTCTTGGTACCAAGATCGAACCTCATTAACAGAAAAAAGTAATTTTCAAAAAATAAGCGCTGGCGCGTAAAGTTGAAGGCGAGTCGGGTTGAGGATGAATTGGGTGAGGGAATGACGGTTGAAGGGAGTGTGGGTTGAAACGGTGACGGGTTGCAGGGGTGAAGGGTTGAAGTGTTGAGCGGTTGAAAAGGGCCAAAATCCCATACTTTCTACTAAAAGTGAATCAGAAGCTAGGCATTTGTTGTGTCTAAGTAATTAAGCGACCAAAGGAGATAACGTTACGTAATTGTGCGATATCGAATATTCTAGTAAGCGTAAGTTACAAATAAAAACTGGTAAACATACTCTAGTTCATTGTAAATTAAAATTGATATCGTTTAGGTCTCAGTTATTCAATGATCTAATAAATAAAAGTGTTAAAAATCCACAACACTTGATTATGAATCTGTAAAACGTAGGGGTGAGGGGTTAAAAAGGGCCAAAGTGCTATCATTGACAAAGGGACCAACCCAAAGTGCCATATCATCTACCGAAGGCTACACAAGCTACATATTTATTTAGTGTTGACAAATAGTTAAATGCGCAAAGGAGATTTTGTCATTGTGTGATATCGAGTATTCTAGTATGCGTAAGGTACGAATATAAACTGGTAAACGTATCTTAGTTAATTGTAAATTAAATTTGATACCGTTTATGAGTAAGTTCTCCAGTGTTCTAATAAATAAAAGTGTTAGCTTGATACCTGTAACAAGTATTTTCATCAAAATAAGAAGAAGAATTTGCTTGAACCTTACAAGCTATTTCCGATATGACTTTACGTATTAATTAGACGAATACCTTCAGATGTACGTATATGGAGGGCAAGTTGTATCACCTAAGGGTAATAAACCAAATAAACCCATAAAATAAAATTAGTTTATGGATACGATTTCAAGCTGTCCAACTTAACGACTAATAAAAAGAACATAAACGTCACCGTAGTACATAAATTTCCGGGTGCGTGTTCTACACAGATATGACAAGATGATCTCGACAGGGGATGCTCCATTCACGCGGAAAGAAAATCCTCATCCCGAACGGAATCCCGACACATGAAAACTACCCTCCCGATAATTACTACTACGAATTACGTTTTATTCTACGTATTACGTATTATGCTACGTATTACGTATTATTCTGTTACAAATTACATAAATTCGTGCTCGCGTGAATTTCTTTAAATATTTCCAACTTCTAGTGTAGATAAGCGAGCACGGCGGGGTACGAAAGGGGGGATATTGTGCAGGTTTATAAAAAGTCTGGACAAAAACCAGAGAGGGAACTGGGACGGCCGTAGATCACCGAATTGGTGACGTGCTTTCCGTTTGTGACCCTGTTCGGTTTTAGCCCTTTGCGCCGTCTGCGACTGAATGCAGGGGCGACCTTAAGCAGTTCTCTAAACGAGGTTTAAGAATTGGAAAGTGTGAGATATTAGACGAGATGGTGACGTACCAAAATTTTCAACTAATCGACAAATTAAGTTAAAAAAAATTAGTGATTATTTGTTACACTCTTTCACTTTTTTTATTTATTTTTTTTACACTCACTAATACATAATATGTGCCGGATTAACCACGTAGCAAGGGTTAATAAATGCGATGGGCCCTTCGCCTTGGAGGACCCTACGACCCCCCGCCTGTGTGCAAAAACTTTGTTAAATAAGGCTAGTCGGTGTCAACCCAACTAAACAGGCGAAATACCCATTTTTTTTCAGTTTCTTTACCGATTTAAATAAATCCTACTTTTATTAAATTAAAATTTTGCTTTTTTTAAATAAATCTTTGTCAATTTAAATTTCGAGTCTTTCCCAAGTTTTGACTTTTTTCAAAATTTGAATTTTTTTCGAAATTCCTTCATCTTGAACGTTTTCACGATTGTGAAAATTTTGGTTTTTCTTCAAAACTTGAAACTTTCGAGAATTTCTGCTTTAAAAAAATAACTTTTTTCTTAATTTTCTTTTCTTTGAAAATATATTTACTAAATAGTTACAGTTTTCTCTCGAAAATTTCGGATGTTTTTGAAAATTTCGAAATTTGCTGCCTTTAAAAATTTGTACTTTCTGTAAATTTCAATGTTTTTCTGCCGAATTTCAACTATTTTCATATTTTCCTTGAAAATGTATTTTGTGAATAGTTGCAGTTTTCTCTCGAAAATTTTTGGTTTTTTTATAAAACTTAAAAATGTTCTGCTTCAAAAAAATTGACTTTTTAAAATTTGGATTTTTTTCTGCAGAACATCAACATTTTTCTTAATTTTCGTTTTTTCTTTGAAATATGTATTTTATGAATAGTTGCAGTTTTCTCTCGAAAATTTCGAATATTTTTGAAAACTTCCAAATTTTCTGCTTCCAAAAAATTGCACTTTCTGAAAATTTCGATTTTTTTCTACCGAATTTCAACTATTTTCTTAGTTTTCGTCTTTACCTTGAAAATGTATTTTAGGAATAGCTGCAGTTTTTTCCCGAAAATTTTCGGTGTTTTTCGCAATCTTTAAAATTTTCTGCTTCAAAAAAATTGAGTTTCTGAAAATTTTGATTTTTTCTGCAGACTGAAATTTTCTGTTTCAAAATAATTGAGTTCACGAAAATTTCGATTTTTTTTGCAAATTATCAGCCTTTTTTTAATTATCATTTTTTCTTTGAATTTTTATGAATAGTTAGTTTTCTCTCGAAAATTTTGGATATTTTTGAAACTTTCGATTTTTTTCTACCAAATTTCAACTATTTTCTTTATTTTAGTCCTTTCTTTGAAAATGCATTTTAAAAATAGTTTCAGTTTTCTGGAAAATTTTTGTTTCTTTCGAAAACTTTTTTCTGCTTCAAAAAAATCGACTTTTTGAAAATTTGTTTTTTTTTCTGCAGATTATCAAAATTTTTCTTAATTTTCGTTTTTTCTTTGAAAATGTATTTCATGAATAGTTGCAGTTTTCTCTCGAAAATTTCGGTTTTTTTCGAAAACTTTATAATTTTTTGTTTCAAAAGAATTGACTTTCTGAAAGTTTCGATTTTTTCCTGCAGAATGTCGACTTTTTTCTTAATATTCGTTTTCTCTTTGAAAATGGATTTAATGAATAGTTGCAGTTTTCTCTTGAAAATTTCGAATATTTTTGAAAACTTCGAAACTTCTGCTTTTAAAAAATTATACTTTCTGTAAATTTCAGTTTTTTCTGCCGAATTTCAACTGTTTTCTTAATTTTCCTCTTTTCCTTGAAGGTGTATTTTATCAATGGTTGCAGTTTTCTCTCCAAAATTTTCGGTTTTTTGCGAAAACTTTAAAATTTTCTGCTTCAAAAAAATTGAGTTTCTGAAGAGATTTCTGAGATTATCAACCTTTTTCTCAATATTCGTTTTTTCTTTGAAAATGTATTTAATGTATAGTTGCAGTTTTCTCTTGAAAATTTCGGATAATTTTGAAAAATTCAAAGTTTTCTGCTTTTAAAAAATTGTACTTTCTGTAAATTTCAGTTTTTTCTGCCGAATTTCAACTGTTTTCTTAATTTTCCTCTTTTCCTTGAAGGTGTATTTTATCAATGGTTGCAGTTTTCGCTCCAAAATTTTCGGTTTTTTTCGAAAACTTTAAAATTTTCTGCTTCAAAAAAATTGAGTTTCTGAAGAGATTTCTGAGATTATGAACCTTTTTCTCAATATTCGTTTTTTCTTTGAAAATGTATTTAATGAATAGTTGCAGCTTTCTCCCGAAAATTTCGAATATTTTTGAAAACTTCGAAATTTTCTGCTGTTAAAAAATATTACTTTCTGAAAATTTCAATTTTTTTCTACCGAATTTCAACAATTTTCTTAATTTTCGTTTTTTCTTTGAAAATATATTTTAAGAATACTGGCAGTTTTCTCTCGAAAATTTCGGTTTTTTTCGAAAACTAAAATTTTCTGCTTCAAAAAAATTGAGTATCTGAAAATTTCGATTTTTTTTTCGGCAGATTATCAACCTTTTTCTCAATATTCGTTTTTTCTTGGAAAATGTATTTAATGCATAGTTGCAGCTTTCTCCCGAAAATTTCGAATATTTTTGAAAACTTCGAAATTTTCTGCTGTTAAAAAATTTTACTTTCTGAAAATTTCAATTTTTTTCTACCGAATTTCAACAATTTTCTTAATTTTCGTTTTTCTTTGAAAATATGTTTTAAGAATACTAGCAGTTTTTTCTCGAAAATTTCGGTTTTTTTCGAAAACTAAAATTTTCTGCTTCAAAAAAATTGAGTTTCTGAAAATTTCGGTTTTTTTTTTCGGCAGATTATCAACCTTTTTCTCAATATTCGTTTTTTCTTTGAGAATGTATTTAATGAATAGTTGCAGCTTTCTCCCGAAAATTTCGAATATTTTTGAAAACTTCGAAATTTTCTGCTGTTAAAAAATTTTACTTTCTGAAAATTTCAATTTTTTTCTACCGAATTTCAACGATTTTCTTAATTTTCGTTTTTCTTTGAAAATATATTTTAAGAATAGTGGCAGTTTTCTCTCGAAAATTTCGGTTTTTTTCGAAAACTTTAAAATTTTCTTCTTCAAAATAATTGACTTTCTGAAAATTTCGATTTTTTCTGCAGAATTGTAATTTTTTTCTTGATTTATATAGAAAATGTATTTTAGGAATAGTTGCAGTTTTCCCTCGAAAGTTTTCTATTTTTTTGAAAGTCTGACGAAAAATTTCGAGTTTTTTAAAATTTTAACTCTTTTAAAAATTGCAAATATTATTTATAGCGTTTTTGTTAAGAGTTTTTTTAAGCTTGGATTTTTTCAAAATAGAAATTTTGTTTTAAACTTAGACTTTCTTGAGTAATTGAGTAAATAAATAAATAAATAAATTTTGACTTCTTGTAGTTATTTGGACTTTTTTAAAGACGTTTGATTTTTTCCCAAAACTTTGACTTTTATCAAATTGATTAATTTTTTGGAAATTTTGCCTTTTAAAGGTTTCGATTTTTTCAAAGTGTTTTAAAAATGGTTATTTGTTTTTAAATTTCGACTCGAAAGTTTAGATTTTTATTTTAAGGTTCGCTTCTTGAAAAATTTGATTTTTTTTTTTTGAAAATTGCTACCTTTTGTGCTTTAAAAAAATGGACTCTGAAAATTTCGTTTTTTTTTCTGCACAATTTCGACTTTTTTCTTGATTTTCGTTTTTTTTTTCTGGGAATGGATTTTATGAATCGTTGCAGTTATCTCTCGAGAATTTCGAATATTTTTGAAAATCTGACGGAAAAAATTAAGGTTTTTTTCAAATTTCAACTTTTTTGAAAATAATAGCTCTTTTTCATTGTATTTTTAATAGAGTTGTGTCAAGTTTGGATTTTTTCAAAATAGCAATTTTTAAAAATTTAGCTTTACATTTTCAAAATTTGGAGTTCTTGTAGTAATTTGAACTTCTTTACAGTTTTTCGAATTTGTCTTAAAATTTTGAATTTTTCAAAATTTTTAATTTATTTCAAAATTTCCCCTCTTCAAAGTTTTGACTTTTCCAAAAATTTGTAACTCTTTTGAAAATGTCAATTGTTTTAAAAATGGTGATTTATTTTTTAAATTGCGACTCGAAAAATTAGATTTTTATTTTAAATTTCGCCTCTTGAAAAATTTGATTTTTTTTGAAAATTTTCACGTTTTGCTTTAAAAAAATGGACTTTGAAAATTTCGTTTTTTTGTGCACAATTTTGACTTTTTTCTTGATTTTCGTTTTTTTTCTGGAAATGGATTTTATGAATCGTTGCAGTTTTCTCTCAAAAATTTCGAATATTTTTGAAAATCTGACGGAAAGTTTCAGGTTTTTTCAATTTTTAGCTTTTTTGAAAATTACGACTGTTTTTGGTAGTAGTTTTTTTGATAAAGTTGTTTGAAGCTTGGATTTTTTCAAAATAGCAATTCCGTTTAAAAGTTTAGACTAAAGTTTTCAAATTTTTGAGTTCTTTTAGTAATTTGGACTTTTTTACAGACTTTGAATTTTTCTCAAAACTTCGACAATTTGAAGATTCCAAATATTTTTGTTAAGAGTTTTTTGAAGCTTGGATTTTTTCAAAATACCAATTTTGTTTTAAACCTTAGACTAACTTTTTTAAAATTTCGAGTTCTTTTAGTAATTTGGACTTTTTTACAGACTTTGAATTTTTCTCAAAACTTCGACAATTCAAAAATTCCACAAATTTTTGTCAAGAGTTTTGTGAAGCTTGGATTTTTTCAAAATAGCAATTTTGTTTTCAACCTTAGACTAACTTTTTTAAAATTTCGAATACTTGTAGTAATTTAGACTTTTTTACAGACTTTGAATTTTTCTCAAAACTTCGACTTTATCAAAATTTTTAATTTTTTCGAAAATTTCGCCTCTTGACAGTTTTGATTTTTCCAAAAATTTCCAATCTTTTGAAAATGTCGATTGGTTTGAAAATGGCGATTTTTTTTTTAAATTCCGTCTCAAAAGTTAAGATTTTTTACCTAAAATTTCGCTTCTTGAAAAATTTGATTTTTTTGAAAATTTCTATATTTTTTGAACATTTTACTTCTTTTGAGAAATGTTTACGACTTTTGGAAATGTCGGGTTTCTAAGGTGGACTTTTTCCAAAGTTTGGACCTTTTTGAAATTGACTGTTTTTTTAAATTTGAATTTTTACCAAAATTTGACTTCTAACCAAAATTTGACTTATTTCGAAACTTAAATTCTTAAATTTTTAATTTTTTTGAAAATTTCGCCTTTTGAAAGTTTTAACTTTTCCAAAAATTTTCTATCTTTTGAAAATGTCGATTGTTTTGAAAATGGCGATTTTTTTTTTGAAAATTCCGACTTAAAAGTTAAGATTTTTTACTTAAAATTTTGCTTCTTGAAAAATTTGATTTTTTTGAATATTTCTATATTTTTTGAACATTTTACTTCTTTTGAGAAATGTTTACGACTTTTGGAAATATCGGGTTTTTTGAGGCTGGACTTTTTCCAAAATTTGGACTTTTTTTGAAATTGACTGGTTTTTTAAATTTGAATTTTTACCAAAATTTGACTTCTAACCAAAATTTGACTTCTTTCGAAACTTTAACTTTTTAAATTTTTAATTTTTTTTAAAATTTCGCCTTTAGAAAGTTCTAACTTTTTCAAAAATTTCCATTCTTTTGAAAATGTCGATTGTTTTGAAAATGACGATTTTTTTTTGAAAATTCCTACTTAAAAGTTAAGATTTTTTACCTAAAAGTTCGCTTCTTGATAAATTTGTATTTTTATATTTTTCGAACATTTTACTTCTTTTGAGAATTGTTTACGATTTTTGGAAATATCGGGTTTTTTGAAGCTGGACTTTTACCAAAATTTGAACTTTTTTTTGAAATTAACTGTGTTTTTAAAATTTGAGTTATTACCAAAATTTGACTTCTTATCAAAATTTGACTTCTTACCAAAATTTGACTTCTTTTGAAACTTAAAGTTTTTTGAAAATTTCGACTCTTCCCCAAAAACTTGCTAAAAGCAAATTTTGACTTTTTTTTAATTTACGACTAATTTTCCAAATCGTGAGTTTTCAAAAATTGCATCATTTTATCAAATTTTTATTTTGAAGAGTTCAACCTTTCTAATTGTTGATTTTAAATAGCTTGAATTTTCGAAAATTTCGACATTTTTTTCAAAATTTAAACATTTTTATTTTAATTTTCACTCTAAATTTAAACTTTCTAAAACAAAGTTTGATTTTTTTTTCAAAATTTCAACCATCATAAATTTTAGAATTTTACCTTTTCAATACTTCTGTTATTTTAATACATTTCGACTTTTCTGATAATTTTGGCGTTTTTCCAAAATTTGAACGTTTCGAAAATTATGTTTTTTTTTTGTAAGTTTGTCTCGACATATTTTTAACATCTTGACTATTTTGAAATTTTAAATTACTATTCAGGTATCTTAAAAACTGCGACTTTTTTCACTATTTTTATTTTTTTTTTTTAATTTTCTCAATTTTTCAAATCCCCGAATTTTTTGAAAACGACTTTTCCAAAATTTTGATTTTTTTTTAATAGTGATTGTTTTGAAACTAACTTGAAATTTTGGCCTCTCAGAATTTTGGATTTTTTTCGAAATATTAACTTTTTTAAAATTTTTTACATGAATTTCATGTTTTTTATTAAAAAAAATCGAGTTCTCTTCCTTACAAAAAAGTGGTTTTAAGACAAAAATTCAGAATTCGGTTAAAACTCGAAATTTATTTTGGAAGAGAAATTTAATTCTTAGAGGCGTCAACATTTTGCAACCGAATTCCAAAATGTTTTCTAGAATAAATACTTTGAAAAAAATTGATTATTTTTTCAAAAGATATTTTTATTAAAACTTGGACTTGAATTTTAAAATTTCGATTCTCTAGTAGTTTCTAAGTTGTACGCAAAAAAGTTGTACCTTAGACTTTTTTTAAACATTTTGGACGGATTTCTGCCTTAAAACTGGACATTTTTTACTCAATATTTCTTATGAAACTCGAAAACAGTTTATCATTTTGATTCTAAAAGCAAATTTTGTATTTTTTTTAATAACTTTTTCTCATCAAAATGACTTATGTTAGTTAGGTCCAGAATATTAGATTTCTAGAGAAGTATGAAACGCCCATCCATTTGCCCAGTAAGTTTCGGAATTACGTAACTTAAAGGGGTCCATACACGTTACAATTACTAATAATTGATTTTACGCCACGGAGTTCGTTACAATATATGGCTAAGTTTGAGTAAAGGTGGAATTTGCTCTGAGAAGTCGTGCGGCGGCGTTATTATTATTTTCACCAACTTATAAATTTCTCATGAAGCCGAAGATTATCAATCTTTTCTGCATAAGCGATTGCAGTTATCCAGTTCGTCGAACGAGCGGTGTTTATGTCGTGAAAACGAGCGGGTAATCACTAAAAATTATGTCCCGCGCAATTGAATACATCCATAGGGTGAAATATCCCTAATCCGGCCGACAATAACCGTGTGCATGGCGGACGGCGAGCTCACGAGACGGCCCGCGAAAGCAGGACGCCGCAACGGCCTGCGAGCTACCAAGAACGAGATGCAAAGTATTGTGTGTGAGAAATTTGATTTAGTGGCCGTGTTAGCGATCGTATCGCGAATCCAGATTGAAGCTAATAGAATAGCCAGGTACAAGTCGGCTTCGTTGGTGGTCGAGCATATATGCCTATTATATTAATAACACTTTTGCCTTATTAAAAATGCATTAGCTCAGTTATTGATTTAAAACGGTAGGACGATCATTATTACATGAGCTTCATGCGAGTACTAGAAGCTTATCTCGCTTCATTTACATGTAACGCCAAATTGGCGAAGTTTTTATAAGCCGCCACCTCTTCGGCGTTATATGTAAGAAAAACATTCATTAACAACGCTGGTAATCACCAGATATACGCAATTTACAGACAAGCTATTCGCAATTAAAATTGCCTCCATCGCATGGCATTTGTTAACTTTGAAACCGATTATAAATAATTAAAATCCTGTGTCTGATCTCGTTATTACTTTTCCACACATTGTACCTAAAGACACCCTTTTGAAGCGACCATGACACTAATAAATCTAATAATTATGTTGTTTCATGACATACCTCACCTATGATTCGTTATAATCAATGAAACCAAATTTTGAAATCTCGTTGTGTTACTTAAGACAAGACATAATTGATTTCCAGTCTGCCCACCATACAACAATCTAAAAAATAAAAGGAAGAGGAAAATTTTATAAATGCATGAGTATTTTTTGAACAGCTTTATCTCTGTCAAAAATAATCATATCGACATTTAAAAAAGTCTTCTGTAGCTTTCAGTTTCTAGTTTCAAAATTTGATAGTAGATAATTTTTCGATACACTTGAAAGTGAATTACTGATCTCTCAATGAGTTTAAGACCTCTTGAGTATTTATGTGGCCCATCATGGCTATAAGTGGAAAATGCTTGCAGCGAACGTACCGCACAGACGATGGATAAGGGAGGTCGAAACCAGTCATTATTAAAGTTGTAAATATTTTCAACTGTAGCACTTTCGACTGTTTTATTACAGAACATTTAATTGGCCTAATTTAACCTACCTAAAAGCACATCACATCGAGGGTATTTTGTGCAATTCCACGACAAACGCTATCACATACTGCAACTTCCATAAAAATGTATATGACTTTTATTTATTTTTGTTTTGACATCCTAAACCAGGGGTCGGCAAACTTTTAAATCGCAATAAAACAAATTGATTTCGTGAATTTCAAAGAGCCAGAAATTTTTATTTCTTCTTCTACATTTATTTTCAAAATTAAATCAGATAAATCAGACAAAATCTGTCACAGAGAGAGACCTCTTTGACTCAAGACGTAAAATGAAAATATATTCAGCTAAAAATTTAGACCTTTACTACAAAAATTGCACTTTTTTTATCGCAATTTCGACTTTTTTAACTCTTCTCTATACTAGTCTTCTTTTTTAATATTTATTTTGTTCCTTAAATTGGTCTTACCCTAAATCTTCCTTTCTTCTCAAAACTCGACAATTTGTGAAATGTTTACTTTTTTCCAATTCGACTTACTGGAAGATTCGACTTATTTCGCAAAAATTCATCTTTTGTCGATTTTTTAATAAAAAAAAGTAAATTTGAAATAATTGGAGATGTTAAGTAAAATAGTTTTTGAAGATTTCAAGCTTTTATCAAAGTTTTTGTTTTTTGAAATTTAAACCTATTCTCTAAAAATTGAAATACCGAACTTGTCCCCTGAAACCAAGAAAGATTAAAAAAAAACACAACAAAGGTTGCTCTAACGCGTTTCGATAGCCAAGCTGTCATCTTCAGAGAGAAATCTTTCTTGGTTTCAGGGGACAAGTTCTGTATTTCAATTTTTGAAGATAACCAAGGACCAGTCCGTTCCATCAAAAATCTATTCTCTAATTTCACTTTTTTCCAAAATTACATTTTTTCGACTTTTGTTCTAAATTGAAGCTTTTTTCTAGAACTTTCCACATTCTTTTTAAAATTCGTCCTACCAAATTTCGATATTTTCCCCAAAATTGACTTTTACTAAACATTTAAATTTTTAATTATTTTCTACAAATTTGAACTTCTTACGCAAAATTCAGTTTTATTTTTCGAAATTTCGATATTTTATTGCTTCTACAAACTGCGATTATTTCCACGAAATTTTTTTTCTAATTTTTCTAATTCGACTTACTGGAAGATTCGACTTATTTCGCAAAAATTCATCTTTTGTCGATTTTTTAATAAAAAAAAGTAAATTTGAAATAATTGGAGATGTTAAGTAAAATAGTTTTTGAAGATTTCAAGCTTTCATTCAAAGTTTTCGTTTTTCGAAATTTAAATCTATTCTCAAATTTCACTTTTTTCCAAAATTACATTTTTTCGACTTCTGTTCTAAATTGAAGCTTTTTTCTAGAACTTTCCACATTCTTTTTAAAATTCGTCCTACCAAATTTCGATATTTTCCCCAAAATTGACTTTTACTAAATATTTAAATTTTTATTTATTTTCTACAAATTTGAACTTCTTACGCAAAATTCAGTTTTATTTTTCGAAATTTCGATATTTTATTGCTTCTACAAACTGCGATTATTTCTACGAAATTTTTTTTCTAATTTTTCTAATTCGACTTACTGGAAGATTCGACTTATTTCGCAAAAATTCATCTTTTGTCGATTTTTTAATAAAAAAAATAAATTTGAAATAATTGGAGATGTTAAGTAAAATAGGTTTTGAAGATTTCGAGCTTTTTTGAAAGTTTTCGTTTTTCGAAATTTAAATCTGTTCTCAAATTTCACTTTTTTCCAAAATTACATTTTTTCGACTTTTGTTCTAAATTGAGGCTTTTTTCTAGAACTTGTTACATTCTTTTCAAAATTCGTCCTTTTACCAAATTTCGACATTTTCCCCAAAATTGACTTTTACTAAACATTTAAATTTTTATTTTCTACAAATTTCAACTTGTTACGCAAAATTCAGTTTTATTTTTAGAAATTTTGATATTTTATTGCTTCTACAAACTGCGGTTTTTTTTCTAATTTTTATAATTTGACTTATTTCGCAAAAATTCATCTTTTGTCGATTTTTTAACAGAAAAAGTAAATTTGAAATAATTGGAGATGTAAAATAGTTTTTGAAGATTTCGAGTTTTTTTCAAAATTTCGACATTTTCTGGAAATTTTTCACTCTCTTTCAAAATCCTTATTTTTTTAATGTATTTTTTTTTAGTGGAACGGACTGGTCCTGGTTATCCTTGAAAATTAAAAAAAATCTTATTTCCTGAAACCAAGAAAGACGAGTAAAGACAAAAAAGATTATTGTAACGCGTTTCGATAGCCAAACCAACATCTTCAGAGAGACACCTCCTGCGTTACAGCAACCTTTGTTGTCTTTTTTAATCTTTCTTGCTTTCATGGAAAAATTGAAATACAAAACTCGTCCCCTGAAACTGAAAATTTCAACTCTCAACAATGTCCCTTTTTTTTCTAAATTTTGAGTTATTTGCTACATTTGGGCCTTTTTTCAAAATGTCGACATTTTCTGGAAATTTTTGACTCTCTCTCAAAATCGTTTTTTTTTTTTAATTTATTATTTTTTTCTTAGTCGAACGGACTGGTCTTGGTTATCTTCGAAAATTGAAATAAAAATCTTATTTCCTGAAACCAAGAAAGACGAAAAAAGACAACAAAAGTTATTGTAACGCGTTGCGATAGCCAAACCAACATCTTTAGAGAGACTTCTGTTGCGTTACAGCAACCTTTGTTGTGTTTTTTAATCTTTCTTGCTTTCAGGGAAAAATTGAAATACAG